>SJYA01001594.1:684565-839818 GCA_006410615.1 Neotragus moschatus
GATTGCAGGAGGTAGAAGGCTGGATGTTGGGACCCTTCTGGCCCTGCCGAGAGGTCGCCGGAGTGCTGAGCGCTTGGTTCCGTCCCAGCCCTGTGGTCAGGGGCCCGCTCTGCACAGGGACTGGGTGATCTGAGGGCTACAGGGACCTTGGGCTTCAGCAGAGACCAGCAGGGCACCGCGAGGGCAGTGAGAGCAGCTGCACCCGAGTGAGCCCTGCCCAGGTGCAGAGAGCGCCGCCAGCGGCCAAGGACCCCGGGCCGGCCGTGCACCTGCCCTGCACTTGGCTCCGTGCTAGGAAGGGGCGGTAGGAGTGACCCCTCGAGGAAGAAAAGCCTTCGAGCTGACTCTTCATTCCCCCAAAGGAAGCTGAGTTCATCTCAAGGTGAAATGCTTCAAACAAGATCAGAGTAAGTTCCCCTTCACGGGCAGTTTTGATTTTTCTCGGCCATCAGGAGGAGCGGGAACTCCAGAGCAAGACACTGGTGGCGAACGACTTCGTTTTCTCCACTCCACTGCTCTCTGGGTAANGGCTGTACTAGGAAAATCAGAACAATCAGTACCAAGAAGCAAAGCGATGCAAAGTGAGGGGTCATGCCACTGGTCGAGGTCCTCGAGTGCATCCGGATGGCCTGGCCTCTTTGGGCTGGGTCACCTCAGCCCGGAACTTTGTCACGGGTGGATTTTCTCTCAGAGCCGCTCCCGACACTGGGTAAACTCCGAAGCCCTCTCCGAGCCTTTCTTACAAGAGGGATTCTTTACGAGGTGGCTCGGAGGGTAAAGCGTCTGCCTGCAATGCGGGAGACCCAGGTTTGATCCCTGGGTCGGGAAGATCCCCTGGAAGAGGAAATGGCAACCCACCCCAGCGTTCCTGCCTGGAAAATCCCATGGGCAGAGCGACTTCACTTTCACTTTTCACTTGTGGCCTTGGAGCCACATGGAGTCAGATTAGTGGTGCTGAATGCATTTCACCCACTGCAACAACTTTTACTTAATTTTACTCTAATAACTTTAAATGAAATTAATACGGAAAGAAAACTATCCACATCCCCTCTACCGTACCCCAAAGACATCCACTTTCAAAAAAATAAAAAAGAGAAACGATTTTCTTATTTATGTTGTTAAATNATGGGGCAAGGACATCAATATCTATGCTTCAGGGATGGGTACAAAGAGCTGTGTGGTCCAGAGAGGAAGTCTGCCCCACAGAGGGGCTTAGCAGGGCTTCCTGGAAGAGGTGGCAGGAGACCCAGCAGGAGCTCTCCCCACTCACAGGCAGAAGGAGACCAGAAGGACATTCCAAGCTGAGACCAGTCAGCAACCTGTGCTGATTGCAGAGGATGAGAACGAGACTTCAGATTTCATCTCTGGTTATAATTGTCTAGGGTGGATAATTATATTACACGGTCACCTGGTTTGGTGGCTACTGTGGTATCACCCTGGACATTTCACAACCACCCATCCCTGATGGTTGTTGGCCCACATGTGGGCTCCTGCCCTTCATCCTCCCAGGGAGGGCTGGGTCACCTGCCCTGTCCAAGGCCCAGTAGGGAAGACTCTCTGTGTGGCCGCACCTCTAGGCAGGAATGGCCCGAATGTGTCTGTAGGAGCCAGGCCCTGGGAAATACCCTGGTATTCTTGTGTCAGGTCCTGACTGTTCAGGGAGGTTCCTCCAAGGCCAGGCACAAACCCTGTAGCTTCTTGTGGGAACCCAGCAAAGCCAGCTCAATCTTTTATGGAGCTGTGCTCCTGGGCTCTTCCTACCTCCACATCTCACCTCCTGCTCTGCCACTCAGTAGGGGTTTGTCCCAGCACATGCAGTGCTGGTGGTGTGACGCCCGCAGTGAGAAGATGCAGGAAAGAGGATTAAGAAGAGTAATGATTCACTAGTACTGAGTGATTTCTGAAGCTGATACCTGGCTAATTCTTATTCATCTCATTAAGCATTTTAATTCTCTCAAGACCCCAGGTAGGCGCTGTTACTACCACTTCCCCTCATTTCACATATGAGGAAGTTGAGCTTTAGAGAGATTTAGTAACTTCTAAGTCTTAAAGTTTGTCTTCCCTGGTGGCTCAATGGTAATGCAGGAGGTGGGAGTTCCCTCCCTGGGTCCAGGAAGATCCCCTGGTGAAGAAAATGGCAACCCACTCCAGTGTTCTTGCCTGGGAATTCCCCTGGACAGAGAAGCCTGGCAGTCTACAGTCCATGGGGTGGCAAAGAGTCAGACACAACTTAATGATTAAACAAGTCCTAAAGTAGTGAGTGGCAGATCTTGGATTTGAACCCATGTCTCAGAATCAGAGCCCAGGGAATTCCCTGGTGGTCCAGTGGTTAGGACTCTGCCCTTATAATGCAGGAGGTGTAGGTTCAGTCCCTGGTCAGGGAACTAAAATCTCACATGTCCTGTGGTGCAGCCAAAAAATAAAAATGAAAAAAAAAAAAAGAAGAAGAAGAATCAGAGCCCAGATGCTTACATACATGCTAAGTTGCTTGTTTGGATCAAGACAGACAGCCTGGGGTGGGAGAAACCTTCAGGAGGCTGTGATGGCCAAGTTCACAGGCAGGGTGGGGGGCCAGGACCATCAACCAATGGCTAGGGCTCAGATGATAAAGAGTCTGCCTGCAATGCAGCAGACCTGGATTTGATCCCAGCGTTGGGAGGATCCCCTGGAGAAGGGAATAGCAATCCACTCCAGTATTTTTGCTTGGAGAATTCCATGGACAGAGGAGCCTGGTGGGCTACAGTCCATGGGGTCGCAAAGAGTTGGACATGACTGAGCAGCTAACACACACACACAGGGACAGATGATGGAATTTTTTGTGCTCAGTGTGAAATGTTACTATCTGGTTAATTTGATCTAGGTCCAAGAGTGAAGGCCAACGGCCCGGAGGAATTCATCATCCATGACGGGGATCAAAAAGTTTTGGTCCTGGACTCCAAGATCCTCAGAGCAGTTCCGCATAAGACTTACATAGTCCCAGGTGACTCTCCGGGGCGTCGTGTTTTCTGTCTCTGCCGTCAGGGGATGCTCTTCCTGTGAGGGACTCACCTCAGGCTGGATCACTCCTGCAGCTCCAGACGGTGGAGGGGAGCAAGGTGAAAGGGTCCCGGAACCACCCGGATTGCTAGGAATTAGATGACAAGTCTGTAATGATGACTAGTCTTGAAGGATGTCTTTCTGGGAGGTTTCTCCTTCTGAAAGAAAGACCCAGGCTGTGGAAGAAGGAGCAACTTGACCAGAGTGAATGAGGGGGTCTTTGACCCAGAGTCAAGGGCTTCACTGGCTTCCCTGGTGGCTAAGATGGTAGAGAATCTGCCTGCAATGCAGGAGACCTGGGTTTGATCCCTGACTCAGGAAGATCCCCTAGAGACAGGATCGGCAACCCACTGCAGTATTCTTGCCTGGAGAATCCCATGGAGGAGCCTGGCAGGCTACAATCCATGGGGTCACAGAGAGTCGGACACAACTGAGCCACTAACAGACATGAAGGGAAAGGCTGTTCACATCTTGCCCCAAACCCCAGAAGACAAGAGGGCCTCTTCCCTATGCCAAGGACTAACCTATTCCTCTATCATTTTCCAGAAATCTTCTTTGTATTAGCCTCCCATGAGAAGCCAGCTTGTGAGAACAAAGGAAGCCCCATTCTTCTGGCCGTCTCAAAAGGCGAGCTGTGTCTCTGCTGTGACACAAACAAAGGACACAAAAAGCCATCCCTGCAGCTAAAGGTGAGGGCTTCAGCCAGTTTTCTTTGCCCTCGGCCACCCAAGTGGAAAGTCAAAGTCCTCAATGCCTCTCTGTGCTGTGCTGTGCTCAGTTGCTTCAGTCGTGTCTGACTCTGCGACCCCATGGACTGTAGCCTGCCAGGGTCCTCCGTCCACAGAATTCTCCAGGCAAGGATCTGGAGTGGGTTGCTATGCCTCTCTCCAGGGGATCTTTCCAACTCAGGAATCGAACCTGTGTCTCTTGTGTCTCCTGCACGGCAGGAGACATCTTTACCCAGATGCTCCACAAATTCTAATTTTGGCTAATATAACAGGAGCATCCATCTGCCTGAAAGTATTGAGTGGAAGGATTGGCTGCAAGAGCACACACACTGAGTTTTCTCCATCCCAAAGGCTGTACTGTCTAATTCATCTCTCTTACCTCCTAGAAGAAGAAACTTTCCACACTGGCTGCCCAGAAGAAAGGGAAATGTCTGCCCTTCATCTTTTATCGGAATAAAGTCGGCTCTCGGAATACCTTAGAGTCGGCTGCCCACCCTGGATGGTTTGTCTGCACCTTCCCCAATCCTGGGAAACCTGTTGGAATGACAAAATGTCACGGAAAAAGGAAACACACTGAGTTTTCATTTCAGCACATCTACAAAGCTGAAATGAGCCCCAGTGAAGTCAGCGAATAAGAAGCAGCCCCATCAGATGCCTTCCTGCCCTTTCTTCTCTAACTGTGTACCAATGGCAGAAGAACATGGGAGCTACTCATTAACCTCTTTTCGTTTCTTAATAGTGTTATAGCCATGTGTTCTGGGAAACAAACTCATTCAGAAGGATGATGCAGATACTGGAGTGCGGTTTATTACACCAGAGGATCCAAGGCAGAGTCTCCTCTTAGCCAAGGACCCTGACCAGTTTTGGGGATAAACCTTATATACCCTAAGTGTACATGCACAAACCCACCTCCCCAAATTCCCTGACAATCAAAGTTAATCCAGTGATTCATATGCCTTAAGCCTAGGTAGTTAACAGTGGACAATTATCAATAGGCCTATCAGCTGTGGTCATACCCCAATAAGCATAATAGAATGCATGATTCTATTCGGTTACACAGATAATTAGGGTATTCTTTTAGTGACAGAGAGGCCCCCCCCCCCAGGGGCCTGGTTTTCCAGTTGGTATGTTATTTCCATAACTACTGGGCATATAGCCCAGTCCTGCCCAAGATGGAGTCCTGCTTTCAAGATAGAACTTGTTCTGTTTCCTCCTTCATTCCCCCCTCGTGATGCTCGTAACTCATAGTATGAGCATCATTCATAGGGATATATTGCACCCTGGCTCTCCGACTGCTAATTTGGGAAAATGACACCAATCTTTGGGTTACAAAGTTCATAATGCATTGTAAAATGCAGGGTCCACAAAGCAGACCATCAAGGCAACAATAACAATGTTCCACAAATCACCCTTCACCCAAGATAGTGCCGAGAGGCAGCATTAACCTGTGAGCATGCAGTGCAGTTCTGAGATCCTGTCCTGCATAGTCAAGAGAGGTGAGGAATCAAGAAATATTTTCAAGTTAGCTCTTCCAGTTTATCATGGCCTAGGTGTGTTTATTATGGCCTAGATGCTTGGTGTGTTTGGCTTACCAGAGTGGGTGCCAGCTCCTCTGGTTCCAATAATTTGCCACTTGGCAATCCCCACCATCCCTTTTCAGTCTTCATGGCCCCTTCCACTTTGGCTAGTTGATTTTGGGCTTCAGTGTATTTTGGAGACTCCAGTGTTAGCTCAGGCAGCTCTGCCAATACGAGAGCTTTAGTAGGGGCTTCACTTGTCACCCCCAAGCCCTCGGCTGCTTATTTAGCAGTTTTATCTGCCAGTCTGTTTCCCCAAGCCTGGGGGGTATCGTTTTTTTTCATGTCCTCAGCAGTGTATTACTGCAACCCCTTTTGGTTCCCAGACAGCATCTAATAGGGTCAAAATTTCTTTTTTATTTTTAATGTGCTTTCTGTTGGCTGTCAGAAGACCTCTCTCTTTATATAAAGTACATGTAAAGTAGCAAAAATATACCTGGAGTCTGTGTAAATGTTTGTCTTCTTACCTTTTGACAGCTGGAGGACCTGAATTAGACCATATAGTTTGACCCATTGAGCAGACCAGTGTGATGGCAGAGAGCTAGCCTCACTGATGGTTTATTCCATGACTACTGCATATCTCAACAGTCATTGTCCTTGTTTCACAAGGCTGGGTCCGGGATTGGCTGATCTCTCAAGTCAGGTCTGCTGGCATATTTATTTGCAATCATGTAAGGGCCCACCATCTCCCACAGGAAGGAGAGTGGCTGGATTCAGGGCCTGACAAGGCTCAATAGTAACATGGGGGTTCTCACATAACAGTCCCTGGTATTGAGTAATCTGAGAGTTGACGGCCATTTCTGAGGGGTCCCCTAACAGGAGAGTGTTGACCTCATGCAGGACTTTTACGATCAAATCTTGGCCCAAATTTAGCTTGGTTGTCTCCTGGACCAGTAAGGCAACCACAGCAACTGCTCGTAAGCATCCCGGCCACCCAGTGGCAACACTGTCCAGCTGATTTGAGAGATAAGTCACGGGTCTGTCCCATGTCCCCATTGCCTGGGACAACACTCCCATAGCCACCTTGTCCTTTTCAGTCACATAAAGAGTAAATGGCTTAGCAAGGTCTGGCAGGCTGAAAGCAGGTGCTGACCTAATTGTACCAGGTTTGAGTTCTATTACCTCTGGAACTTGTTTTGCAAGCCTGGGAGGGTTGTCTTCCACCCCGACCTCAGGGAATTGTTAATTCTCTCTCTCTCTCTCTCCCTTGACTGTTTAACCCATCTAGTTTCCCTTCTAGGAGATCGTGCAACCTCCATTCATCTTGAGGGGTTACTGAGAGATTCATCTTGAGGGGTTACCGAGAGGAAGAGTAAATAAGTGGTTGCCGTTGAGCCCATTCAAAAAGTGAGTCTTTCACTGGGGGGAAGGTCATTTGTGCCCCCAATTTAGACAGCAAATCTCTTCCCAACAAAGGTACTGGGCATTCAGAGATGTATAAAAATTCATGAGTCACTTGATGTCCCCCCATATGACATTTTCGGGGTAGACTTGAAACACAAAGCCTGCATTTATCACCATCTGAGACCCAGAAGCCTCTGGATCTATTGGCATATAAAGTATACAGGCTTCACACAGTCTTTCATAGAACTCAGAGGGTGATTCGCTTTCCCTTTGAATCACTTCGGAGGATTTTGCTCTACTTATGAGTTTTTGGGCCCCCCTCTTGAGACCTTGTAAAATAGCTGTCCAATATCTCTCCAGGTGGCCCCTCCCTTTCTCTGTGTTACAGTTCCAATAGGGCCTCTCATTGGGGGTGGCTAGTTCTGCCCACCACTGCAGGTTTGCAGTACCCTCAGGTGCCATTTCTCATAACCACTTTCTGGCCTCAGTTAGAATCCTGTGTCAGTCCTCAGTGCTGAAGAGGGAGACTACATGTCATCCCATGTAGGGCAGTGGGTTTGAAAAATAGTCTCCATTAGCTTAATCTGGTAATAATAGGCTACGGGGGGCTGATGGTAGTGGCCGTCTGCCCCCTGAACTGGAGGCTGCTGTAACTCTCTGAGGGGCATTTGTAGCGAGGCCCTTTCCTCTGGCTCCTTAGCCGATCGCAGCCTCTGTTTGATTCTGGTGTCTCCTTTCCCCTTCCTGTCAGTACTCACCGGGAAAGGCGGGTTTAGCTTGGGCAGTTCAGCTGGAGCCAGATCCTGGAAGTGTTGGCCAGAGGCTTATGCCTCCAGGATTGGAGCCTGCCAAGCTGGCGGCTCTAGGACCTCTAGGAGAGCTGGCGGAGGAGCAGCGGCTGCTGCAGGAATTTCACCTGGCCCTGGATCGGGCATTAGGGTGGCCTCTGGTCCTGGTGGAGCACTGGGCGGCGGGCACATCATTACCCAGGATGGGGGAGGGGCAGGTCATCCTTGTCCAAATCCTGTCAGATCCCAGAGGGTGTACGGGGATTGGCATCTCTTCACCTGCCAGTCAGCATGGCCGAACCAGAACACCATGTGATCCAAGACTTTTTCTCCCTTAAAGTCCATTCTGCCTTGGTGGGCTTGATCAGGTGTGGTTGAAAACACAGATGGGTTAAATATTCCAGGCTGTCTCCAGAAAAGCAAATTCATACTCCCTTATGTATCCCCCTCCTTCTAGCCTGATAATTCCGAGGGGGTCAAGAATTTCCTAATAGACATGACACCTCCTGGGGGAGGGTAGAATATGAGCACACAAGGACCAAGTTTCTTCTAAAAATCCTCTGGCGATCACTTGTTAATAATTTTCCCCAAGACGGTGTGGACACACCTCCTAAATGACCTTCACAGATTTCCTTCCTAAGCCCTAACACACTTGTCCACCTGTGTACCAAGCAATCGCTGCCACCTGCCTATTCCAGGCTCCTGTTGGTCCATGCCCCTTCTAGTCCCTACCAGGGAGGGGGGGATCAGGCCCCCTCTTCCACTCTACTGGGTGGGTTCCTCCTCACCTGAGCACTCAGTTCCCCTGCTGCTGTCCACTACCTGCTAACGTGACAGGTCCAGGCGTTGAGAAGCACAATCCTTCCAGAAAGGCGAGGCGCCTTTCCCCCTCTTGAAGATTCAAGCCATAAGACCTTGGAGTAGTCCCAAATGGGACTTGTTTCCTCAAAGTGAGGAGATTCCTGGCCAATGTACCAAATGTTGTAGCCATGCGTTCTGGGAAACAAACTCACTCAGAAGGACAATACAGATGGTGGAGTGCAGTTTATTACACCAGGGGGCCCAAGGCAGTCTCTTGTTAGCCAAGGACTCCGACCAGTTTTGGGGAAAACTTTATATACCCTAAGTGCACATGCACAAACTCACCTCCCCAAAATCCCTGACAATCAAAGTTAACCCAGTGATTCATATGCCTTAAACCTAGGTAGTTAACAGTGGACAATTATCAATAGGCCTGTGGTCGTACCCCAATAAGCATAATAGAATGTATGATTCTATTCGGTTACACAGATAATTAGGGTGTTCTTTTAGTAACGGAGAGCCCTGGGGCTCTCCCTTCCGGGGGCCTGGTTTTCCAGTTGGTATGTCCTTTCCATAGATACTGGGCATATAGCTCAAAGTCCACAGTCTGGCCCAAGATGGAGTCCTGCTTTCAAGACAGAACCTGTTCTGTTTCCTCCTTCAATAGCACTACGGGAATTTGTATCTTTAGGTAGAAGGATACAGATATAGAAGGAAAGGTTGTTTCATTGTAGAGTTCTCAGATGAAATAAAGTTCTCTCTGTGCACTGCTTACCCTGAGCCATCAGACACTTATCAGTGGTGTCATATCACATCGTCTGGCCAGGCAGAGTCTGAACTTGCCCTAGGAAGAAGCAGCTGGCCTAATTCTATGCTCCAGAATCAGCCATTCCTACTTGGAGCCGACGGGTTTCCCAGGTGGCCAGTGCGGGTTTGATCCCTGGGTTGTGAATATCCCCTGGAGTAGGAAATGACAACTCACTCCAATGTTCTTGCCTGGGAAGTCCATGGGAAATCCCAGAGGAGCCTGGCAGGCTACAGTTCAAGGGGTTGCAAGAGTCAGACATGACTTCATGGCTAAACAACAGCAACAATGACAAGTGGGATCTGATAGGCAGTGGGGGTGGTGGTGTTGAAGTCCACAGAAGTTGTTTAGTCTGTATCTAGGGCACAGTATGATGGGGAGAAAAGCAACAGCAAGTCACCATCCAGCCAAGTGATAAGTGGAAAAGGGTGGGGTGGGTCTCAGATGAGGAGTAGGGTGACCTAAAATGTGGAAGAGACAGACACAAGGAATCTGGGTCAAGTGACAGCCAGGAGACCAGTTGGGCAACCAGTTGGTGTCTGGGAGTAAGGTACAGATTTCTAGGTAGGAAGGCCAGGGGTCTCCAAACGGAAGAAATAGGCTGCAAGTGTCAGACATTTTTTCTCTCTCTTTGGTGGCTGGAGGAAACTGTTTTGTGCCCGAAGTCCGAGTCCCCAAAACTGAGAGAATAAAACGTCCACAGCAATGCAAAAGCAAAAAGGGATTTATTGCTAACCAGAGCTAGGGCTCAAACCGCATCCAGCACAGTGGAGCTGGGCAAGAGCCCCCAGCTCTGAATTACAGTAATATTTATAGGTTTGGAACAAAGACAAGGAGTTGCCAAGGGCGGATTGGTTACAAGAGTTTCTTGCATCTTGTAATTGGCTAAATTTTCGTGCACGCGGGCTTTCTTGGGGGAGGTCCATTAAGTTCTGATAGGCTCAGACCAGGCTACAGGGACCATGCTGATTGGTCAAGTCTTGGCCCCTATGGAAGATGATCCCAGTTCCTCCGGGGCAATTACTCAGCTTCTTGATAAAATGGAACTTAGGCCTTAAAGCCTGTCGTGGTGTATGTTAGGTCCCAACAAAACAAACTAGTGTTACATTTTTTCCCCCTACTCTATACAAATTTAAAAAGAAGTTTCTCATAAAATCCTGTGTTGCCCTAATGACAGCTGGTTCCACCTGAACTTAACTTTTCTCAAACCTTGAGCTAACCAATGCATTTTTCTTATGGAAATGATTGTCTTAAGATATGTTAATATGCTGTGTATTTACCCAAGACTCTGTCTTCTACTTAGTCCGCCTAAAGGCTCAGAACTGACTTAACAAATGTTATACATTGTTCTCCTAATCTATGTTAATGACTATATATTTGTATGGAAATCTGCCTTTCTTCAAGATTCAAGTCAATCTATGGCCTGGGATGATTCACCTGGTGCCAAGATTATCTCAAAATGCATCTTGTAGGTGAGGGGCCTGGTGCCATTCTCTGAATTTTGAGACATTTCCTTCCTTTAATTAGCAGACTGCTAGAAACTATATAACATCCAGCTAAAGACTAGCAGGGGGGTACTCTTTCTGCCCCCTTCTGATGTCTCTGTCAGAAGCTTTCTCTATATCTTTTATATTTTAAGAAAAAATTTATTACATGAAAGCTCTGAGTGATCAGTCTTCGTCTCTGGCCCCGAATTGAATTCTTCTCTAGAGGCCAAGAATCCTGGCCTGCTTTCGTGGTTCAGCAACAACCTTTCAGGAGGCCTGACAACAAAGGCAAGGTCCCATCACTAAGCTGGGCTCAGATTCCAGTAAAGAGAAGGCTGGTCGACCAGAAAGTCTTGACCTAGAAACCTAATCGGAGTGGTGCAAGGGGGAGAGGAACTTGGAAATTAGTTGTCTCCTAGGTATGGCTCTTCAGTTACAAGCAACAATAACTGAGGCAGGCTTGCTTAAGCAGAAAGTAAGCTAAAACAAACAGGGGCTTACTAGAAGGATTTGGAGCATACTCGTTTCTCATTACTGCTTTAACAGATTCCTATAAACACAGTGGTTTAGAACAATATTTCATTGTATATATGTACCACATCTTTATCCATTCATTTGTCGATGGACATTTAGTTTGCTTCCACATCCTGGCTATTGTAAATAGTGCCGCAATGAACATTGGGATACATGTGTCTTTTTGTCATACAGGAGACTCTGGTTCAATCTATCGGTGGAGAAGATTCCCTGGAGAAGGGAATGGCAACCCACTGCAGTATTCTTGCCTGGAGAATTCCATGGACAGAGGAGCCTGGTGGGCTACAGTCTAAGGGGTGCAAAGAGTCGGACATAACTGAGAGACTAATACTTTCACTTTTCATGCCCAATAGTGGGACTGCTGGGTCATATTGAAAGAGGAAACAGAACAGGCTCTATCTTGAAAAGAGGACTCCATCTTGGGCTGGACTGTGGATTTTGAGCTATATGCTCAGTATCAATGGAAATGACATGCCACCTGGAAAACCAGGCCCCTGGAAAGAAGAGCCCCAGGGCTCTCCATCACCTAAAAAAATACCCTAATTATCTGTGTAACTGAATAGAATCATACATTCTATTATGCTTATTGGGGTATGACCACAGGCCTATTGATAATTGTCCACTGTTAACTACCTAGGCTTAAAAACCATGTGATCACGGGTTAACTTTGATTGTATCTTTCTTTTTTCCTTTGTTCAGACTAGTATCAGGAAACCTTATACACTTAGGGTATATATCGTTTTCCCAAAAACTGGTTGGGGTCCTTGGCTAAGAGTAGATTCTGCCTTGGGCCTGCCGGTGTAGTAAACTGCACTCCACTATCTGCATTGTCCTTCTGAGTGAGTTTATTTCCCAGAACACATCACTACAACAATATGGTAGTTTCATTCCTAGTTTTTCAAGGAATCTCCATACACTCTCTATAGTGGCTGTATCAATTTACATTCCCACCAAGGTAGTACATCTTAATCAAACTCTCTACAAGATACCTCCTTACGTTTCAAAGAGGCAGTGAAGGTCCTTCAAGTCAAGTTGAGGAGGTGATCTCAGGTTAAGGGTATGTGGGTGCTGGGCAGGAAGACAAAGCGATGCCTTCCTGAATCCCCTCATATGTAACTATGACTACGATATCACCCCAGTCTGTGAGGGTCAAGGGGAACAATACCGCAGGAAAGAGCTTCAGCAAGGTCAGCTGCTTCTCTTTCTGATCTGAGGATGCTGGTGACTGATATCAGGCCAGCAGGGAAAAATAGTATTTGGTATTTTCAGCATTTGAAACTGTGTCCATTTGACAGTTATGTTTGGGGACAGGAGAGGATGTCTTCTTAACATCACGGGAACTCTTTGCAGCCAAGACATAACTTCAAATTAATCTTCAAGCCAAGCAGGGCTGTCTCCTAAAAGTGGGAATTCTGGCTCCCTTATGGGACAGAGACAAGCTCAGTGACTGTGGTCTTGAGAAGGTCACATTGTGGACCAAATGGAGACAGGCATAGCCCCGACTCCAACCTCTTCCCCTGTCGTTTCTACCTGGTGTCAGGTAGCAAATCTCTGTGGTGCATGTAGTAGGTTGTGTGGGCTTCCAGTGAGGCTGCGTGGAGATGACAATCATGCCCGCCCCTGCAGAAGCAGATTCCTGTGTGCTTTGATTATTATTGGAAACTCAAGTGATCACACAGGTGTGGTACCCCACTTAGTGCTGTGAGCTGCTCCCCACGCCATAACCATCAACCCTCCTTTACCTACACTTAATTTTTTGTCCTTCTAATATATTATACATTAAAAAAAAATCAAGTCTCTTGTTCTTAGCTTTTCTTCTTATTTTCCCTCCCTTTGTTCTCCCTTCCTTCCTTTCCTTCTTTCTCTATTTCTTTCTTTCACTGCACCAGGTCTTAGTTGCTGCATGTAGGATCTTTATTTGCGCAAACTCCCAGCTACAGAATGTGGGATCTAGTTACCTGACCAGGGATTGAACCCAGGCCCCTTGCACTTGAAAGTGCAGAGTCTTAGCCAAAGGACCACCAGAGAAGTCTCAACATACTATATAATTTGCTTATTTATCATGTTTATTGCGTGGATCTTTCACTAAGATGTAAGTTCCATGAGATCTCTGCTCTCCGATGTATACCAGAAACCTGCTTGGCACTTGTAGACATCTGATGCATTTTTTAATGAATGAAGCAAGGAGGAAGAAAGACCAGAGGATGAAGAAAGAAAGGGAGAGAGGGAAGAGTAGCCACTGTACTTTGGTCTTATTACTGCAGCTATTATGACTTCTGCAAAGGAGATGCAGTTTTGAAAACTTTCATAAAATCAGCTAGGGTGATTTGGATTTTATTTTTTCTAACTGTCATTGTCAGAGAAGGCAATGGCACCCCACTCCAGTACTCTTGCCTGGAAAATTCCATGGACAGAGGAGCCTGGTAGGCTGCAGTCCATGGGGTCGCAAAGAGTCAGACATGACTGAGCGACTTCCCTTTCACTTTTCACTTTCATGCATTGGAGAAGGAAATGGCAACCCACTCCAGTGTTCTTGCCTGGAGAATCCCAGGGACGGGGGAATCTGGTGGGTTTCCGTCTATGGGGTCGCACAGAGTCGGACACGACTGAAGCAAGTTAGCAGCAGCAGCAGCGGCAACTGTCATTGTAATCATGGATCTGGGTGTTCATGTGAAAGTTTGGTCCCATACTCCTGAGAATCCCAATGTCTTCCTTTCCTAGGACTGTTCTAACAAAGTAAAACCACTAGGTGGCTTAAAGCAACAGAACTCTATTCTCTCAGTTCTGAAAGCTGGAAGTGTGAAAGCAAGATCTTGGCTGAGTGGATAAAAGAGAATGAAATTAACGCCATTTGCAGCAGCATGGATGGACCTAGAGATTATCGTACTAAATGAAGTAAGCCAGAGAAAGACAAATGTCATATGATATCGCTTATATGTGGAATCAAAAAAAAAAAAAAAGATACAAATGGACTTATATACAAAACAGAAATAGATGCACAGAGTAGAAAACAAACTATGGTTATCTAAGGATAAAGGAGGGTGGGAGGGATAAATTAAGGGGCTGTGATTAACATATACACACTACTGTACATAAAATAGATAACCAACAAGGACCTATTGTATAGTTCCTACAGGGAACTACAGTCAATATTTTGTGATAGCCTACAAAGGAAAAGAATCGGGAAAATAATATATAAATAAAATTGAATGTATATACATAAAACTGAATATATACATGAAACTGAATCACTTTGATGTACACCTGAAACTAACACAACATTGTAAATCAACTATAGTTCAATTCAAAAAAATGTTTTAAGAAAAAGATGTTGGCAGGGTGGGTTCCTTCTTCGGCTGTGAATCTTTTCCGACGCCTCTTCTAGTTTCTGGTTTTGTTGGCAAGCCCAGGTGTTTCTTGGTTTGTAGATGCACCATTCAGGCTCTGTAGGCACATGGACTTCTTCTCCCTGTGTCTTGTGTTTTCCTATCCTCTCTGTCAGTCTCCAAATTTCCCTTTTCTCATAAGGACAGCAGTCACATTGGATTAAGACACATCCTAAAAACTTCATCTTGATGAGATCTGCAAAGAATCTCTTTCCAAATAATGTCACATTCACAGGGCCCAGGGGTCAGGACTTTAACATACATTTTGGAGTGTGTTAAATTCATATCCACAATTTAATCCATAACACCCAGCATTTCAACTGCTCACCTCAAAGCATTCTCTATGCTTGTAAAAGGGTGATCCTATGGCACTGACTCTGCAGTAAGAACAATTGCAGGAGGACCCTGTCCAGGGAGCCCTTTCTAACTGGTCATTCCTACCACCCCCATCCAAGATCCTGGGCAGGGCAGGGTGAAGGAAGGNCTATTGAAAAAGGCAAAGATGGGGAAAAGGGAGAGATGTGAATGGCATAGAGCCAGCTGCATCTCCACAGCTGGCAGGAATGTTTTATGGAACATACCCCATCTACACGACTACAGGGGGCAAAGGAAAGGACAGTGCTTAGGAGGCAGAGGGGGCCTCTGTCACCCATCCCTCTTCCATCCTATCTCCTGACCTGTGCAAAACTCACTTTCTCACTTGGCAGGTGAACCAAGTGTAGCTGGAAGGAAAATGAATGAATACGGGCCACAGACACATCCATGGAGTGAGACAACCAGTGCTTTTCTCAGAAGTTTGGGAAGAGAACTACTTTCTGTTTTGCTGTTGCTGCTGCTAAGTCACTTCAGTCGTGTCCAACTCTGTGTAATCCCATAGACGGCAGCCCACCTGGCTCCCCCGTCCCTGGTTACATAGCCCCAAAGCAGAACCTGGTCTCTGATCCAGTTTCTAAAGTGGTGGCCACAGCCCATGTATTACTCAAGGCTGCATAAGAGCCAGAAGGGCAGGCACATTTCAAAATGTTGGTGTGTGCTAGCTTTGGTCAGCAGACTCCTTCAAGGGAAAGATAGACTCAGACCAGCACCCACCAGATGGCAAACAAAGATGGAAGAAAACCCTGCTTGGCTAAGGGAAGGGACTAAGGGAAACTAGCTTCTGTCTGCTACCTGCTCTGGATTCATTGTCACTGGCTCTTCCCATTGGTTCACACCCACTGCTTTGCTCTCCTGTGCTGAGGACTCACAAACAATGCCTTACTATACCCCTTGGGACTGAACCCCACTAAACCTATTTTAGTTGGCAACTGGATCAGTTTTCCTAGATTTCATTCACCCTCTACACACATCAATGATTTTTTAGCTTGCATAATCCAGGCTGCCCGCTTGGAGGAGATAATCATTATGGCCTGGCTACCTCTTGAGAAACAGAAGGAGCTGGGCAAGGTTGCACGTGTTTAGGAAAGCAGCAAACCCACAGATACTGAGATCATCAGTCTCTAGAAATTTATTTAAGCCTTTGTAATTAACCACACCCTATTGTTATAGCCCAAACTCCATACACATGAAAGGCACAAATGACAGTAGAAGCCAAGCTCATGATAAAGTCAAGATATTACAAGGAGATATCTTTTCTTATTTGCTCCTCCTCTTTTTGGTTGTTGTTTTTATTTTCATTACTCTAGGAGGTGGGTCATAAAAGATCTTGCTGTGATTTATGTCCAAGATCATTCTGCCTATGTTTTCCTCAAAGAGTTTTATTGTGTCCAACCTTATATTTAGATCTTAATTCCATTTTGAGTTTATTTTGGTGTATGGTGTTAGGAAGTGTTCTAATTTCATTGTTTTTATGTGTAGCTGTCCAGTTTTCCCAGCACCGCTTATTGAAGAGTCTCTTCAATATTCTGTATTCTTGCCTCCTTTGACTATTCAANTATATTTAGATCTTAATTCCATTTTGAGTTTATTTTGGTGTATGGTGTTAGGAAGTGTTCTAATTTCATTGTTTTTATGTGTAGCTGTCCAGTTTTCCCAGCACCGCTTATTGAAGAGTCTCTTCAATATTCTGTATTCTTGCCTCCTTTGACTATTCAAGAGGAAATGGCACCTGTTTATTCAGAGTTGGCTGTATCAAAGGAAGTCAGCCACTGTCAATAACTTTTGGCAGAGATTCAGGGCAGGCAGAGAGGGAGGGCTCCACGTATGCTTTGATTGGACTTGTTGCCATGGGGAAGCTGGGGGAGAGGCATCTATGTGATTGGTTTGGGCAACATAGCTGCCTTTTCCTAACTGGTCCTGAGTTGGAAGTGGATGCCAAAATAGAGAAGCTGGCAGTCATTGACTCTTCCTTGACCCCTGGTGGCTCAGTGGGTAAAGAATCCACCTGTAATCCTCCTCCTACACAGGAGACATAGGAGACATGGGCTTGATCTCTGGGTCAGGAAGATCCCCTGCAGGAGGAAATGGCAGCCCTTTCCAGTATTCTTGTCTCAAAAATCCCATGGACAGAGGAGCCTGGTGCGCTACAGTTCATGAGGTTGCAAAGAACCAGACATGACTGAGCACAATGGGCTTGGCTTGGCTTTCTGGGCCAATTGCTATTAGAAGTTGAGGGCTGTACACTGTTGTCAAACTGGCCACTGTCAGTTGGTATATTCAATCAGTTGGTATAGTCAGTCTTGCACTGTGTTGAGTTCCATTTTAGTCTCTTGAAATTGAAAATGAATGTTCTTTTCTTGCCCTAGTTCTTTGGTCACTCCTATAGGTTGTCCAGGTTTGTTGGAAGTGTAGATAAAATATCCCGGGTTTGCAGCTGACTCCAGAGTGAAATAGGAGCCCACCTGTTCCTTGATGAAAGTGAAAGGCAGACAATCCTTAGCCTTCAGTGAATTCAGTTCTTTGATGTGCTTTTTCTGAAACACAGAGCAGAGTTTGTTAGGTGGCCAGGCTACCTTGGGAAGAAAGAAAGGAGAGATCAAGGCAGTTGTTGTCAAAGTTCAGGCTTTCAGTCTTATCATTTAGGCTTTGCACGTTCCTGGGTGGCAGGGCAGGGGACATTTTGTTCCTAGGTCTCCTACCTTTAGTTGCAAAGACGGATGCTTTGGCCTTTTGACTTTGTCACAGTAAAGACAGAGCTCGCCTTTCGAGACAGCCAAAAAAATATGATTCTTTCCCTCGTTCATAGGTTTCACAACTCTTCTGTGTGAAACTGATATATAAAAAGTCTCTGAAATTATGGACAAGGGTGGGGAAGAGGAAGGAGAGGATGAGATGAATGGAGGAATGGAGAGAGTACTGTGGGAGCATACACACTAACATCTAAAACAGATGGCCAGCGGGAATTTGCTGTGACTCAGGGAACTCAAACTGGGACTCTAATAACTTAGAGGGTTGAGAGAGGTTCAAGATGGAGGAGACATACGTACATCTATGGTTGATTCATGCTGATTTATGACAGAGATCAAACCAATATTGTAAAGCAATCATCAATCAATTAAAAATANGGGACATTTTGTTCCTAGGTCTCCTACCTTTAGTTGCAAAGACGGATGCTTTGGCCTTTTGACTTTGTCACAGTAAAGACAGAGCTCGCCTTTCGAGACAGCCAAAAAAATATGATTCTTTCCCTCGTTCATAGGTTTCACAACTCTTCTGTGTGAAACTGATATATAAAAAGTCTCTGAAATTATGGACAAGGGTGGGGAAGAGGAAGGAGAGGATGAGATGAATGGAGGAATGGAGAGAGTACTGTGGGAGCATACACACTAACATCTAAAACAGATGGCCAGCGGGAATTTGCTGTGACTCAGGGAACTCAAACTGGGACTCTAATAACTTAGAGGGTTGAGAGAGGTTCAAGATGGAGGAGACATACGTACATCTATGGTTGATTCATGCTGATTTATGACAGAGATCAAACCAATATTGTAAAGCAATCATCAATCAATTAAAAATAAATAAATATAATAATAATCATAATCATAAAGTCTTTGGAAAAAGTCAGAAACTGGATCAGCCCAAGAGGAGAAAAATGGTCTTTTTTTTTTCCTGTTGACATTTTGGGTTTAATCACCATGTTTCCCTGCGCAGTGTCATCAAATTCTCAGGCCTGGGTTGTCCCAGGACCCAAGAACGTCCCTCTTCTTGGAATTTCCCACTCTCTGTCCTTCTGGCTCCTCTTCCTCCCAGCCTTCCCAGGGAGACTTCTTTGAAGTCAGGGAGTCTCTGGGCCCACATTCCCATCCTCGCTGCTAACCGCCATCAGCTGCCCTGTGCTCTTTCCGGGAGGCAGCCCTTTGCTGGTCCCAGGGGAGGGAGGTGCTGAGCTTCCCCATGGGGGAGGGCCTCCTACATGCAAGGTGGGCAGGGAGAGAATGACAACCACTTCTGCTGAGTAAAGCAAGGCTGAGAGTCACCTCGGGCTGTGACGTCCTTGTCTGGGACTGCCTTGAGGACCTCGCCTTCCAAAACCAGAACTTGCTGGTTCCTGTCTCGAATATTACACTTCTTAAAGGTTACAGATTTAACTCTTGGACCTGAAAAACAGTCAGAGATTAGAAACCATTAACAAGGCCTCAGGTCCCCACCTTTCTCAGCGGACTTAGGCAAGATGTATACCTCTCGTTAGTTTTCTATCCTAACTCATCCATCCATTCACCGACGAACTTCAGTGATTAACCCCTGCACCCTCAAGTCAGACTGAGTCGGGGTCCAAGCCTTATTCAGTCATTTACAAGCTGATGCATGCATGTGTGCCCAGTCGTGTCCGAGTCTTTGCGACCCCATCGACTATAGCCTACCAATCTCCTCTGTCCATGAGATTTCCCAGGCAAGAATTCTGGAGTGGGTCGCCACTTCCCTCTCCACATTTACAAGCTGAACAAGTTACTAAATCTCATTCACCCACCAGTAAAACAAGGCTACTAAAGGCTACCTTACACAGGGTTGGTGTGGGGAATAGGAGGGATTCAAGGAAAGTTCATTATTATTATTAGTGGTGGTATGGGTAACATTCATTGAAAAGTCATCATTGTTATAAGTAATAGTTGTATTGATACAGCCAAATGAAAAGACAGTAACACATCATAAAAAAGCAATATATCCATTGCAGTACTAAAGATACATCATCATCATTACTCGTAATAGTATTGGTAACCCTCTTGTCTGCATCATCTCCCTGGTGGGCCCAAGCTAAAGGCTGGGGTGGCACAGATAATCTGCCATGTTGGGCACCAGTGGGGCCAATGGTGAGGAGGGTGAAAGGCTGAAACTAATGAAGTGAAGCAGGAAGGCCCCCAAAACAGCAGCTATGGATTGAGAGGAACTGGAGATACAAGAGTTTGGAGCCAAGTGCGGAGGGACTGTGTCTGCCCTCGTGGAGACTGAGTGGGCGGGACCAGCCGCAACATTGGCCAGGGATTTGCTTGAACCTGTTGGTGGGGGGAAATTGGAGCATTCAGTCGATGCAGCACTGCTTAGAAGAGGGGGGCAATCCTAGACTGGAAACTTGTCACTGTGCCACTTATGATAGGGCCAGTGACCATCCATCAGATGGTCAGGTGTTGGGGCTTCCCTGGTGGTCTAGTGCTTAAGAGCTTGCCTTGCAGTGCAGGAGATGTGGGTTCGATCCCTGGACCAGGAAGATCTCATATGCCGTGGAGCAAGTAAACCCATGAGCCACAACTACTCAGCCTGTGCTCTAGAACTCCTGAGTCACAACTACTGAAGCCTGAGTGCTCTAGGGCCCATACTCTGCAACAAGAGAAGCCACTGCAGTGAGAAGCCAGCACACCACAACTAGAGATTTGTCCCTGCTCCCAACAACTAGAGAAAGCCTGTGTGCAACAATGAAGACCCAGAGTAGCAAAAATAAATGAATAAAATTATAAAGGAAGATGGTCAAATGTTGCAGCCCATACATAGAACTGATGATAGAGTCTATCTAAAACAACAGATATAAAATATGATAATTGACAGATGACCTTGTAGATTAGAAATTGTACTATATAATTATATACAGACATAACATAGTCTGGATTCCTACTGACTATAAACATAATGCTTTCAACCGGGAGCCATGGTATGCGCCCTCCTCCTGTTGCCTATGGTCCGCCTCCTCCCTGCTCTGTCATCTTAACTCACATGCCCCCTCCTCCTCCTGAAGCCCTCTGTCAATCCCTTAGTGGGAGAGACATTTTCTACCTGGATCTGCCCCAGCCATCAGTCTGTGTTTGGGGAAGGACAGCAGGATGGCAAGACCTCATACTATGGGTATTGCATGCTTGTGTGGGGTTAATTTCTGACTCATTCTATATTTTTCACAGGCCCAGGGTGGGGCTTTCAGGAATCAGCCTTGGGTCAGGGTTCACTGAGGTGGCCTCTCTGGGTCTGGAGGAAGTTATCAGTGTGTTTCGGAGGGCTCTTCTTCTTAAAAAGATTTTTTAAAAATTATTATTAAATCTTTTTCATTAAAAAAAATATTTGGCTGCCTCGGATCTTATTTGTGGCACATGAGATCTTTGTTGGGTCATGTGGGATCCTTCATTGCAGCGGTAGGACTCTTTGGTTGTGATGCATGGCTTAGTTGCTCCCCAGATGTGAGATCTTAGTTCCCTGACCAGGGATTGAATTTGTGTTCCCTGCATTGCAAGGCAGATTCTTAACTACTGGACCACCAGGAAAGTCCCCCAAGGGCCCTTCTGACCCCAGCCATATGTGACTTTTGTTGGAGAATAAAACAATGAAGGTCGAAACTAACTGAAGATGCATCTACTTGTATCCCCAAGTTCAAATTCTCTTTTTTTGGGGAAAAATAGATTGACACAAAAAAATGGCATAAAAAGTACTGGAATATTGTTAAAATCAGTGGTTCAACAGTTTCTGGTACCTATGAGGTCTAAGAGAAGTATGCTGCTAAGCTGCTAAGTTGCTTCAGTTGTGTCCGACTCTGTGAGACCCCATAGACGGCAGCCCACCAGGCTCCCCTGTCCCTGGGATTCTCCAGGCAAGAACACGGAGTGGGTTGCCATTTTCTTCTCCCAAGAGAAGTATACTACTGACCTTTTACAAAACTTGCATCAGGGATGCACTACGTGGTTGGCATGCATTGAAAGGAAATCATCCGGAGTTTGATACCACTAAGATAGGCCAGCCCAACTGAGGAAACCTTCTTCTACATCATAAGGGCATGGTCATTCAGGGAGGTGGACAAAGTCTTCATCACTTGGCTTTTTCAGCCTGCATTCCTGCCATTCCTCCACTCTGGCTTCATGCCTCAGTCCCAAGCTCCTTCTCTTCCATATACTCCTCTATGCCTTTGTTTACGCTGTTCTTTCTGCCTGGAATTGCTTTCTACCTTTATTCCCAGCGTAATTCCAACTTCTCCTTTGATATTCAGTGCAGGCATCTCCTCCTCTGAGATATATAACACAATTCAACCCCCTCAACATAAACTGGTTTTTTGTGTTCCTGAAGCAATCTCTGCTGCCTTCTACTGCAGTTTCTTCTATTCTTTGTATATCAAAATTGTTGTTAGAAGTCTGTTGCCCCACTTGCTCCCTCACTGGCCTGCAACTGCTGAAAGTTGAATGAAAGTCATCCTGTGCTCATTTGTATAAGTACTAAGGGAGCATTCACAGGACCTTTCTTGCCTGGCCCCACTGCAGTCTTGGAACAGCAACTTCTACACCCAAAGTCAATGGCCAGAGGTCTTACACTAGGCCCTGGGTTCCAGGGGCAGGTTGGGAGAACTTGAAACAAGGGCATCTCAGCAGAGAATGGCAATCAGTGGGCTTCCGGTGGGAGGAGCTTCCAATGTATCATTTTCCCTAGTTTCTGAGGGACATCAGGGCCAGAGGAATTGGGGCCAGTCCAGGAAAGGAGTCCAGCTTTTAATGCCAACCAAACCATCGTTGCCAGCAGCAAAACTGGGAGTGGCAATCACTGGCTGGGCTGGCAGTGAGTGTCCATCTTTTCTTTCTGTCATTGGGTTTTCATAGCACTTTATAGACAAGGAAGTGTGGGACCCACTCACACATTCTGAGACTCAAACTGAGGTCTTCCCGTTGTGTGTGATGGAAGGAACCATGGACTTGGAGGCAAGCAGAGCTGCTGATCATCCTGTCTCTGCTACTTGTCACTACCTGTCTTGTATGAGTTACTCACAGTTCTGATGGTCTGTCTGTCGGGACCAGCCCAACAGCGAACCGATCGGAGGGAGCAGTGCCACAGAAGAATAAAGAAGACTCAGAAATACAGTGGGGATCAGGGGGCTGATGCTGTTCCAGGCAAAAGCCCATATCCTAATCCTTGCATGCCTTTTATTGTTAACTTCTACTTCTTTATTCCTGCTCTAGAGATACCTGTTCTTTACAATCTCAGATCAGGGATAAAGACATATAATGCACAGTCCTCAATGTCAAACCTTTAGGCCTTTCATAACTTTGTTTAACCTTTGGCTGGTGACGCCCTTTCTCAGCAACTCCCTCAAGGCTCTGGTTACGGGAACAGTCACTAATGGTTTTCCATCAGTCACATCAGTACTTAAACATCTTGTTTTTAAGATGTCTTTCCACGATGTAATTTTTACTGCTCCCAGCCCTTCGCCTAGGGGTGATGAGAAAGTCATTCTTATTTTTCAGAGAAGCCCTGTTAATTATAGTACAGGCCTGTGCATAGCATATTCCCTACACTGTCTTTATCAAAAAGGTGGAAATATAACACTTTCCCAGTAAAGGTAGGCTTCCTAGGTGGCACAGTTGGTGAAGAATCCATCCGCCAACGCAGGAGACTCAGATGTGAGTTCTATCCCTGGGTCAGAAAGATCCCCTGGAGTAGGAAAAGACAACCCACTCCAGTATTTTTGATTGTAAAATTCCATGGACAGAGGAGCCTGGCAGGCCACAGTCCATGGGGTGGCAAAGAGTCAGACATGACTGAGCACACACACACAGTAAAGTTGTCATGGGAAACAAACATTCCCTTGTGGAAAGAGTTCAGCATGGAGTTTGGTATATATTTATCAAGAAATGTGAATTTCCTGTCCTTCACGAGCTCCAAGTCCTGTATCAACTTCCTGGGTTTATTCTTCCCCCAAAGGCTAATTTTTTCAAAGCAGAAATTGCAAAGGCTGTGTGCCAATTCCACCCACCCACCCCCAGTTTTAGATGGCCCCAGGAGAAAGTTCCCTGCTTCTTAAAGAAGGCTTAGGTACACACCACCCTCCCCTCCCATCCCACACCCCCTTGGAAGGTCACCAGAATGAGTGGGAGCCACAGAAGAAAGGCTGGGGTCTGATGCCAGGGCGCCTTGTGCTGATGACAAGAGAGAGGGACAAAAAGTTAGCAAATGCAATGCCATTAGCCTAAGGTGTAAGCTCATTGGCTTAGAGGTGATTTATTCTTAACTTTGGCAATTGCTAAAGGGCAACCTGTAAAACTCTCACACAGAAACATATTAATGCTCTTAAGAGGGTTCTATGTCCAATAATTTGGGGAGATTCTGAATTAAGTACTGTTAAGCTTGATTCCTTAAAGTGGGACTTCTCAGAGCCATTCCCCCCCTGCCCCCCCCCAGAATATTTGGTGTGCAGTCACAAGAGTTTTGCCAATGGTGATCTAGCTAGACCTCCTCCAGTCCAAAAAAGGGGTCCCTTTTCTGATTTTGGGGTTGGAAGGCTAAGTAAGACTTTCAACAAGACGGATCTCACTCCTGGTTATTCCTTCGAAATTTTTAAATTTTATTTTATTTATTTGGCTGTACCAGGTCTTATAGTTGCAGCATGTGGGATCCAGTTCCCTGAGCAGGGATCCAACCTAGGCCTCTCTCATTGGGAGTGCAGAGTCTTAGCTACTGGACCACCAGGGAAGTCCTGTGGTTTTGCCTTTTGTGGTCTGGGGGGTTTAGTATCTGCCAACCAGTTGATTGGAGAAGCAGTGCTTTGAAGTTTTGTTCTGTTTTTTAAATCAGAGTGTATGTATGAAAATTGTGTCTACTCAGGATAGGACTGGGGTCCTGAATCTTAATATGTCCCTTTCCAACACTTTTCATAACTGTCCCTGTCTACCTAACCGTGCTTGGGCTTCCCAGGTGGCTCAGTGGTAGAGAATCCACCTGCAATGCAAGAGAATCAGGTTCAATCCCTGAGTAGGGAATATCCCCTGGAGAAGGAAATGATAACCCACTCCAGTATTCTTGCCTGGGAATCCCATGGACAGAGGAGCCTGGCAGGCTACAGTCCATAGGGTTGCAAAGAGTTGGACATGACTTAGAGACTAAAAAACAACAATTTAATGTGCTACGGAAATTCCTGGAACTCAGTTCTTTGGCAAAGTGGACAGAGGAAGAACAATTTCTACAGACAGCATTGAACACAATTTCCTGTTTGGGAATCACTTTTTGATGCTCATGGTGAATTTGTAGAGGTTGCTTACCTTCCAGGTCTGGCAAAGATTCAGACTCATCTTCATGTAACTCACGGTCAGTTTTCATGTCTGAGCTGCCCTCTGAAGAAGACATCACCCAAGGGGGAGAATTAACGTGATTGAAGAGGTGAAGGGAACTCTGGACCTGCAGAGATCAGTGGATACTGGTTATGAAATCTCTCTAGTCTAGAAAACCTCATCTAGTGTCCTAATGCCTACCTACAGGACCTTGCCTCGTCTCTACTTGGAGACCTTGCTTTAATGTTGAAGTATGAAATCATTTCAATTCATAATGAAATTCTGTTTAGAGCGTAGTCCGCTGAGGTAATTCAGTGGTTTGCCTATCAAATGACTATTTTTGGGTACTTGCTGTATTTTATTTCCCCTGTAGAAGAATTCCCAGGAATCACCTGGAAGGAGTCTTGCTAAAATGCAGATTCTGATACAGCAGGTCTGGCAAGTTCATAGGAGCTGCTGCTGGTTCACAGACTGAGTGTGTGTGTGTGTGTCTGTGTGTGTGTGTTAGTCGCTTAGTCATGTCCAACTCTTTGCACCCCTATGGGCTGTCTGTGGAATTCTCCAGGCAAGAATACTGGAGTGGGTTGCCATTTCCTTCTTTAGGGGATCTTCCTGACCCAGGGATGGAACTCAAGTCTCCTGCATTACAGGGAGACACTTTACTGTCTGAGCCACCAGTGAAGACACAGTCAGGCATATATTGGATTGCCCCAAAAGTATTTTTGGGTTTTCAGTGACAGTTTATGGGAAACCTGAATGAAATTTTGAGCCAACCAAATATACACACACACACGCATATGCACACACACACACACACAACACACACATACACACACACACATATACTTGTCTTAGAGATTCTTACAGAAATCCCCTAGACATGAAGAAATTTAGTGTTTGAGTTGAGAAGTTTGGGGACCGCTGGTTTAGAAGGTAGAGGTCATGTTGATCAGGCAGAACACTCCCTTGGGATTAGTCAGTCCCTTTAACAGTGCATAGGAGAAGAAAATGGCAACCCACTCCAGTGTTCTTGCCTGGAGAATCCCAAGGACTGAGGAGCCTGATGGGCTGCCGTCTATGAGATCGCACAGAGTCAGACACGACTGAAGCGACTTAGCAGCAGCAGCAGCATAACAGTGCATTTAGGCGTGGAAACAAAACTGTGAGAATGGGGTTGTGTTGTGCTGGGAGACAGAGAGGACTGGATTGATCCACCTTATAAAGAAAAAAAGACTGATACTTCCACAAGCACCTGAGAAGGCAAGGCAAGGGCCCTGGAAATTGAGGGAGGCCCAGGAGTATGAAAGGAGAGAGGACTGGGAGCTGGGGCTGGAGGAGATGGTGTGTGAGAAGTGTCTGGTGAAGGTATCACTGATGTGTGTCTTACCAGGAAGGGTACAGGTTGCTTGCTATATGCTGTCATCTCCCATGTGTGTGATGACCCCTTGCTACTCTGGGTGTGGTCTGGGGATCAGTAGTATCAGTAACACTTGAGAGCTTATTAGACAGAAATAGAGAACATGGGATCCCACCTCAACCCCAGAAACAGAGTCTGCATACTAACAAGATATCCAGATCATTCCCATACACACTGGTGTTTGAGAAGCACTGTGCTAGCTGAGTTTCTCAGTACCACTGACACGGAAATACTCAGAGGTTAATAAAAATATGGAGGCCTGGGTTCCACCCTCAGAAATTCCTATTTGAGGGACTTCCATGGTGGTCCAGTAGTTAAGAATTTGCTAGCTAATGCAGGGGACACGGGTTCCATCCCTGGTTCAGGAACAACCCACATGCTGTTGGACAACTAAGTCTGTGTGCCACAAATACTGAGCCCGCCTGCGTCCTGATCCTGTACTCTGCAACAACAGAAGCCACTGCAAGGAGAAGCCAGAGGACCATGCCAGAGAATAGCCTCTGATTGCTACGACTAGAGAAAGCCCGTGCACAGCAACGAAGACCTAGTGCAGCCAAGAATACATACATAAAAAAGAAATCCTCTTTGATTGATCTAGGAAGTGGACTCAGCATCAGGATATTTAAAAGTCTTATAGGTGCTTCTAAAGCCAAGTGAGAACAACAGGGCTGGTACTGTTCAATACCAAACAAACTTTTTTGTTTGTTTGTCTTTGGAGGAAATCAAAGTTCTGGGTCAGTTTGGGACCAACACAAGAACCAACTGAAGTATGTAAGCCAAGAGAGAGATCAGAGGGCATAAGAAATCACTGATGACAAGGAGGTATCCTGAGATCTTAGGAAATAGGGTAAGAGAAATTGAGTTTCCACCATATGTTGGATAGGCAATTAAGTCAATTCCTACCTAAACATTCCAAAAAAGATGATTCCAACAGCCTGGAGAACTTGATGTCTAGGTAACTGACATCCTATTATGGACAAAATAGGCTCAGAAGACTAATGAAATTCACAACAGACTTTTAGATGATATTTACTTGGGTGACATCTAAAAAAGTCACATTCAGTCATCTGGCATCTGTCCCCATCAAGCAAAGTGCTCTAAAGAGTGAGTCCAAAAGCACTCTTCTAAGACAAATTCTCTATTTGCCTTCAAAATTAGTCGTTCCAGCCCCTGGAATAGAGGAGTTTGTGACATCAGTGGTACTCTTACCACGACACACCAAGATAGGTATGATCTCAAGCTTCATACTTGCCCTCTCCCATTGTTGTTGTATCACTAACAACCCATTGATATCTAGGGCCTCCTGGGAGACAATGCCTGTTCTTGTTCTTAGGAGCAAGTTGCTTAAGGTGGTCTTAGGGATAAAATTCTGAAGAGCTAGAAAAGCATAAGCATAGTTAAAAAAAAAAAAATCAGCCAAGCCAATGAGTGCTATTCCACCTTTTCATCTATGCAGGTCCATAGCTAAGGAAAACAATTTAGATGTAACTTGCTCCAGAAGACTGTGAAGGGCCAGAGTTACTGGGACCCACAGCTCAGAGGGTGAATTCTAGAAAGCAGGGATGAGGACCACATACCTGGGCCAGGGAGGTCCCATGTCTGAGGTTCTGAGTGGATATCAGCATGCTGGTGTGTCTTATATGCTATCAGGCCTGCTGCTCATCTGGGTAATGGATGGGAGTGGGTAGATGTGAAATTATGATAACAAAAATTAGTTAACAACTCACTGGTGAGGCAGATTAAAGATGACTGTGGAGTCTTTAACATTCCTCTCCTTGAGATGAGTGATCCATGTATCCTGTCTTTGACTCTGGGTGGGCTCTGTGATTTCTCAGCCAATAGAAGGTGATGGAATTGTATCTGTTTCCAGCCTCTTCCAGGTCTTAGGGACTGGTGGCTTTTACTTCCTGTCTCTTGGGATATTTGTTCTTACAACCCAGTCATTATTCTGTGAGAAATCCCAAGTAGCCCCACTTAGGAGGTCCACATGCAAAGAAATTAAGGCTCCACTGAGACCTCTGCTGAACTCTTAGCTGACAGGCAGCACCAATATGAGAGCGAAAGGAGGGGCCTCCTGGGAAACCATCCTCCAGACCCAGTTGAGTCACATGAAACAGAGTCACTTTCTCAGCTGAGCCCTGTCCATAATGCAGAATTGTGAGCAAAATAAGCTAAAATATGAGACTTTCCTGGTGGTCCAGTAGTTAAGACTCTGCACTTCCACTGCAGGGGCACAGGCTTGATCCCTGAGGGGACTGAGGTTCCACATGCCATGCTGCATGGCCAAAAAGAAAAAAAGAAACAGCCACAAAGTTTTGGGGTGGTTGGTTATGGCAGGAATAGATAAATAGAAGAAATTTTGGTATCAGAAGTGAGGTGCTCCAGTAACTAAGTTTAAAACACGTGACTCCAGCTTTGTGTTTGAGAGGCTGGTAGAAGCTGGAAGGCTTTGAGAAGACTGCTCGGAAGGCTTGAAGGGCAGTGGGGAAGATGCAACCAAAAACTGGAGAAAAGAATGGTGTGTGTTATGTCACAGAGGGGGAAAGTCCAGCAAAACGGATGCCTGAAGCAACGTGGGACACTGAATCTCAGAAGGATTGAAGGGTGTGCCTGGGAGGTCCATTAAAAAACTTGAAGGTCTTGTCCCACAGAAACCTCACAGGTGACACAAGATAGGTGGGCTGTCTGCAAAGGAAATGTAGGTGTGTCTTTTTGTCTGTGGAACTGATTATCGATTGAGAATGCAAGATATTTTTTTAAACTTACAGTTATTGAATTTATTTACCCATTAGTGAAAATTTTAATTAATTTATAATCTATAGTTTGATTCCAAGTTAGTTAATAGGAAGATCATCAGAATTATATCAGGATGATCTTTTTGTTGTTTAGTTGCCAAGTTGTATCTGACTCTTTGAAACCACACGGACTGGAGCCCACCAGGCTCCTCTGTCCATGGGATTTCCCAGCCAAAAATACTAGAGTGGGTTGCCATTTCCTTCGCCAAGGGATCTTCCTGACTTAGGGATCGAACCCATGTCTCCTGTTTGGCAGACAGATTCTTTACCACTGAGACACCTGGGAAGCCCTATAAGTACATATGCATGGTGGAGGCTGTGCGGCGCTGGAGCAGCAAGCTGCCAAAGGGAGATATCCCATGGCCAAGGTCAGGATCGGTGACTGCGCTTCGCTGGAATGGCCATGTGGAGATACCCTACGTCCAAGGTCAGAAAAACCCCAGTAAGACGGTAGGCACTGGAGCGGCTATGAGGAGATATCCCAAGTCCAAGGGCAAAGGAGAAGCCCCAGCAAGACTGTTCAGTTCAGTTCAGTTCAGTCACTCAGTCATGTACGACTCTTTCGGACCCCATGAATTGCAGCACACCAGGCCTCCGAATCCATCACCAACTCCCAGAGTCTACTCAAACTCATGTCCATCGAGTTGGTGATGCCATCAACCCATCTCATACTCTGTCGTCCCCTTCTCCTCCTGCCCCCAATCCCTCCCAATATCAGGGTCTTTTCCAATGAGTCAACTCTTTGCATGAGGGGGCCAAAATATTGGAGTTTCAGCTTCAGCCTCAGAACCCCAGGACTGATCTTCTTTAGGATGGACTGGTTGGGTCTCCTTGCAGTCCAAGNTTTGTACAGCTAGATTGGATTTTGCCCAATTCAAATGGATGGTTGCTCAAATAAATTCTTAAAATTGCTAATAAAGCCTCAGTTCATCTTTTAACATGCTGAAGAGTTGATGACAAATTTCCCTCACAATTGAGTATGATTTGTGAATCTAATAACGTTCTAGTTTTGATTAAAATGTTATGCATGCCACTGGCCAGAAAATAAATAACATATGAAAAGTAAATGTTTCATTTTAAGGAGAATGTAGGCCTTTATGACTTTACATGGTCAAGTTTTCATTTTTTTGGTTATCTATATTTAAAAAATGTTTCAAAATAAGTTGCTTTGAAAAAACTTTTTTAAATTAAGCAGGCAGCAAGAAAACTAGAGGTAGTAGTACAGAAAATTTCATGTATTCTATAACTAAAAATGTGAATATTTCACAAAAGAAATGCTTTAGGGACTCCCCTGGACTCCGTGCTTCCAGTGTAAGGGGCATGGGTTTTCTCTCTGTTGGGGGAACTAAGATCCCACAAGTCCAGTGATTAAAAGAAAAAAAAAGCTTTAGTCACATAAAAATGTTAAAACCTTTAATTTACAAGCACAAAGTCCCAAACCCCACTTTAATTAACTAAATTTAATTGTGTTAAACTATTTTGTAAAATGTTTTCATAAGATCTTTTAAAAATTATTTTACTTTTTCTTTTTGAATTTATCACTGTGAAATACCATCAGCAGATTTCGGCAGATTAATATTAAAAGTCAAAAATAAATATACGTGCATATTAGTATCCATGTCCTAAGTTGTCAAGCAAAATGTACTTCAAAACCGTGGTTTGCATTAAAAAAAAAAAAAAAAAAAAGTCTGAAAGTCCCTTTTTTAATGCTGGTATTCCCTCGGGAGCTCAGAGCTCTCTTGGTCCCACGCCCGCGGTGTGGCCTCCGAAGGTGCCTTCGACGTCCTTCGGTGTCACAGTGCCCTCTGCTGGTTTAGGAAGGCACAGCTCTGATAGTAGCTCAGCCAGGGTCCCTGGAGGCCCTGAAGGTGTATCACAAGGACCATCTTTGGATTCGCTGGCAGCCAGGTCCTCTCTGTAGCAGTACCCACAAGAGGGCAGTGGCTGAGGATGCTCTTTAGGAGGATTTGTGCTGAACCAAACCAAGGGTTTGTGCTGAACCAGACCTTTGCATTTGTGAAGCAAAAGTGAGCCAGCTGGTGTGCAGAGGGGCTTTATAGAGGGTCTGGAATCACTGTGAAGTTTGGAATAGCTGGGTGGACAGCAAGGAGGATTTTGCATTTGAGAGGAATTTCTTGGCCAGAGTGAGTGGGCAGCTGACAGCAGGAGGTGCCCTGAAGTCTGCAGATACGGGCTGGGTCAGGAATCCTGGTGGTAAGTGGTAACCCTAAGACTCAGATGGGCGTACCTTGTAGATTCTCTATTTGCTCTATGCCTGTGAAACTGGCTTTGCTGGCTGCCTCAGTGATCTCTTGTTCTCTGTCTTCTGGTTGGGCTTAGACACTGGGAGATCAGAGGGAGGGAGAAGAGTTTGGTTAGTGTTCTTCCCCCTTGGCCCCAATCCCGGACCGGTTGGCAGTGGTTACATTCATGTAAGTAAGATGACACAGCCGGCTTTCTCTCTGTCAGGTCATGCCAGGTCCCCTTGCCCCTTTTCCTCTGGAAGGCATGGTGGATTCCAGCTGTCAGCAGCTTTACCATCTTTTGTTGCTTCCTTGGGACCTGCCTGCGCTTTTGTAAATACTCCTCTGAGTGCTTTCTCCCCAGTTGCATCGTTAGAGTATAAGCTTTATCCCTTGTTAGAATCTAACCTGTGCTAGGGTTTGAACTTATTGCCCAGGTAACAGGCAGTCATTGAAGGTTTTAGAGAGGACTGTGGAAAGAGCAGATGTGTATTCTGAAAAAAAAAATCTGACCAAAGTGAGAGGACAGCTTGAATCAGCGAGGGTTTGGGGCAACAGACCATTAACAGACAGCAGGGGGAACCCAGGTGATAAACTGAGACCCTGAGGCCTGCAGCGTTGGGTCAGGGAATGCAAGCGAGTAGCCAGTCTATTATATGAACATGTCAGTGCATGTTTACTAGGTATTTCACTCTAAAAAACTGGAAATGTAATGTTTTGATTTTCAGGGTTGCAGAATGAGTGTGTCAAAAGTGTCACACCAGGGATATTCCTGGTGGCCCAATAGTTAAGAATCTGCCTGCCAATGCAGGCGACAGGGTTTGATCCCTGGTCCAGGCACTAAGATCCCACATGTCCCCGGGCAACTAAGCTGGGGCACTACAATCACTGGAAGCCCAAGCACCCTAGAGCCCATGCTCCATGGACGTCACTGCACTGAGAATCCTGTGCACCGCAACTAGAATGAAGCCTTGGTTCACTAAAACTAGGGGAATCCCACACACAGCAACAAAGACCCAGAACAGCAAAAGAGAAGTGTCACGCCAAAATGTTCTGCTTTGCTCTGTCTCCCAGTCCTGGCCTTTCCACTCGGGCTAGGTAAGTAGCTGCCCTTTCATAATGTTGTCCCTTGCCTTTCTGACAACACAGTTGCATCCTTAGACTATCATACAAAGTGAAGTAAATCAGACAGAGAAAGACAAATATAATATCACCTGTATGTGGAATCTAAGTTTTCAAAGATGATATAAATGAACTTGTGGCTCAAATGGTAAAGAGTCTGCCTCCAACACAGGAGACATGGGTTGGATCCCTGGGTTGGGATGATGCCCTGGAGAACAAAATGGCAACCCACTTCAGCAGTCTTGCCTGGAAAATCCCATGGATGGGGGAGCCTGGCAGGTATAGTCCATGGGGTCACCAAGAGTCAGACAAGGCTGAGAGACTTCACTTTCACTTTCTTTCTTTCACTTATAAATGAACTAATTTACAAAACAGAAACAGAATCACAGATTTGGAAAACAAATTTATGGTTATCAAAGGGGAAACATATGGGGAGGGATAAATTAAGAGTTTGGGATTCATATAAGGATACTACTATATATAAAATAGATAAGGAACAAGAACCTACTGTATAGCTCAGGGAACTTTATTCAATATTCCATGATAACTTATAGGGGAAAAGAATCTGAGAAAGAATGAATATCAAATTATTAATTGGCCAAACCACAATATAAAATGAAAGTTTAAAAAAAATAATCAAAAAGAATGAAAATATGCAATTGTATACCTGAATCACTTTGCTGTATACCTGAAACTAACACAACACTGTAAATCAACTAGACTCCAATTTTAAAAAGTACAGTGTAAACCCTACATCTGAATCATGTATGGAATTTTGAGTTTTCTAGTGGCCATATTAACAAAAGTGAAAAGACATAGGTGAAACTCAAAATATATAAAAGTCTGTGATAGTTCAATAGTATGCAAACAAATGACTCAATTAAAAATGGGCAAAAGATCTGAACAGACAATTCCCTAAAGAAGATATACAGATGGCATATAGAGGCATATACATGTATATGCAGAGGTATATCTGCAGATATACAGATACAGACGTATGCAAAGGTGTCTATTTAGACGTGTGAAAAGATAAGTTATTACATGTATCACTGTGGTGTGGGCATGCTCAGTGGTGACCGACTCTTTGTGACCCCATGGACTGTAGCCCACCAGGCTCCTCTGTCCATGGGATTTTCCAGGCAAGAATACTGGAGTGGGTTGCCATTTCCTTCCAGGTGATCTTCCCCAACCGGGGATCCAACCTTCGTCTCCTGCATCTCCTGTACTGGCAGATGGATTCTTTACCACTGTACAACCAAAGGAGCCCTCATATGCTATTAGGACTTCCCTGGTGGCTCAGACGGTAAATCGCCTATCTACAATGTGGGAGACCTGGGTTCGATCCCTGGGTCGGGATGATCCCCTGGAGAGGGAAACGGCAATCCACTCCAGTACTATTGCCTGGAAAATCCCATGGACAGAGGAGCCTGGTAGGCTACAGTCCATGGGGTCGCAAAGAGTCGGACATGACTGAGAGACTTCACTTCTTAGGGAATTGCAAATTGAAGCAAGGAGATGCTATTACACACCTATTGTGAGTGAGTGAGTGAGTGAAGTCACTCAGTTGTGTCCGACTCTTTGTGATCCCATGGACTGTAGCCTACCAGGCTCCTTGGTCCATGGAATTCTCTAGGCAAGAATACTGAAGTGGGTTGCCATTTCCTTCTTCAGGGGATCTTCCTGACCTAGGTATCGAACCCGGGTCTCCTGCATTGTAGGCAGACGCTTTACCATCTGAGCTACCAGGGAAGCCCATATACCTATTAGAGTGGCTAAAAGTGGAAACCCTGACAACATCAAATGCTGATAAGGATGTGGAGCAACAGGAACTTTTAGTCATTGCTGGTGGGAATGCAAAATAGGACAGCCACTTTGGAAGACATTCTGGCATTTTGTTTTTGTCTTTTTGTTTTTATAAAGCTAAACGTAGTATCACCATATCACCCAGAAGTTGACTCTATGCAAAACTTGTGTACAAATGTTTATAGTACCTTTATTCATCATTGCTAAAACCTAGAAGCAAGATGTCTTTCAATAGGCTAACGGACACAAAAACTGTCGTGTGTGTGTGTGCTGCTTCAGTCATGTCCAACTCTTTGCGACTTGTAGTCCACAAGGCTCCTCTGTCCATGGGATTCTCCAGGCAAGAATACCAGAGTGGGTTGCATGCCCTCCTCCAGGGGATCTTCCTGACCCAGGGATTGAACCCGCAGCCTCTCCTGCGGCTTCTGTATTGTAGGCAGACTTTACTGATGAGCCGCTGGAGAAGCCACCATAACTGGTACATCCTCACAAAGGTATATTTTTCAGCCATAAAAAGAAATGAGCTATCAAACTGTAAAAAGAGGAACCTTGAATGCACACTGCAAAATAAAGGAAGCTGGTCTGAAATGCTATGTATACTGTGTGATTCCAAGTGTGTGACAGTCTGGAATATGGCAAAACTATAGAGACAGTAAAAAGATCAAGGGTACCGGGGTTAGGAGAGGAAGAAAGAATGAGTAGATGGAGCACAGAGGATTTTTGTTTTGGGTAGGAAAAACTATTGTTTATGATACTGTAATGGCAGATATTTGACGTTATGTGTTTGTCTCGTTTATGCAGGTGGATTCTTTACCAGTTGAGCCACAAGGGTGGTACTGTAAAGGCAGATTATATGACGTTATGTGTTTATCAAACCTCAGAATTGTGTAACAGAGAGTGAAGCCTAATGTAAACCATGTACTTTAGCTAATAATATTGTCTCAATACTACACATGGTTATATATGTAATATTGATCCATCAGTTATAACAAATGCAGCTGTAATCGAGATCTTAATAATAGGGAAACTCTAGGCTCTGTGTGTGTGTGTGTAGGGGGCTGCTTGGGGTGGAGTGGTATATGAGAACTTCTTGTACATCCTGTTCTGTTTTCCTATAAACTCAAAACTGCTCTAAATAAAAGTGCATTAATTACATAAAATAGAGAGATGTGAAATTAATTTAAAAAGATATACTCTAGTTCAGTAGGCATATTATTTTACTATAATAGCTGATTGGGTAGAAACCTTTTATCTTCTGACTTTTTTTTAAGCAAACCTCTTTTGTTTTAGATTGAAATATAGTTGATTTACAATGTTATTTTTATTTATACAGTGAAGTGATTCAGTTATACATACATATATATATATTCTGATTCTTTTCCTTATAGGTTATTAAAAGGTACTGAACATAGTTCCCTGTGCTATAAAATAGGTCTTTTTTGTTTAGTTATTTTATGTGTCGTAGTGTGTATCTGTTAATCCCAAATCCTAACTTGTCCCTCTCCCCTTCCCCTTTTGGTAACCATAAGTTTGTTTTCTGTGTCTGAGTCTATTTCTGTTTTGTAAATAAGTTCATTTATATCATTTTTTTTTTAGATTCGACATATAAGTGATACCATATGACACTTGTCCTTCTCTGTCTGACTTACTTCAGTTAGTATGATCATCTCAAGGTTCATCCACGTCGTTGCAAATTAGCCTGCATTTTTCTTGATGATGGTCATAACTCCTATTAGGTGACGTTGTCCACAAATCTTTCTCTCTCTATCTGGGTTCTGGTAACCATTTCCTCCTTTCATTCCTTGAGGCCTATGAGTGGTAAGGGGTGTATCCTACTGTTAGCAACCCTGGGGTTCTGCACTATGCCTCGGGATTTCCATAGTCTGTCCACATCTTTGTAAATAACTACATTACATCTATCTCAAATTGCCAAATTTGAGTGTGTCTTATGCTGATATTAGGACTTCACATTAGGACACAGCATGGCTCTCAAACTGACCCAAACAGTCTTAAAAATTTTAATGTGGAAGTGACATTCTTTTTCTTGCTGGAAGTAAATGACTGAATATACAATTCTGATCATCACAGGCAATTATTTTACAGCCTTGAAGGAACACGTCCTCAGGTTATGAATGTGAGTTCAAAGGAAATTTAAAAACTGCTGATCCTTGTTGACATCAGAGAACCATCAGATCAGCAACCTCGACCTTACTGCTTGGCTTTCATTTATGTCATCTAGGAGTTTCTTTGAGGTGGTTTTTTCTAGCTTTTGAAGCTGAAAGTAATTTAACCAATAGACTATCATAAGTAGAATTCATGGGTCAAAGGGTACCCAAGTTTTAGATTTCTGAGAAGTTGTTTTCCAAAAAGGCATGGCTGATTCACACGTCCATTAATCCAGTGAGTGAATCTGTTTACTCACACCATTGTCTATTTTCTGTTTAATTTATGCTTTCCTGAAGGGTGGAAACTGAATCTCATTATTGCTTTGATTTGCATCTTGCTAATTATAGGTGGTTACTTAGAGGATGGTCAACTATAATTACTTCTATTTATTGGATATTTACATTTTCTTCTCAGGGAAATGCTTTTTACATCTATTGCTCATTTTTTTCTAAACAATTATTTTTCATTTTTCTTTTTGATTTGGTAGTAACTTTTAAAACATTGGATATTAATTATTAGCTAGTAGGATGTGTGGAAAATATTTTCTCCCAAGTACCTTCTTTTAACTTTCTTCTGTGGTGTGTTTTGTCCAAGTTTTCCCCAAATTCTAAAAAATAAAAAAAAAAATTTTGTATTGATATGTATCCAGTTAGCAATGCTGTGATAGTTTCAGGTGAATGATGCGACTGAGCCATACATACACATGTCTCCATTCTCCCCCAAATCTCCTCCCATCCGGGCTGCCACGTAACACTGAGCAGAGCTCCATGTTCTGTACAGTAGGTCCCTGTTGGTTATCCATTTAAAATACAGCAGTGGGTACACGTTCATCCCCAGCTCCCTAACTATCTCTTGCCCCCATCCTTCTCCCCAGCAGGTTTTCTAAGTCTGTGAGTCTCTTTCTGTTCTGTAAGTCAGTTCATTCGTATCATTTCTTTTTACATATAAAGGATGTCATACGATATTTTTCCTTCTCTGTCTGACTTACTTCACTCAGTATGACACTCTCTAGGTCCATCCATCTTGGTGCAGATGACATTATTTTGTTCTTTTAAATGGGTGAGAAATATTCCACTGTATAAATATACCATATCTTCTCTATTCACTCCTCTGTTGATGAACATTTAGGTCGCTTCCACGTCTTGGCTATTGTAAACAATGCTACAAAGAACATTGGGAAGTGTATGTATCCCGTCAGATCATGTTTTTCTCCGGATATGTGCCCAGGAGTGGGTTTGCATGTTCATCTAGGCGATGGCACCCCACTCCAGTACTCTTGCCTGGAAAATCCCATGGACAGAGGAGCCTGGTGGGCTGCAGTCCATGGGGTCACGAAGAGTCGGACACGACTGAAGTGACTTAGCTGCAGCAGCAGCAGCAGCTAGTAACCCTATCTTTAGTTTTTAAAGGAACCTCCATACTGTTCTCCGTAGTGGCTGTACCAATTCACATTTACACCAGCAGTGTTGGGCAGGTTCCTTTCTCTCCACACCCTCTCCAGCATTTCCAAATTCTAAAATTTNAGTGACTTAGCTGCAGCAGCAGCAGCAGCTAGTAACCCTATCTTTAGTTTTTAAAGGAACCTCCATACTGTTCTCCGTAGTGGCTGTACCAATTCACATTTACACCAGCAGTGTTGGGCAGGTTCCTTTCTCTCCACACCCTCTCCAGCATTTCCAAATTCTAAAATTTTGATAATGGTCAGCTTATCATCTTTTGTATTTTGTGTGATGTGGATCATTGGGCAAAGGCTAAATATTATCATTTGAGTGTTTCTTTGGGAATTTCAGATTTCAGGCATTTAACCTACCACCTTTCCTTAAATGTTGTACCACAAGCTGTCCAATTAAGGCTTTAGCTGTTTGTTTTTTATTTTTTGGTTGCACATGGTATACAGCTTGGTCAATAGCTGTTTTATATTTAGAGACATATCCCTTTATGCTGGCCCTGTATAGTTGGCTCTTTTATCTTAATGCTTTTAATGGTTCTGTTTATTTCTGCTATTTTCGTGAGTAGTTTGGAGGCTGTTTTTATTTGTCCTTTATTTTCACAAGAGAGAAAAGAAGCTGTTAAGTAGCATCTTGTCCCAACTCCTAAAGCCTGGGGTTTCATGGAGAAACTAGCTTTGGGGAAATGTGATGGGTGAGGCCACAAGAATGCAAGTCTTAGACAGCTGGCTTGGGCTACTTGGAGGAGCAGTGCTCACTGCTTAGTTGCTCAGTTGTATCTGACTCTTTGTGACCTCATGGACTGTAGCCCGCTAGGTTTCTCTGTCTATAGGATTCCGAGGCAAGAATACTGGAATGAGTTGCCATTTTCTCCTCCAGGGATTGATCCCGAGTCTCCTGCATCTCTTGCATTGGCAGGAGGATTCTTTACCACTGCGCCATCTGGGAAGCCCTTGGAAGAGTTCAACTATATCATCCCACCCATGTTGAGAAAGCGTGTACTGCAGAGGCTGTCCAGGCAATTGCCTTGGCATTTTTCCAAATTGACTAGAGTACCAGTGGCTCCATGCTATTCTTTTTGTGGTTCATGTTACACATCATGTTGTCTCATTAAGTGAACTTAGGTGAAAGCCAGTTTTTTTTTCCAGTAGCAATACACAACCCAGACTATCAGCCCTGCTTGAAGGTAGCCTGTGGTAGCAATAGCATGTAAGCACAGTGGTTTTGGTCCTCTTAGGAGCCCCAAGGGCACTGGTGAGCACCAAAGCAGAGAGCCCTGGATTAAACCTTGTGTTATTGTTGCTTAGTCATTAAGTCGTGCTTGAGCCTGTCCTCCAGGTCGTTTGTCCATGGGATTTCCCAGGCAAGAATACTGGAGTGGGTTGCCATTTCCTTCTCCAGGGGATCTTCCCAACCCAGGGATCAAACCCAGGTCTCCTTCACTGCAGGCAGACTCTTTACCACTGAGCCACCCAGGAAGCCCAGATTAAGCCTAGTTCTATTATTAATTGGATTCTGTGTATTGTCAACTGTTGATTTCCAGGAAATCAACCCTGAATATTCATTGGAAATACTGATGCTGAAGCTGAAGCTCCTATACTTTGGCCACCTGATGTGAAGAACTGACTCACTGGGAAAAACACTGATGCTGGGAAAGATTGCAAATAGGAGGAGAAGAGGGTGACAGAGGACGAGATGGTTGGATGGCATCACCAACTCGATGCTCATGAGTCTGAGGAAACTCCAGGAGACAGTGAAGGACAGGGAACCCTGGTGAGCTGCAGTCCAAGGGATCACGAAGAGTCGGACAGGACTGAGCGACTGAACAACAACAATTTGTCAACTGTGGGGTCCAGATAACCTTTACTGCTTCATGATCCCTTCTGCGCCCGTTATTCATTGTGATTGTCGACTTGGTTACATGAATAAGTCATCTTGGGGACTGTGCATCTGTGAACAGACCTAGAGATTCTAGTGGTGAATGGTCAAACTTTCTTACTCTAGCTGGTTTACACTGATGTTCCCTCAACTTGTTAAGATCATGGACACTTAAGACTGGCAGGACTTGTTGTCAAACAAGCGTGGGTAATAATATCTTAAAGCTTGGAAATTAGACTCTAGATTCAGTGATCTCTTCAAATTATTTGCATGTCTCGGATAGTTGGCTTTTTGAATGCTTACTTGAGTTCAGTGCAAGCCACACTTAACAGTGTGCAAAATTTTCATTGTTCTAGGTGACAATAAAATATTAACAGAAAGAATCTGGCACACTGGGTTTTGTTCATACAACAGAACCGCAATCTTTACTTTCTGTAAGCAACACTAAAATTGATGGCCTTCTCAAATATAGCTAAGGGATCGTGGAATAATCCATTTTGCTCTAAAACAAAAGTTCGGGTCCATTTCTTCAGCAGATGGGCCCTCTGCTCTTCAGTTATCCACCACAATGGCTCAGTTCTTCCTTCTGATCATCATCACTCCTATTCTTCTCACTTCTCTGATAGTCATTCACACCCGAGTTTAAGCTGGGGACCTCAGAATGGAGGCTGATGGTGATAGTTCTGGGAATGCTGGCCTCTCTGAACATTGGGAAGCCAGGAAAAGGTCAAGATCAAGTGGAATAAAAGGTTGAGGCTAAAGAAGACATGGCATNGAAGCCTGGCTTGCTGCAGTCCATGGGGTCACAAAGAGTTGGACACGACTGAGTGACTGAACTGAACTGAATTGAGGACACTCTGGCAACTCCTTTTTACTCTTCAGCCTTGTATCATATGTGTAACTAGTTCCTGGTGTTCAGTTCCCTCTGTTTGCTGTTCCTTGTGTGGGTTCTGCTTTCCAGCCTAGATCCTGACTGAAACAGGGACCCATGAATTTGGGGGCCAGATGGTGGGGCCTTTTTGATGTCATTTTGCGGCAAGCATCCCAAGAAAGGGGGTATGTTGACTGAAGCATGATGGAAGGATTCTTCAGCTAGGCAGAGAGGACTCAAGAGGTGACAGTGGCCAAGCCTGGATTTGTACAGAGGTGTATCTAAACTCATAATCACAATTTCTCTCCAAGAGAAACAGATAAACTGCAAACCAAAAGTGATGGGACTGAGGCCTCAATAAGGAAGAATCATGTTCCTCTAAGGCCAGAAAGGAGATGGGTGGGACTTCACCAGTGGTAAAGAATCTGCTTCCACTGTAGGAAGCAGGAGTTTGATCCCTGATTGGGGAACTAAGATTCCACATGCTGGGTGGTGTGGCCTGGTGAGAAATTTCAAAAAAAGAAAGAGAGTAAGAAAGAAAGAAAGGATATGAGGGTGAAATGTATGAGAGGTTAAGTAAACTCTTCTCAGGGCTGGGAAGAGGGGGTCATGGAGGTGCTAACCTAGAAGGCTCTATCTTATTCTTTGCACTTTTCCCCCAGGTGAATATGAAGCTATAGGTGCTTCTAAGTCTGCCTTCTGAAATTCACTTCAGTCAAATTAACTTGTGTCTCAGAAATGTTTTGTGCGTGACCTCAGCAGATGGTGTGTGCATGTAACAAATGTATAGAACAATAACTTACCATTTGTTGACACCTACACATGTCCTACATTACTAGAGCAGAGTGGAAGGGGTAAGCTGGGATCTGGGGTTCAGTTTTTCGAAAAGTCACTACCTACCTCGTTAGTCCTTAGGCAGGTCTAGAGTCCACTATATTTAGGGGCACCAGAAACTAAGACTTCTTCTTCCTTTTTTTTTTTTTGGCTATACCAAATAGCATGTGGGATCTTAGTTCCCCAACCAGGGATTAAACCCGTGTTCCCTGATTGGAAAGACGGAAGGATGGAAGGATGGAGACTTAACCCCTGAACCACCAGGGAAGTCCCCAGGTTTACCAGTTAAGGGTGTGCTGCTCCATGCCTGTGGCTCCCAAGAGGATGGAGGTGCGTCTCCAAGGGACTGAAGGAGCAGAGGGAGGTGCTCTTAGCTTAACCCTCCATGTATGGGTAGCCCAAGTTGGAATGATTCAGTGACCAGAAATGCCATGTGCCTCCTGTCTCTGCCTGTGTGTGCTAAGTTGCTTTAGTTGTACCTGACCCTATGGATTGTAGCCCACCAGGCTCCTCTGTCCATGGGGTTCTCCAGACGAGAATACTGGAGTGGGTTGCCATGCCCTCCTCCAGGGGATCTTCCCTACCCAGGGATCAAACCCACATCTCTTATGGGCTTCTGCTTTGGCAGGCGGGATCATTACCACTAGTGCCACCTGGGCCCACAGCTAATTTTGCTGTCATAGGGCTCCCTTAGTAGGACTGCAGAGGGCAACCTTCCTGACCCCAGGTGATGGATTCCCTTCACTTAGAGCTGGCAAGTCCAGTCCAGAGTGACAGCAGCAGGAGAATCAGGTTCTGGGGAAGTCCCTCAATCTCCCCTTCCTGAAAAACCCAGGATCTGTCATTAACNGCCCACAGCTAATTTTGCTGTCATAGGGCTCCCTTAGTAGGACTGCAGAGGGCAACCTTCCTGACCCCAGGTGATGGATTCCCTTCACTTAGAGCTGGCAAGTCCAGTCCAGAGTGACAGCAGCAGGAGAATCAGGTTCTGGGGAAGTCCCTCAATCTCCCCTTCCTGAAAAACCCAGGATCTGTCATTAACCCTGCTGGAGGAGCTTGGCTTGGTATTTTCTTCTCAGGGAGCCCAGACAGACAGGTCATATCATGCTGGTGCTGCAGTTTCTTCATCTGAGCCTCACGGGATCTGCTGAAAGGAGGATCCTGCTTCCATTCATGTCATAAGATTGTCACACCCCATTGAGGTAGCTGGCACTCCCTAACGTGCCAGATAAAGGTCTCCTGCTTTGTCATAGCCCGTCATTGCTCTTGGGAGCTGCTGGAGCTACTATACAGTCCCTTGCGCTTCTTTAAAGGTTCTTGCCAACTGAGAGCTGGAAGGTTCCTTGACTCTAGAGCCTTCTCTCTTTTCAGGGTTTTAGGATTCAGTGAAGGGGTGGAGCCATGCCGGGCTAGGTGCTTCTTAAGGGGAGCTGCTAAGATCCTGGCAGATCTACTTGACTCGGGTCCCTCCCCTGTTCCTAGGCAGATGCATTTGCCAGTGGGAGTGGGGAGGGCTGCTGGGAGGAGGTGACCCAGACTTCAGGGAGCTGTGGGCTATTTGAGGTCAAAAGTCATGCCTGACCTTGGAACCTCTAGAGGGAATACGGTCCCTGGCTGGATCCCTGGGAGGAGGAAAATTCTGCTTTACATGCCCTCTTTAAGGTTGCCTTGAGGTTTTGTCCCAGGAGGTGCCTCAGATCTTGGTATCAGTCCAGGCTTCCTGGCTCCCTGCCCAGAATCAGGACATTAGGAACTAGTTTCCTGGGAGGGTCTTGAAATGTCTTCTAATGCTCAGATCTCCTATCACTGTCCCCCACAGGCACTGAGACTACCCCACTATGGCATGTTTTCTGGGAGACCATGCAGGAGCATCAGGTGATGTTGGCATGGGGTCTGGAGGCCAGGAAGATTCATGCCTGTCTCTTCTGGACACCCCAGCCTTCTCTGCCCCTTCCTGTGTACAGTCCTTACCACCCAAGGCTATCCATCTCCCATTGGAACATGAGAGTGAGGACCATTTCTTATTCACTGCTCTGGGTCCAGACCTAGGCTTGGGCCAAACCCAAAGCATCAAAGAGAGTAGCTTGGCCTTGACACATGTGTACTTATGGGGATGAGAGTTTACCTTCTTAGACCAGTTATGGCCTTTCTCTTCCTCAACAGAGCCCACAGTTTCAGTGGAAAGAAAGGCTGGGTTCATGGGTCATGTGAGAGCTGCCAGTTTTAATGTGCAAACCCTGAACCATCCTTCCTGAAAGACCTGGATTAGATCATTCTCCTGGTGGTGGTTTAGTCACTAAGTCATCTCTGATTCTTTGCAATCCCAGGGACTGTATCCCACCAGGTTCCTCTGTCCGTGGGATTCTCCAGGCAAGAATACTGGAGGGGGTTGCCATTTCCTTCTCCAGGCAATCTTCCCCAGGTCTCCTACATTGCAGGTGGTTTCCTGGATCTCAGGCAGATTATTATTATTTTTTTTAGTGTTCAGTCACATTCTTTACCGACTGAGCCTTCCTTCCTGAAAGACCTGGATTAGATGACCTTTCTCCTAACATCTGGTAAAGCAGCCTTCATCATGTTTTTTTTTTTTTTTAATTATTCTTTTCCATTTAAACAGCAATGGATCGTCCCAGACCTGTAGTAGTCTCCGACTTGAGTCAGCAGGTGTGGCTCCTTCAGGGTCAGACCCTCGTGACAGTTCCTCGGAGCAACAATGTGGGGCCAGGTAAGTGACAGGTCATCAAATGGCTGCTCCTTGGAGCAGTCTCACATCAGTGCAGCTGGGATGTTTGTACCATCCTTTTATTAAAGTGTGGCTTTATAGCAGAGACATCATTTGACTGACAAAGATCCATATAGTCAAAGCTATGGTTTTTCCAGTAGTCACACACGGATATGAGAGTTGGACCAGAAAGAAGACTGAGTGCCGAAGAAATGATACTTTTCAACTGTAGTGCTGGAGAAGACTCTTGAGAGTCCCTGGAACTACAAAAATCAAACCAGTCAACCATAAAGGAAATCAACACTGAGTATTCATCGAAGGACTGTTGTTGCAGCTGAAAGTCCAATACTTTGGCCACCTGATGCGAAGAGCCAAGTCACTGGAAAAGACCTTGTTGCTGGGAAGGACTAAGGCTAAAGGAGAAGGGGGAAGCAGAGAATGAGATGGTTGGATGGCTTCACCAATTCGATGGATATGATATTGAGCAAACTCTGAGAGAGAGTGGAAGACAGAGGAGCCTGGTGTGCTGCAGTCCATGGGATTGCAAAGAGTCAGACACAATCTAGCAACTGAACAACAACACCTGGAGGGGGAAGAATTTCACATATGCCCAGGAAGAGGTGTCTTGGACCATGGCAAAGAGAGCAGAGGGAGTGGAGTAGCTTTCTGGGGAGCAGGAGAGCTGTTTTCAGTGATCTGAAGGCCTGTCCTAAGGAAGAAGTGTGGCTTGTTTGCCCAGCTTCCTATGTCCTAAGAGGACTAATTGGGTGGATTGCATAGAAGGCAGATTTCAACATTAGTTAGGCAAAACTCGCTAATGAACAGAACTTTCCAAGGATCAGAGGGGTTGCTTGGGGTTGGGGCTCCTCGCCTCCAGGTGTTCAAGCAGAGGTTGTGAAAATCCCAAGGGTGGGGTCCGCCTCCTGTGCCTGTGCCCCATTTCCTAGAGCAGTGACTGGTGCTTGGTGTGACGGAGTGAATGAATGAACGAATGAATATGAGGCTGACCACTCTGTGGGTCTGGGGTAGTGGGATTATACTCTTAAGGTCTCTTCCAGCCTTGCCTGTAAGATCTTGGTCTATTGTAATTGCAAAAGGTCACTGACACTGTAACCCCTCTTATCTGACAGTCACTGTCACCATTATGCCATGCAAGTATCCGGAGTCTCTTGAGAAAGACAAAGGGGTTCCTATTTATTTGGGAATAAAGCAGCCAGAAATGTGTCTATATTGTGAGGACATTGGTGGAAAGCCCGAATTGCAGTTGAAGGTAAGTGACAAAGAAAAATAATGTTAGAAAAAACCCAACTTCTTTTCTCAGAAGCTGATTTGCAGGAAATATAATTTTATAATTAAAAAAGAAATACTTTCCTGTTCTTAAACATATTTATACCTGGCTCCTCTAGAGTCATGTGCATGCAATAAGCTTATTTTTTTAAAAAAAAACAAACAACTAATTTTTATTTGTTTAGTTTTGGCTGTGCTGGGTCTTTTTTTGTTTTGGCTGTGTGGGGTTTCTCTAGCTACAGTGAGTGGAGGCTATTTTCTAGTTGTGATGGATGGGCTTCTCATTGTGGTGGCTTCTATTGTTGCAGAGCACGGGCTCTCTAGGCACGTGGGCTCAGTAGTTGTGGCTTCTGGGCTCTAGGGCACAGGCTTGGTAGTTGTGGCATGCCTTAGCTGTTCCTCGGCATGTGGGATCTTCCCAGAAATAGGGATCGAGATTGTGTCTCCTGCATTGGCAGGAGGATTCTTTACCATGAGCCACCAGGGAAGCCCATGTTTTTCTTATTTTTTAACTGCCTGTTATAAAACAATTTGTTTCTGAAACTTCAGTTTTTACAGCAATTCAATTTAAATCAACACCACTCAATCCAAGTCAGCAAACGTATGCATTCTAACGGGCCTCCAGCACTGTTGTAGGCATTTGAACATCATCAGTGCAAAGAATGGCAAAGAGCCTTGCCTTCCTAGGGTTTACATTCTAGTGGAAGACAAGAAATGGTCCACAAGAAGCATAATCATGGGTAAGCCTGTGACATGTTAAAGGGGGTTATGTTGTCTGGGAAAGAATGATATAGAACTGGTAAAGAGACTGGTGGTGCCAGAAAGAGCTAGAGCCTGGCTTCATGGTAAATAGTACAACAGGTGTTATTGCAAAGGTGAGATTTTATTGGCCAGGAAAGGAAGCAAAAGTGTGAGCCAACAGAGTGTCCAGTGAGAGCAAGTTCAAGGACTGGGAGTGAGCTGGGGAGGAGGCAGAGTTGAGAGAAAGGCAGATAGTGAAAGAGCTGTCCCACTTTTGTAAGGACTTTAACCTGTCAATCAGTTAATTCATTCAACATATATGCTAGACTCTAGATTCATCCACATCACGACAAAGACCCAATTTCATTCCCTTTTATGGCTGTGGACTATTCCGTTGTATCTATCTACTACTATGTGTAAGATAGATAGCTGGCACAGCACAGGGAGCTCAGCTGGGTGCTCTGTGATGACCTAGAGGGTGGAATTGGGGTTGAGGCTGGGAGAGAGGTCCAAGAGGAAGCAGATATATGTATACCTAGGGCTGACTCACTTTGTTATGCAGCAGAGACTAACACAACACTGTAAAGCAACTATACTCCAATGAAAAATATATATAAAAAATTAAAAATTCAATCCAAATTACTACAATGTTTTGAATAGAAGAGTGACATGAAAGGACATAGATTTTAAAAGGATTATTTTGGCTGCTACTTGAGAGCAGGGTGTGAAGGCCAAGGACAAAATGCCGCTTGGAGGCTTCAGGGTGACCCAGGTGTAATCTGAGGGTCTACTGGAGGAAGAGGGATGATGGTCAGAGTCTTGAAATACTTTAAATTGAGGCCATAGAATTCGCTGACAGAGTGAAGATGATGTGTGATGAAGTAGATGAGGAGGAAACAGTACGCTCTGTTCTGTAGGCAAGAGCTAGATGGTTTACATCCTGCAGGTTTTGTTAAAGGCCTTAAATTATATGATAATTACGAGAACATCATTCAAGACATTTAAGCTGGATGGTAACATGATCTTATTTATTCAGTTATTTCAGTTAACAGTTCATTCAACTGCTTTTTGGAGAATGGGTGGTGGGGATGGACCAGGTGTGGGGGAGGATGTGAGAAGCGGCTCAATTCAACAAAGATTTTGGATCTAGGGTTTACAGGTCTTGCTACTGGGTTAGATGCTAAGAGGTCAAAGAAAGCAGTATCAAGGTTGACTTCTTGGGTTTTGGCTGTCCACAGAGTGGGATAGATTAACTGGAAATTATTAACTGAATAAAGAAATCTTTTGGAAGAAGTCCCCCTATTCAGGGTAGGATGTGGCTGAATTAAGCGCCATTCTATTATCTCTTTGGAGATCTTGGATATAATGTAATTTACTTAGAAATGCTTATCTTACCTAAAATAACAATATGTAAGTATATAAATATATATACCTACAAATATCTTTCTGTATACAATATGGAAGTTTTTTCTGATTATTCTATATTCCTTTCTTCCTTTGAGTGCAAGTCTTTTGAGATTTTAGACCCTCTTGTGCCTTTTTCATGGTTTTAACCTTTCTCATATGTTTGACAACTAATTAGAAAACTATGCACCCCCACCCTGGTAGTCCTTTGCTAGAACAGTGGTTCTTACAGGAGGGGTCTCTCATGGATGCAGCTTGGGTGAGAGAGGACCTTAGCTTCCTGCTGCAAATTTGCCTCTCCTTCCTTTTCTTCGGGGGAGAGGGGGGCTTCTCAGCCTCTAATGTGAGGAGAGTTCCAATTTGTAATTCACGTGTGGCCACTTATTCGTGACCTGTGCCTTGTGTCACTTCCATGCCACCTCTGGATTTGAGCATGAAGGCTGGAAAGGTGAGATTTTGTGTGTGCCCACTCATTGTTCCTTTGAAATGTATTTTCCTAGGCTTGTTCTAATGGATGGTTTGGGTTGCTCAAACGTTGGAACATTTATAGGTTGTGTGCAAGGAACCTTGAACTGCAGGGCTTCCAGGGTGGCTCAGTGGTAAACAATCTGCCTCTCAATACAAGAGACGAGAGTTGAAGCCCTTGGTTGGGAAGATTCCCTGGAGAATGAAAATATTCTTGCCTGGAGAATCCCATGGACAGGGGAGCCTGGCAGTCTATAGTCTGTGGGTTCTCGAAAGAGTCAGACATGACTTAGCAACTAAACAACAGGCTTGAACTACTCAAACAGCCTCTGTTTCTCCTTCTGGCATTTTCTGTCCTGTTTCAGAACCAGAGGATAATGGATCTGTACAACCAAGCCGAGCCTGTGAAGCCATTCCTTTTCTACCACGAAATGACAGGCAGGACCTCCACATTTGAGTCTGTGGCCTTTCCTGGATGGTTCATTGCCTCTTCCGAGACAAACCAGCCCATCTTTCTCACTTCTGAGCTGGGGAACATGTACAATACTGCCTTCCAGTTAGATTTCAAGGTTTGAACTCAACCTAGAGGTGGCAACTTGGTCTTGTCATTTCTAGCACTCAGTGTCTTTGTCTGTATTATCTCTGTGCCATTTTCATCCATGCTTAGAGGTAGGCTTGACCCCGTTCTCATCTTATTTTATAAAAGGAGAAGAAGCAATGACTCTATGGAAACCAAGGAATAGAATGTGGGCTCAGAAGCAAAGGAGGTGGGTGGTGTGTGGCTCTCCTTTTCAGCTGCAATGGTCCATCCCTCAAGCCATCTATACAAACATATCGGGACCCTAAAACAGTAGGACTCTCTCCTGGGTGTGGTTATGAAGAGGCCTCAGAGTTCATGAGTCTTACCCAAGATATTGGGACTAGCTTGGAGCTGATCTTTCTATTCTGCTTTGTTTCCTGATGATATTACATTTCCCATAATCTCTATATGTTTCCAGTACTTTGCAAGGGTTAATACATCATTTTAAGGGTTAGAGTCATGTAAAAGAAAATACTTCTTAATGAAATTGAATTATTTTTGTCTAATTCTAATGTGTTACCATAAAGCCAGGGCTTCCCTGGTGGCTCAGAGGTAAAGAATCCACTAGCAGTGCAGGAGCCTCAGGAGACAATGAGTTTGATCCCTGGATTGGGAAGATCCTCTGGAGGAAGGCATAGCAAACCACTCTAGTGTTCTTGCCTGGAGAATCCCATAGACAGAGGAACCTAGCAGGCTACAGTTGATGGTATCACAAAGAATCAGACATGACTGAAGTGACTTAGCACACATGCACTCACCAGAAAGCCAAATATAAACTCTAGGTTGTTTATACAATAAGAAAGCTAAAACAGATATAAAATGAAATAGGAAACAAGGAGCAAGCTGAAATTAGCCAGAGTAATTGAATGAGGACACCACAGTGGGTCAGCCTGGGGCTTAGCTGAAGGAAGCAGGGTCCTTATCAATGGTGATAGGGTTAGGTGGTGGGGATATTTCATGTAAAAAGGCACTAACATTTACTATTTACTGTTTTCTGTAGAATCTCATGTCTTGCTTTGTTTTCTTTTTAGGAATTCTCACCATTTAACTAACTCCCTCTAAAAACTGCAGTAAAAGGTGCCTTTTGGGGAATGGAGAGCCTAAATTCTTCACCAGCCATGCTTCAGATGTTACATTGTGATGAAATGAAACAACTGATTTAGGGTATAATTGTAGAAGGATGTAGCTCAGATCTGGTTCTGCATATTCGTAGATTTCTTATTCTGACTCTGATACTACAAATGCAGAAAATGATGTTTGCTTAAATACAGTCCACACAATAACACCAATAATGAATTTTTTTTAATGAAACTTTAATGGACAATCACACCACTTACTCTACTGGCAGGCTAGTAAGCAGTCAATAAGCACTGACTTAACACAGTGTCTCTTGATTCTTAAAAGTTTTCTTCTTCAATGAAATACTTTTTCAGCATGCAGTTTTATAAAAGTCAACATTAATGTGGACACAAAGCTAATTAGTTCTGGAATATCAATAGAAGAATTACTCATTGGATATTTAGTACCACTGCTAATAAATGGTGACATGTTGCTACATCTGCCAATTTGCATCATTGCATTGTCAATTGTTACATGTGACAGTTGGGGTCTGATGACATATTCCCTTGCAACATGATTACGATTCTGAGTGCCATGGCATAGCCAGTCCTGCCAGGGGCTGTGTGGTGATTCAGTTTCCTCATCTCCTTTCTCTACTGTGGAATCTCTGTTCATGCGGGCACTATGATATCTTTGTCAACTGGCATGTATAAGAGCTCATGCAAAACTCTAATAAGGTGATGCCTTGTGGCTGGGCTCGGGGTAAGGTGGTAATTCTGGTCACCCATAAGAGATTCTGACAACATATTTAGAAAATACTCAGAATGAAAAATGGGGCTTTTCTGGTGGCTCAAATGGTGAAGAATCTGCCTGCAATGCAGGAGACATGGGTTCGATCCCTGGGTCCAAAAGATCCCCTGGAGAAGGGAATGGCTACTCACTCCAGGATTCTTGCCTGGGAAATCCCATGGACAGAGGAGCCTGGTGGACTACAGTCCATGGGGTTGCAGAGTCAGACATGACTGAGCGACTAACACTTTCACTCTCAAAATGCAAACATAGGGAATTTCTCCAAGCTCCAGTGGTTAAGACTTGGCACTTTCATTGCCTTGGGCTCGTGTTCAATCCCTGGACAGAGAACTAAGATCCCACAAGCCAAGCAGCATGGCTAAAAACAAACAAAGCAAAACCAACAAAACAAACAAAAATGAAAACCACAATAATCTCATCTTGTGGAACCCAGAGAACAGCCTTCAGTGGACCCCCAGCTTACCCATCACATTTGAGAAATACCACACACGATCTGGCACAGTGGGAGAAATCAGGGGAGGTCCTTGTGAGCAGCAGCACTCTCATTTCCAGCTCATTGCCTGGTGCATATCTGACTTTCATGTGTTTGCTGTGTCTAGTGCTCTTGCACTTGAGTACCATGTGCTCCAGGCCAACATTCACTGAAGCATTTGGTTCCTTTGGATCTTTAGCAACTAGCTATTACAGAAAACCTTGATGCCCTGGAGGAGGGGTTTCTGGCTTCCAGTGGGGGGAGGGGATTAAGAACTTTACCACCAAAATCACAAGTCCAGAGAAAACCGTTGAGTGGGATGTTTTCCCGTCAAGCTGCTTTGGGGCTTACATCATCTGGCCCCAGAATTGCTGAAGGGCAAAGATGGTTTCAAGACACTGTCCTCAGCATTAACAATTGGCCATGAGGACTAAAGATGCCTCCCCAAGACCCTGAGACCAAGGGTTGTAATGAATAATTCTTTGTGTCAGTGAATCATCAATTTGCATTTCTCACACTTGAGGAGATGGTTGGATGGCATCACCAACTTGATGGATGTGAGTCTGAATAAGCTTCGGGTGTTGGTGATGGCCAGGGAAGCCTGGCATGCTGCAGTCCATGGAGTTGCAAAGTTGGACATGACTGAGTGACTGAACTGAACTGAACTGATGATGTGATATCACTTACATGTCAAATCTAAAAAAATGATACAAATTAACTTATTTACAAAACAGTAAAAGACTCATAGAGAAAACAAGCTTATGGTTACCAAAGGGAAAATAGAGAACGGTAAATTGGAAATTTGAGTTAATGGATACATCCTCCTATATATAAAATAGATAAGAATCTACTGTATACACAGGAAACTAATTCAATATTTTGTAATAATTTTAATGGAAAAATTCTGAAAAACAATATATATATGTATGTATGTGAATCACTTTCCTATATACCTGAAACACTGTAAATCAACTCTACTTCAATTAAAAATAATAGGCACACAATAGTTTTTTGCACCCCCCACCCCCCAGGAATTGTATAGTTTTTCTTAATGACCTCATCTCCTTTAGCCTTTTCATTTTATGGGTGAGGAAAGGGAGGCACACAGTGTGGCGGTGACTTAGTGAGGTGGCATTGACATTGATTATTTGAACTGGAAGTCATGATAGCCTTGATTTGGGGTCTTTCAATTTCTGTTTCCTGGAGCTGAGATATTATGAGTCATGATGTGAGAAGTCAGCAACAGTTATCCAGGACAAGACAGTGCCTTGTGAGCCTCCCCACTTCCATCGTTGGGCTGTTCTCACCTAGCATGGTGTCAGTGCGTGACTCACCCCAGGCGGAGCACTCCTGGCACCTAGGCATCATTATGAAGTGACTTAAGTGCTGACCTATATTGTGCAGTTGTATCTCGCTTGTATCTCAGCTATATCTCACTGAGTATCTCACTCAGCTGTAAGCAACATCAGAATCACCTGGGGTGTAAACTAAAAGCTCGGGTGTTTGGGCAAAATGTAGACCTAGTAAGTCAAACCCAGGCTTCCTTGATGGCTCAGCGATAATGAATTTGTGTGCAGTGCAGGAGACTCGGATTCCATCCCTGGGTCAGGAAGATCGCTTGGAGAAGGAAATGGCAACCTACTCCAGCCTAGAAAATCCCATGGACAGAGGAGCCTGGTGGGCTAGAGTCCATGCAGTCACAAAAGAGTCAGACATGACTTAGCAGCTAAGCAAGAACGACAAAGTTAAACCCACTCCTCTCAAAATTTTAACTGTCCAGGCTTGGAGAAGGGCCTTAGATGAAAGAGATGTATGTGGCAAGGTATGGAGACACAGCATGGAGCTTCCAGGTTCTCTGAGGATGCCACTAACTCCCTATCTTTGACATGTTCACCAGTCCAGAAGTTCTCCAAACCCCTTTTTATGCAGGCTTCACTACATAGATATGTTTGATTAAATCATTGGCCATTAGCAATTGTTTCAACCTCCAGCTCCTCCCCTGTGTCTAGAGGTCAGAAGTTGATGGCAATGAAAGTTCCAACCCTCTAATCCAATGGTTGGTTTCCCGCAACCTGCAAAAGTCACCTTATAACATAACAAAAGACAACTTTATTGCTCTCAACACCTAGGACATTTCAAGGGTTTTAGGAGCTCTCTGCCAGAAATGGGGACAGAGATTAAACATGCATTTCTTTTTTAAATATTTATTTTATTTTGGCTGTGCTGGATCTTCATTGCTGCGCTTGGACCTTCTTTAGTTGCAGTGAGCTAGGGCTATTGTCTAGTTGTGGTTCTCCGGTTTCTCATTGTGAAGGTTTATCTTGTTGCAGAGCACAGGCTCTAGGACCGTGGGCTTCAGTAGCTGCAGCACACGGGCTCAGTAGTTGTTACTCGCAGGCCAAGTTGCCCGAGGCATGCACAATCTTCCCAGACTAGGAATTGAACCTGTGTCCCCTGAATTGATGGGCCCATTCTTAACCGCTGGACAGCCAGAGAAGTCTGAACATGTATTTCTTAATTCAAATCACAACACACGTCCCATATTGGCTGATCTGTGTCCTGAAGATGTAAAATAATATTTAGCTGAGTGGATTAGATTAGAGGCAAGTTTCCATGTATAGGCTTTTCCCTTATCACTCAGAAACCTCCCTCGGTCATAAGGGTTGGTAACAAAGTCTCATTCCCAGTGTACAGGGAAGAGGCACATGCCATCTGCAGGGATTGGGAGTGGAGTGGGGAGGACAGAAAAGCCAGCTCTCAGCATTGCAGTGGTGAACCACTCCCTCCCGATACCTCGTGTAAGCCAGCTCATGAGCTGGTCATCACTATTGGTGTGACCACTTCCTAGGAGCTGGTGGGGCCTGGAAATACCCTGGCCACACAAGGAGAAAATTTTGTTTTGATAATTAGAAATATCACAGTTAAGAAGATTAGTGAAAAATTTTATTTTTTTTATGTGAAAACTCAGGCTGTGCTCATGGTCTTTTTTTTTTTTTTTTCATAGTCTTTTAAAAACAATGTTTCCCAACAATATGATTTAATAATGAAAAAGTCATCATTTTTAAAAATTAGATTTTAATTTTAAAAGATATTATTCAAATTTAATAAAACATTTCACTATGAACTAAAACTTTGCATTTAACAGATAAAAATATTACCTCTTGCCAAAAAAAAAAAAGATGTTTCCCAAAACAGAATCACAACATAGAGAGTAGACATCTCAAGGGAGGAACTGGGGAAGGATGGAGGAGTTTGGGATTAGCAGATGCAAGCTATTATATATAGGATGGGTAAAAAAGCAAGGTCCTATTGTATACCACAGAGAACTATATTCAGTATTCTGTGATAAATCATAATGAAAAGGAATATTAAAAAAATACACACGTGCACACAAAGTTCCCTACATACAAATGAGTTCTATTCCCAGAGTGTGCTCCTAAGGCCAATTTGTTTGTAAATCCAACAAAGTTGCCCTAAGTACCCAGCTAATACAAAGAGTTAAGTACTGTAATGTGTTTAAAACACTCTTCACACAAATAATACATAAAAAACAAACACAAAAAATTATGAAAACATATTTCATTCTATAGTATGGTACCTTGAAGAGTACAGTAGCACAGTACAGCAGCTGGCACACAGGGGCTGGCATCCAGCACACAGGCAAGAAGTGTTCCTGATTGGGAGGGAGCTGGCAGAGCTGAAGAATCGTCAGCAAGAGGAGGTGGAGGGCAAGGTGCAGTTTCACTCATGCCTGATGTTGATGGCACAGGGTCTGGTTCCTTGCTAAATTCAGTTTCATCCACACTCCTGAAAAAGTGATAACTGGGTAGAAGCACAATTGCATCCCTGAAAGTTTGCAACTTGAAGGTTCATGTGTAGGGGACTTACTGTGTTTGTGTGTATTTGCTGTTGTTTAGTCGCTAAGTTGTGTCCAGCTCTTTTGCGACCCCATGGACTATAGCCTACCAGGCTCCTCTGTCCATGGGATTTTCCAGTCAAGAATACTGGAGCGGGTTGCCATGGCTGCCATTTCCTTCTCCAAGGGATCTTCCCAGCCAGGGATTGAACTTGTGGTTCCTGCATTAGCAGGCAGATTCTTTACTGTTGAGCCATCAGGGAAGCCCCATGAGTGTACATGTACATCTGTAGATCTCTCTCTCTCTGAAACCTTTGCTGTACAGCAGAAATGAATGCATCATTGTCAACCAACTATATGTTGATAAACAAAATTTTTAAAAATGTTTCAAGTATATCATCAGTTGTCTAACTCTTAACATTTGAATTTAAAATAATTTTCTTTTGTCAATGGTGCTCTTCCTGTTTCAAGCAAATTATGATTGTTCATTTTGCCAGTGGGCTGGAGACCATAGGACGGGGAGGTGGCCCTTCTTGTTCCCCACTGGGGGGATGTACCATCGGTCTGCCTGTAGGCCCTCACCTTGAGGTTGTCTAGATTAACACTCAAGTCTATAGAGAGGGACTAAATGCTTTCATTCGTCACTGATTCATATTTTGGGATTGTAATATCTGAATATCTGTACTTAAAATTTTCATAAATGATTTTATTTTTTCTCTTTGTAAAAGTTTGATGAAAACATTATTGGCTTTCCTATATGACTGAATTTATTTTTTATTTTTATTTTTTACTGATATCTGATTTATTTCTACCTTTTAAATAAATTTTAGCTTTTTTTCTTTTGTTTCACATAAGACTTTAAAAATGCTACATATAGCTGTTAAGAAATTGTTATGAGAGTTTAATGAAGGAGGGAAATTATGGTTAACAATAAATGATAACTATCATTGTATTATTATTTCCAGGAAACTCAGGAAATCTTTCTATTTTAACATAAATATTGAGTTATACTGAGGGAATATTTACAACAAATATATTCAAGATATAAATAAAAGGGACCAACATGAACTCAGCCTTCAGCTGAAGAGACAGAAGACATTAAGAACACTCATGCGTTCATTCACCGTCCCATTGCCTTCCCATCCCTCCATTGGATGTAACTGTTATCCTGAATGTGATGGTTATTATTCACTTGCATTTTGTTATAGATTTACCGCATATGTATATGCCCTAAACAGATGTTGAGTTTCCCTGGTGGCTCAGCGGTAAAGAACCCGCCTGCCAATGTAGGAGACACGAGTTCAATCTCTGGTTCAGGAAGATCCCTTGGAGAAGGAAATAGCAACCCACTCCAGTGTTCTTGCCCGGAAAATCCCATGGACAGAGGAGCCTGGTGGGCTACAGTCCATGGCATCACAAAGAGTCAGACATGACTTACTGACCAAATGGCAACAAAAATGGATGTTATTTAGTTTCGCCTGCTTCTAGACTTCACATAAGTGAAATCATATTGTTTATACCCTTTTACAGCTTGCCTCATGTTCCTGAGATTCATGTGTGGCTCTGTCATGTTAGTTTGGGGGCTCTGAAGAGAAGACCTTGAGATGAAATAATTTTTTATGTCAATAAATTTATTGGGAGAAATGCACATGGAAGATATGGGGGGAGGTATCAGGCAGAGCATTCAAATCATTTATTTTTTTAAAATTATGTATTTATTTATTTTTTGGTTGTGCCATGAGGGATTTGGGATCTTAGCTACCCAACCAGGGATCCAACCCACAACTCCTGAGTTGAAAGAGCAGAGTCCTAACCACTGGACCTCCAGGGAAGTCCCTGAACCTTCAAATCATTATGCAGTGATGACACCAGTGATTGAAAAGAGGAAAGGAAAAGTGAGAGGAAGAGCTTCAGCATGCAGGGCTGAGAAAGTCTTATCAGACTGGTGAGGAGATGCACAGCAAAAGTCACCTGTAACAGCTTCTGTGTCCTGATGAGTCCTGGCTCTGGTCCCCCTGCTGCTCTATCATTGGCTGGGAGTGTCTCAGGGAGAGTAGCCTTGGCAAGAACATCACAGTGGATCCAGAAGTGTGACACCTGAGGCCATCTGCCTACTATTCTCCTTGAGACAGGGTCTCTTAGAGGGAGATCTGAGAGGCACATCTCTGTGGCCATAGCACTTCACCATTGCGCTGCATGAATCTCCTCCTCTCCATGTGTTTGGGAGCAGATCCACTCTAATTCCCTTTTTCCTAAGGGGGAACTTGGAAGCAGCATATAAATGGACGGACTACTATACCTGTTTCTTCAATTGGTCCCAGTGACTGGTTTCTACTGTCTCCCTTCTCAACTATCTATTCTGGATTCCCCTTATCCTCAGTGATCACCTTGGCAGGTCTTAGTGGCTTTTCTGGTGATCTAACCAAAGATATCATCCATGAGAAGTCTGACCATTTAGTTATCCTGTTTTTGTGATTGTTTAGCCACTAAGTCTGCCTGACTCTTTTTGACTGCATGGACTGCCAGGCTTCCATGTCCTTCACTATGTCCCAGAGTTTGTCCCAGGAGTTTCTCAAACTCTTGTCCATTGAGTTGGTGATGCCATCCAACCATCTCATCCTCTATTGCCCCCTTCTCCTCCTGCCCTCAATCTTTCCCAGCATCAGGGTCTTTTCCAATGAGTCAGCTCTTCACCTCAGTTGGCCAAAGTATTGGAGATCCAGCTTCAGCATCAGCCCTTCCAATGAATATTCAGGGTTGATACCCTTTAGGATTAACTGATTTTATCTCCCTGCTGTCCAAGGGACTCTCAAGAGTCTTCTCCAGCACCACAATTCAAAAGCATTAATTCTTGGGCACAGTCTTCTTTATGTCTAACTTAGGTGTTCTTATATGTACTTATTCACAGTTACAGTTAGGCAAAGGGATACCAAAAAGTACCCAAGCAGATCATCTGAGTTCCTTGTGTATTGTTGTAGTTTAGTCACTAAGTCATGTCCAACTCTTGTGACCCCATGGACTGTAGCCCATCAGGCTCCTCTGTCTAAGCAATTTTCCAGGCAAGAATACTGGAATGGGTTTCCATTTCCAGTATTCTCCAGGGGATCTTCCCAATCCAGGAATCAAACCTGCATCTCTTGCATTGCGGAGGATTCTTTACCGCTGAACCCTCAGGGAAGCCCTCCTTGTATATTACACAAGAAATATTTGTATTTCTCCCTGTTTTCATGTGTAAAGGAAAGTCTACTTCCTTCTTCATAGGTGCATCCTGAAGGATGACTTCCATCCTCCAGGAGTACTGCCACTGAGAGGTACTTCAGTTGTACCTCCAATACGCCACCCAAAGCTCTATTAAGTAGACTACTTCTGGATGAACCAGTGGATCCAGGGAAGTAGTAGAGTTGGCTCATACTGGCTATAAAAGGCCAAATGTTACATCTTCAGATTTTGAAAGCCAGTTGGTAACTTGAAATTGCCCAAGTTGCAAATATCTACATCATAGATACTGACAGTCACCACAAGTTTTGTCTTATGTTCTGTTTGTTTATTTTCTAGGAAGAAAATAGTTAAAAATTTACTAGCATACTATTGAGTGGATTCATTCAATGGTCATGGGCCTCTTCTAGCCCCTCCTTCAATATAAAATGAATTCTATGCTTGGATGCTATCTTGTGTGGGATTCCATGCCTGTAGATCAGTCATCCCATAGTAGTGGTGATTGAGGCTCTGAAGGCAGAAATGGTATATACATCAATCCCTCTGAGGGCACACTGTTGCCCTTCCAAGAGGGAAAAGATCTGGCACATCAGTAACTTGCCACCATGAGATTAGTCAGGCTCCTTGAAGAATACTGCCACATCAGAGGCTCAGTATTAGTCTCTGTTGCTAATAAGTTGCACAGTCATCCTTGGTAAGTGGAAATGCCTTCTACTGGGCCCTATAGTTTTCTTTTCTTCTGTTGTCCTTTGGTTTTGGTGTCACTATGATGCTAGTCTCATAAAGTGAGTTTAGGCCATCTTCAATTTTTTGGAAGAGCATGAGAAGCTAATTATTTAAATGTTTAGTAGAATTCACACGCTTATGGCAGAAAGTGAAGAGAATCTAAAGAGCCTATTGATGAAAGTGAAAGAGGACAGTGAAAAAGTTGGCTTAAAGCTCAACATTCAGAAAACGAACATCATGGCATCTGGTCCCATCACTTCATGGGAAGTAGATGGGGAAACAGTGGAAACAGTGTCAGACTTTGCTTTTTGGGCTCCAAAATCACTGCAGATGGTGACNGATCAAATACTGCAGAACTCCTAGAAGAAACACAGGCAAAGTGTTCTTTAACATAAATCACAGTACTATTTGGGGGGTCTATCTCCTAGAGTAAAGGAAACAAAAGCAAAAATAAATAGGACCTAATTAAACTTAAAAGTTTTTGCACAGCAAAAGAAATCATCAGCAAAACAAATATCCACTGAATGGGATAAGATATTTGAAAAGACTATGACTAATAAAGGATTAATATCCAACATATATAAACAACTCATACAACTCAACAGCAAAAAAATCCAAAGAACCCAATTAAAAAATGGGTAGAAGAGCTGAATAGACATATTTCCAAAGAGGAAATACAGATGAACACAGGCACATAAAAAATGCTCAATATCACTAATCATCAAGGAAATAATGTTCAAAACAAAAATGAGATATCACCTCACACCTGTCAGAACTGCCATTAACAAAAAGAACATAAGTAACAGATGATGGAGAGGATGTGGAGAAAAGGGAAACCTCTTACCCTGCTTCTGGGAATGTAAACTGGTACAGCCATGGTGGAAAACAGTATGGAAATTTCTCAAAATCTAAAAGCAGAACCACCGTATGACCCAGCAACTCTATTCCTGGGTATATATCTGAAGAAAAGTAAAAACATTGATTCAAAAAGCTATATATTCACTCCAATGATCATAGAAGCATTATTTACAATTGCCAAGGTATGCATGCAACACAAGTGTCCATCAACAGATGAATGAATAAAGAAAATGTAGTAAGTAGACCTCATGGACTACTCAGCTATAGCAAAGAATAAAATTTTGCCCTCTTTAGCAACATGGATGGACTTGGAAGACATTATGCTAAGTGAAATGCATCAGACAGAGGAAAACAAACACTGTATGATATCACTTCTATGTAGAATCTAAAAAGTACAATGGGCAATTAACAAACAAACAAACAAAAAAGGAGGCTCACAAATATAGAGAATAAACTAGTGCTTACCAGTGTTGAGAAGGAAGGAGGAAGTGGCAATATAGGGGTAGAAGAACAAAAAGGATTATCATACAAAAAGGATTATCATAGAAGTATACAAAATTTGTGTGTGTGTTAAACTTTTGAAAATTATAAAGCATTGTAGAATTTTAAAAAGTCTTCCATTTAGTTTAAAAGTGTAAGCTTAAAAGTAGTTCTAAAGCCAAAAAAATCCTCTGCTTAATTTGTACTTTTTTCTCCAGAAGCACAGGAGGAAGGTAGACTATGCTGATCAATAGACCATGATTTCCTAACTACTGAAAAAAAATGTAATTAATAAAATATTTCTGGAGAGATATATAAGAGCTTCCTTTCTTCAGAAATCTATTCTTAAACAGGAAGTACAAAATTACTTTTTTCTTTTCTACTTATACTTGCCAGAAAAATTTATAGCAGATTCAAGAGTGATCAGAATAGTTTTCATTCCTTGACATTTGAAGCTATGTTAAAACTGTAAAGTTGTAAATGTTAGTAGCTGTCTAGCCTCTTACTTAGACAACCAAAACCTCTAATGTGATCATCTCTTCAACTCTGACTATAATTATAAAATAAAATATTTTAATTGCATATCAGTTTAATTACAAAAGAAATGGGGTGGAACATGATTATGGTGAATGTTTTTAATGTCTACTATAGCAAAATCAAATTTCATTATATATATATATGTACACATCACATATATGCATATGTATATATATTTATAAAGTATGTATATACGTGTGTGTGTGTATGCATACATGTGTTTTATTGAGATGGAATTCCATTTTTACCTTTTAATCAAGAGTAATGGTAGAAGTTCTTAGGAGAACAAGTATGTTACCAATAGGTACACACTGCCCTCCCTGACCCAACACATACACTGAGGTTTCCACCTAAAGCGTGAAGCCACAGCCAGGCACAGGTCCTCAGAAACCTCTCTGCATTCTAATTTTAAAGCATTTGTGTTGTCATTTCTGAGAAGGGAGAAATCAAGTGATCATTTACAGGATTTTGCAAGTATATTACCCAATTCAATTCCATTCTCTTCTTTAATAAGAAAACTTTCCATAACTTTTGCAGTTATACTTGTGAGAAATGAAAGGAAAGTCTGTTTTTCTTCATCCATCAAGTAGTGTGGTGAAGCAAATAACTGAGTTAACATCGGTGCCCCGCAGCCTATAAGAACTAACTAGTCAATTGAAACCTGATAACCCTTTGGAAAGAGAGAGAATTCTTTGTTTGACTTTTAAGGGCCTGGGATTCCAACCACCATAAGCAACCTTGAAAGCAATCACAGGCTCTGGTTACTAGACCTCTGCTGAGCAAGTCTGGCTTGGGGGTCCACTTTTCTACCTGTCGCCCATCCATGGAGACATGTGATGTGATGAGAGCTGGTGGACTTCAGAAGACTGACATAGCTTTGAGTCCAGTCAAGCTATATAAACTGGAGCGCAACATGTGACTTCTCCTTATGAGTAAAAGGGGAAAATAATGTTTCCTCATGAGATTATTGCTGGGATTAAATGAGATAATATGTATAAAATTCCTGATGTAAAAAAAGACCTCAGCTAATGCTACTTACATCCTCTCTCCTTATACAAAGGCAGAAAAGCAGTAGATCTCTAGGCTCTCAAGTCTTCCTTTCATTCTAGATTGTGGTCGCAGTGTGACCCAACTTGTTAATACCATGTCTGGCCACTGATTTCCAAAGCTGATACATGCGTAATGACTAGTCTAACCTGCAGTTCTTTCATTGTCACATGCTGTATGATATTTGAATATGCTGTTTATCCTCAGCCACCAACCAAGGGAAATTTCTGCAGAAGAATTCAGTTCTGCTTTCACTTAGATTTGATGATGACATTTAACTGTGAATTTGTAATTGCACTTTGAAAACAAGCTCTGTAGTCTTTCTCACGAACAGAAAGGCCTGGGCATCTCTGGCCTTGGCCTGTGCATGCCAGTCCCCTTTCTTTCCCTGATCCACTCACGCTGGTCTTCCTTTCGTGCTTGGACCTTGTTCAATTCTTTTCGGTCTTGGGCTTCTGGTCAAGTCCTCCCTTTTGTTTGAAGTGCTCTTCTGCTCATTTTCACCTGACCAGCTCCTTATCATTCTTAAGGTATCAGCCTCCATGTCACCTCCATAGAGGGCCTTCTCCAACTAAATGCACATAGCTACTTGAAGTTGTTATTTTTTTTTTTTTTAACCTCCTTTATTTGTTTGTTTGCTTTAGTTACATAGTAGTATCTGGCACAGAAAAAGGTCAGGAAGTATTTGATGAATAGATGGGTAAGTCAGCTCTATAGGTCTGCACAATTTAGGCTATTTCTTTGGATTAACAAATGTCAGCATCAAACTCAGAATGAATACTCCTTCAAAACCATAAGAGATTATGCCAGGCAGAATAAATGTTTAACTCAGATTACCAGAGAAAATATCTTGCAAAAATTTTGAAACATACAGACTATAAACCACTTTCACAAAATTCTTTCTCTTTTATGGAGAACTCAGTGAGATATGTCAACATACCTTACTAATGATGATAATGATCTAGTGTTGATTTATATAACATTCTTTCTTAATGTTGAACATATTTTAACATAACTTTTTTATCCTAACAGCTTTCCTATGAAGTTCTTATCCTGACTTTATGCACACAGGCAACTGCATTTTTCTTTCCTACCAACTCAGCTCTTAATTCTAGGACATTTAATCCTGAGCCTAGGAACTTCCCTGCACAGGATTCACTGGAGTGAAATAGCTCCTTTACTATTGAAAGAAATTGTATTGGTCCTATCTCCACTACAAACCTGGCTCTATAATTCTCTAAATATTAAAGCTTGACTCATCTTTGTGGAGATGCTACTTTAGAAAACTAACACTTCTCCTCTGATAGAGAAAAAATACTTTCTTTATAAAATGATAAATACTTACGGGGAAATGTGTATTTTTTATTTTTTTAGCTCTAACACAATCGGTAAATATGTCATATGGTTCATGCAGAGCCAACTTCTTTATTTCAGCCTGCAAAGGTCATCTCCTCTGCTGAAAATCAGCAGGTGAATACAATCCACTCAGTATCACCTTGAGAAGGTACCAATTTGGGAACTAGAAGTCTCGTGTTAATCTTTAAGCCAGCATACCTCTGGCCACCACAAGCTTAGGAAACCTCCGCATGCTTTAAGACCTTTCCTGAGACTCACTGTCCTGCCCTGGGGAGAAATATTTGGCAGAATCCCTCCATCAGACAGACTCCGAGAGAACTGAGTGGGACCTGCATGCCCCACGGGCATAAAATGTTTCTTATATAGCTCCTCTCATCATCCTTGTTGTATTCCAAGATATGTTAAGCAAGTATCTTATTTATTTAACAAATATGTCTTGAATGTCTGCTGTGGGCCTGGCGCTCTACCCAGTGTCCGAAGATGGAATGTCAAGGGCATTACCTTCTGAGAGTTACCAGTTCAGTCGGAAGACAGACCAACAAACTGAGAATTCAATATAATATGTTCTGTATCAACCCAAAAGACACGAGCAGAGAAAGCATAGAGGGCAAATTGCTAATATGTCTGAATTAAGGAAAAATTTTACTAAGGAGGTAAAATCCTAAAGTGGATTTGAGTAATAGTGAGTGAAATAGGAATTGGCCAGGCAAACCAGGGGAAATCCAGGGGCATTCCACCAAGAAGAAGAGTATGTGACAGGGTGAAAGGCCTGAGAAGGTTTGGTATGGTCTGGGAGGGAGGGGTAATTCCCCACAGAGAGCATTTACGCCTAACAAGGTGAAAGACAGCTAATGGGGCTGGCAGGTTGCTTAAGGCCAGATTGTGAAGGACTTGGAGATCACGTGTAATGGGTTGAATCGTATCCTTCCAAAAAGGTGTCATAAGGTCCTAACCCTCAGGATCTCATAATGTGACCTTATTTGGCAATAGGGTTGTTGTAGACATCATTAGTTCAAGTGAGGTTATCCTTGATTAGAGTGACCCATTGATCTAACATGACAGGTGTCCTTAAAAGAAAATGGAACTTGGACACACACACATATACCTAGAAACTCACAAGGAGAAGATAGCCACATGAAGTGGAGGCAGACATTGGAAGTATGCAGCCACAAGCCACGGAACACCTGGAGCTACTAGAATCCAGAAGAATCTTAAGAATCTTCCCATAAAGTTTTCTGAGACATCATGGCCCTGTTAATATCTTGATTTTGGACTAACCTCCAGAAACGTGAGATAATAAATATCTATGGTTTTAAATTGCCCAGGATGTGTATTGGATTACTGAAGCCCTTGGAAACTGATGAAAAGTAAGTGAAAAGTAAAAGTGTTAGTTGCTCAGTTGTGTCCAACTCTTTGTGACCCCATGGGCTGTAGCCTGCCAGACTACTCTGTCCATGGGATTGTCAGCCAAGAATGCTAGAGTGGGTTGCCATGCCCTCCTCTAGGGGATTTTTCCAACCCAGCGATTGAATCCAGGTCTCCTGCATTGCAGGAAGATTCTTTACCGTCTGAGCTACCAGGGAAGCCCTAGGAAACTGATACATCATGTTAAAGAAATAATGTAGATTGGAATATAATGGGGTTTTGATCTGTAGGGAATGGAAACTACCAAAGAAATGCTGTCAAAGCAAGAGCACAACTTGACCAGACTTGTGGGTAAGATAAAAGTTTCTGGCTGAAGTGTGGAGCATAGATGGGGGATGGAGAGAATCTGCAAAGTTTCCAAAGCTTATTCCTCAATATCTCCCACAGTTCCTCAGTATCTCCTCATCTATGAAACAAACACAAAGGATAGAGAAAAGAGCATCCTTCTCCACTCAGTTTGGTCCAAAATATTATATTAGAGCTCTCCTGTCTGCATAACATCACCTGGATAAAGAAAGGGATATATTTTGAAATTCAGTCCTACCAGATCACTTTACTTAATGATGGAAATGTCACAATGAAAAATGATGATATAATTGGACATTTAAAATGATGTTGACATTGAGATCTTGATTTAAAAATTCAGTTAAAAAATCTTAGAACCATGATATGAATAAAATTAATTTTCCAGTAGCAAGCCATTTAAGTTCTCAGAATTGTTTTTCTTTTTCTTTATCTTAATTGCAGAATCTGTTTTATATCCACATCTTGAAATGTCTATTCCCCAGCAAAAAAACTTGTTAAGAAGCATACTATCACTAAGATCAATACTAAGGATGCTGGATTACAGCTGTTATTTCTGTTGAGGTATTTCCTAGAAGTGTCACGGACTGCAGTGATCGTCAGGTTTGACGCAAGCGACTTCTCTCTAATTGGAGTAAGTGGCGTTCAAACTGATGACACACTTCCAAGGTCATATACTCTTTAGCTGTTTCTAATCTTGACTAGTATCTGTTTCTAATCTTGACTAGTTTGAATAGATCCTAAAATAGATACAGAAGTCTTGAGCGTGTTTTCCGTGTTTCAAGCAACATAAATGCACACACACATACTTTACAAGGGATCTATTTTTACTGATGTCACAGAATTCACTAATGAACAAGGCCCTAGTAAGGCATTCTGATTCACATTCCATAGTTTCCTTATAACCTCCTGAGACACATGTCATCCTTGCATAGATAAGTAGATAAACTAATGAATATAAGCCATCTCCATGTATCTTTCATCTCATTTGCTGAATACCATAACTGATAATGTTAAAAATATTACATTGCATAACTCAAAATGTAAACTATATGCTTTTAATCATATTATATTAACGAAGCAATTTAATATAATTTCATTTTTTAAAATACAAAGGTTACAATATAACAAATGTAAAAATCAGTGAGATTAGCAAACACAGAGTACTAAAGAAACAAGAAAAACTTGTATAATAAGCTCAGATGTCTTGGACACTGATATGTAAAAATCATATGATTCGCTTGGGAAAGTTAAGGCTTAGAGAGATGAAGAATTTTGATGTAAGGAAGCAGCTAAGGGCAGTACTGGACCTAAGGGAGCCCCTGGCCTCTTCACCTTTCATTTGTCATGAGATGTAGTGTTGAACTACTGCCGTGCGACCTTCTTGCCCACTTATTAAGCCATGGGTACACAAAGAGCAAGAGTGCTCTGTTAGGGTTTCCTGTAAAATGATGTTTTAGAGAGATTAGAGGCCTTACATTGTATAGTATCTCCTGTTTTACCCCGCAAAACAGGAGAGGACAGATATAGAATATTTGGGAGCAGTTGTGGACGTGTATATTGACAGAAGAGTGCCTTATCTCTCTGTGATTGGCATCTGTCTCAGCACCCATAGTGGGAGAATTATCTAAATAGGACAAGACTGACCAGCTAATACAAGCACATTTAAGAGTGGTAACAAAAGTAAACCAAAAGCTCCCTATGTCTACATAGATTACTGATTTAAGCATACTTTTCCAATGGCATTCATTCATTTTTTTTATTCCTTTCTCCAAACACCATGTTTTAGTTCCTACTGTGTTGCCTAGCATTGGAAATTATCTCCACTTTTAAGTTTTCATTTGCATGTATTATTTGGACTCATGCATTGATTTAAAATCAGATCATCAAAGATAGGAACTTAGATGCCTCCAAAATATTAATCGAAAGAAGAGTTATATGGATATAGTTTATAGTTGAAGAGCCAACATTTTCCATACTCATATATTCATCTAGTTTGTTATGAAAGTATAGAATGAGATGAGAAGAAGATAGATTTTGGAAGAGGAAAATGAACAAATATTTATTGATATGCTACTGTAGATCATTACATCTCAAGCCTCTTAACAGCTATATAAAGTGCTATTATCTCCTATTTTACGAAGAAGAAATGGAGATACAAAGTCAGAAAGCTAAAGTCAGAAAGCTGACAGGCAGTCAAGATTTGAATTCCAGTCTGTCTGACTCCACTATACCATGCAGACAAACCCTTTATGTAGAATAAAATTCGCAAGCAAATTAAGGGAGAAAACAGCAAGCCAAAAGCAACCCCACTTATTTCTTTAGCAGGCAGCTGTGGTTTTTCCAGTGGTCATGTATGGTGCAAGAGGTAGACTGTGAAGAAGGCTGAGCACCGAAGAATTGATGCTTTTGAACTGTGGTGTTGGAGAAGACGCTTGAGAGTCCCTTGGACTGCAAGGAGATCCAACCAGTCCATTCTGAAGGAGATCGGCCCTGGGTGTTCTTTGGGAGGTATGATGCTAAAGCTGAAACTCCAGTACTCTGACCACCTCATGTGAAGAGCTGACTCATTGGAAAAGACTCTGATGCTGGGAGGGATTGGGGGCAGGAGGAGAAGGGGATGACAGAGGATGAGATGGATGGATGGCATCACTGACTCGATGGACNAATAATGCTAAAGCAGAAACTCCAGTACTTTGGCCACCTCATGTGAAGAGCTGACTCATTGGAAAAGACTCTGATGCTGGGAGGGATTGGGGGCAGGAGGAGAAGGGGATGACAGAGGATGAGATGGCTGGATGGCATCACAGACTCGATGGACATGAGTTTGAGTGAACTCTGGGAGTTGGTGATGGACAGGGAGGCCTGGTGTGCGGCAATTCATGGGGTCGCAAAGAGTTGGACACGACTGAGTGACTGAACTGAACTGAACTGAACCATCTGATCCTGGGCTTTTCTTTTTTGGAAAGTTTTTGATTACTGATTCTCCTTACTCATTTTTGGTCTGCCCAGATTCTCTTTCTTCATGATACTGTCTTGGTAAGTTGCATATTTCTAGGTATTTCTTCTAGGTTGTTACATTTGTTGGTATATAATTGCTTCTAGTGGTCTCTTATGATCTTTTGCACTTAATGTAAGTTGTAATGTCTTTCCTTTCATATCTGGCTTGCTTTGAGTCCTCTCTCTTTTTTTCTTAACTAGTCTAGCTGAAGATTCGCCTATTATACTTATCTTTTCAGAAGACAAAGTCTTAGTTTCATTGATCTTTTCTTTGTGTGTTTGATTTACTTCTGCTCTGATCTTTGTTATTTCCTTTCTTCTGTGAACATTAGTTTCTGTGAGCTTAGTTTACTCTTCTGTTCTTGAAATATAAAGTTAGGCTGTTTATGTAAAACCTTTCTCTTTCCTTAAAGTGTTTATCATTATAAACTTTCCCCTTAGTACTGCTTTTATTGCATCCCACAAGTTTTGTTTTACTGCATTTTCATTTTTGTTTGGTTCAAGCTATTTTAAAATTTCCCCTTTGGCTTTTTTCTTTGACGTATTAGTTATTCAAGTACATGTTTAATTTTCACATATTTGTTTATTTTTCACTTTTCCTCTTGTTATTGATTTCTAGTTTCCTTATTTTTATTTATTTCTTGGCTGCACCATTTGCCCATGGGATCTTATTTCCCTAACCAGGGATTGAACCCACAGGCCCTGCAGTGGAAGCTTGGAGTCTTAACCATTGGACCACCAGGGAAGTCCCTCTTCATATAATTTCTTGTTGCTAGTTACTGCTTTTTCTTTTCTTAAAGAAGTTTCTTAACATTTCTTTAGACTCTTTTGTGACCCCATGGACTGTAGCCCAACGGTTCCTCTGTCCATGGGTTTCCCAGGCAAGAACACTGGAGTGAATAGCCATTTCCTTCTCCAGGGGATCTTTTTAACCCAGGGATCAAACCCACATCTCCTGCATTGGCAGGCAGATTCTTTACAACTAAGCCATTAGTAGTGATGAATTCTTTTATCTTATGCTTTTCTGGCAGTCTCTTAATCTTTTAATCTTAAAAAGATTAATCTCTTAATCTTCAATTCTGAATGATAACTTTGCCAGGTAGAGTAGTCTTGGCTGGAAGTTTTATTCCTTTCGGTACTTTGAATATATCACACCACTCCTTTCTGGCCTGCAAAGTTTCTGCTGAGAAGTCAGCTGATAGTTTTATGAGAATTCCCTTGTATGTAACAAGTTGTTTTTCTCTTGCTGTTTTTAAGATGATCTCTTCAACTTTTGACATTTTAATTATTACACATCTTGGTGTGGGTCTGCTTGGTTTAATCTTGTTTAGAACTCGCTGCACTACCTCATTGTGGATGGCTGTTTCCTTCCCCAGGTTAAAGGTTTTCAGGCATTATTTCTTCACATAGGTTTTCTGCCCCTTTTACTCTTCCTTCTTCTGTGTGTGTTTAGTCGTGTCCAACTCTTTGCGACCCCATGGACTGTAGCCCACCAGGTTCCTCTGTGCAAGGGACGTTCCAAGCAAGAATACTGGAGTGGCTTGCCATTTTCTACTCCAAGGGATCTTCCTGACCCAGGGATCGAACCTGAGTCTCTTGTGTCTTCTGCATTGGCAGGCGGGTTCTTTACCAGCTGAGCCCCCTGGGGAGCCCTTTCTTCTTCTGGTACCACTACAATTTGGATGCTATTCTGTTTGTTGTTGTTCAGTAGGTCCCTTAAGCTATATTTACGTTTAAAAATTCTTTTTGCTGCTCTGTTTGGGTGATTTCCACTACCTCTCCTTGAGGTCACTGATTCGTTCATCTACTTGATATAGTTTGCTCTTCAACCTTGCTAGTGTATTTTTTTTTTCAGTTCAGCTATTACATTCTTCAGGTCTGTGACTTCTATTTCATACTTTCTTATATTTTTTTGTCTCTGTCTTACAGTTCTCACTGTGTCATCCATCCTTCTCTTGTTTTTGTAAGCATCTTTATGACCATTACTTTGAACTCTTTATCAGGTAGATGACTTATCTCTATTTCACTAGGGTCTTTCTCTGAGGCTTTATCCTGTTTTTTCATTTGGAATATATTCCTCTGTCTCCCCATTCTGCTTGATGCTCTGTTTGTTTCTACGTCTTAGGTAAAACAGTAATCTCTCCAAGTCTTAAAGGAGTGGCCTTGTGCAAAAATGACTCATGGGGCCCAGTTGCATTATTTCCCTGGCCACCAGAGCTAGGCAGTCAAGGGACATCTCTACGTGGGCTGAGTGTGATTTCTAGCATTAGTAGGGCCACAGAGGTGGCATGGTGGGTGAGGTGTGCCTACTGGCTTTAACAGGGAAAGAGGGAGTGCCAAAATGGTGCCCACCAGTGCTGACACCAGCAAGGCCAAAAGAGAACTCCAAGATGAGGCCTGTCAGTGCTTCCATCCCCAGAGAGTCTCAGCAAATTTCTGCATCTCCAGAAGTCCGCCCAAGTCAATCTCCTCCACACATGGTCCAGGCCCTTCAAGTTGCCACTCCTGTGTGAGGTCCCAGGGCAAGTGAATCAGTGCATGAGCCCTTTAAGATCAGTTTCTCCATTCTCTACTGCTCTATGGACATAAACCACATTTGTTTCATAAAGAATTTGTGGGCTTGTCTCTTTGGCATAGATCCCCAGGGTTTTGAATACTTTATGTGCAGCATAAACACCTTGCTCTTCAGGGCAAAGTTCCATATTCTTTTCAGATGTCTTCCTCACTTATGGGTTGCCATGTCTCGGATGTGGTGTTTGGTGAGACCAAGTCTCTGCTTCTTCTACCCATCTCAATGTGGCCTTTTAAATCTTTGTTGTAGATGCAAGTTCAGCTAGCTTTGTAGATTTAGTGTGTCCTTGTGATGTGAGTTCAGGATCTTTGTACATCACCATTTTAAAGTGGAAGCTTTCTTTTCTATTTTAAAAGAATTTTATTTATTTTATTTTTGGCTATATTGGGTCCTTGTTGCTGCATGGGTTTTCCTCTAGTTGCAGATAGTGGGAGCTGCTCTCTAGTTGCAGTGTGCAGGCTTCTCATGGTGGTGGCTTCCCTTGTGGAGCATGAACCCAATAATTGTGGTTCCCAGGCTTCGTTGCTCCATGACATATGGGATGCTCCTGGATCAGGGATCAAATCTGTCCATGTCTCCTGCCTTGGCAGGGAGATTTTTTTTTACCACTGAGCCAACAGGGAAGACTCCTCTTTTCTATTTTTAATTTTTTTTTCTGTTTTTCTCCTCTAACTGAATAATTTCAAATGATCTGTCTTCTGTTGCTCTAATTCTTTTTGTGTTAAATCCAGTCTGTTGTTGAAGCTGTCTGTGGAATTCATCAGCTTCATCATTGCAGAGTTGAAGAGTCCTTCAACTCCAGGATTTCTGTTTGTTTTTATTTAATGATTTCTGTTTCTTTGTTGGACTCATTTTTTTAAGTTCTCAATTTTTAATTTGATTTAATATCCAGCATGACTTGTGGGATATTATTTCCCTGATCAGGGATCAAACACAGGCTCTTGACAATGAAAGCAGGGAGTCCTAACCACTGGACTGCTAAGGAGTGCCCTAAACTAATTTTTTTGTGTGCATTATGCTTCTAATTTTATTCTGTTTTCTTTGTGTTCTTCTGTGTTCTTTTGGTCTCTGTGTTCTGTAGTTCACTGACTTTCTTAAGAGGATTATTCAGAATTATTCATCAGTCCATTTATCTCCTTTTCTTTAGGGTCAATTATTGAAGCTTCTCTGGTAGCTCAGAGGATAAAGAATCTGTCTGCAGCACTGGAGATCTGGGTTCAGTCCCTGGGTCAGGAAGATATCCTGGAGAAGGGAATGGCAACCCACTTCATTGTTCTTGCCTGGAGAATCCCATGGGCAGTTAGCTTGGTAGGCTACAGTCCATGGGGTTGCAGAGTTGGACACAACTGAGCAACTACTACTACAACTACTGTTGGAGCTTTATTAGTTTCCTTTGGCGGTGTCATGTTTCCTTGATTCTTGTGGTCTTTGTGGCCTTCGTTGTCTGTGCATTTAAGAAAGTAGTTGCCTCTTCCAGTCTTTACAGTCTGGCTTCAGAAGGGAAAGCCCTTCACCAGTCAGCTTGTCCAGAGATTCTGAGTAAGGCATCTGGTGGTGTCCATGGGTGTTTGCTGCTGGAGTTCTCAGACAGGCAGGTGGTGCCTGGGTCACCAAGTGACAATACCTGGTGCTTGGATCCACAGGGTCGATCCTTGCAACGAACTACCCTTGTGTCTGAGTTCACTGGGGTTGACCAGGTGCTTGAGTCTGTGATGGTAAGCCTGGGACCTGAGTCTGTGTGGGTGGGCCTGGATCTTGGGTCTGTGCCAGCCAATCAGGTCCTGGGGACCACTGGGGTGGGTTTGGCATCTAGGTCCACAGGAGCTGTTCTGGTAGTGGGGCAGGCCTAGAGTCTGGGTTCACAGGAGCCTGGAAGCTGGGGTTACCTAGCATTTGGGTGAACCTGACAACTGGGGCTGTAGGAGTCAGCCTATAGCCTATAGTTCCAAGGCTCATGGGGCCAACCTGGAGGTTGAATCCAAGGGACAAGTCTCGAGGTTGGGACCACAGGATTCCATTTGAAAGCTAGGGCCATGCTGGGCTGGGCTGGGGTGGGAGTCTGTATCCACAGAAGCTTGCCAAGAGTCCAGGCCAGGGAAGCCAGCCTAAAGTCTGAGGCCATGGGGCTGCCTGGTGCTGCCATGAGTCAGGAGCCTGGCTCCACAGGAGCCTTCCTGGAGCCTGGGGCCAATGGTACCAGCCTTGCATTGGGGCAAGCCAAAAGCCTAGTTCCATGAAAGCTCATCTGGAGTATAGGTCTGTAGAAGCCATCTTAGTGCTGGGGCAGTTGGGAACCTGGGGCCATGGAGTCAACCTGGTGCTAAGGCAGGTCAGGAGCCTACCAGAAGCCTGGGTTCATAGGAACCTGCCTGATGCTGAGTAGACTGGTAACCTTGTTTTGTTCAAGCTCACCAAGAACCTAGGGTCGTGGGAACTGTCCTGATGTTGTGGTGAGCTGATAGTAGAGTCCACTCTGAAGTCAAGTCCTTACTTCACTTCCTTCTGCCATAGGTTAGATGTCTCTCTCCACAGGGGAGGGGTGATGGGAGTAAGGTGAAACAGTCTTTCCTATGTTTTTCAATGCATCTTTTCTTACTTCCATGTTCCACCCAAGTGCTGTAATCCCTCACCTTTGAAGCTCTTGTGAAGGTATTTCAGAGCATGGAGAGTGGTTCAAATGGATGTTTCTGGGAGGGGACAAGCCCTAGAAATTCCTAAACCACCACCTTGTTGATGTCATTCTCTAATTCTTCTGCTGTGTGCTGTCTATTGCCAAATACAAATGTTGGCTTATTTTGTGCGATGTATTTTACAGTGCAAGAGATGCTGTTTGCTTCTTCCAAATTTGCCATTTTTCATAGTTTGCTGTTCTAGAAAGATATTCTTATTCATCATTTCTTTCTTAAAAATGGTTAGGACAGCTGTTTTAAGCTCTGTGTATAATAGTTACAAAATGCGATCTCTGTATGGATATGTTTTTATTTTCCCTTTCTGTCTTTCTTTCATTTTCTCCCTCACTCTCTCCCTCCCTCCCTCCCTTCCTTTCTCTTTCCTTTCTTTCTTTTTGCTCTTATTCTTGTTTGTGTGTATGCCTGGTAATCTTCAACTACTTATGGCTTGTTGTCTTTGGAATGACTCTGCTCGCCTCTAGAGGGACGTTCTCTTTCCTTCTGGTAGAAAGTATTTGGCCTAAATGAAACCAAATATAGTTTGAGAGTACCTGGTTCAATCAAACTGTAAGTGCTCCAAGTGAAAATCCTTGTGAATGTCTGTCCATCATCACAGACTTCTAGGAATGACTTCTTTTCTTTACTACTGCCATCTCTCCTTTACACCCCTCCCTCCCCCAGTGCCCAGACAGCCTATCTCATGGGTTCCAAAGGCTGAGGAAAGTTGAGTGTGGGTCTAGGGCTGGTTTTCTTGTTCCTCCCCCAGGACCAGGCCTACTTTGAATCCAAACTTCTTTCTTTCTATGCTTATGTGACTAGAGTATTGACAGTGGTATGTTCTATATCAGCATAGAACATATTGTAGTTTTAATGCTGTTTAAAAACATTTCAGGTCCTGATTCTGTAAGTCTGGGGTAGAACCTGAGATTCTGCATTTCTGGAAAACTGCTGGTTGTTATCAGTGTCGCTGCTCCATTTAACACACTTTGAACACCAAGAATGTGCAGAACAAGGACAGTTCCATGCGATTTTCCAACAGGTGAACCATAGAAAAATTGAGTTGTGGGGATTATACTATCAGAACTGAAATGGATTTATGGGGCTGAGATGACTGTATTAGACCTTAAACTGAATAATGAAAGATAGATATGGATGGGCAAAGGAATTAAATTTCAAGGCAAATTCAGTTCTGGCTAGCTAAGAAAGTAGGGAAGCTGTATCTCTAAACTGTATCCCTATGGAGTTATTTTCTTGCAGAGAGAGAAATTTCCTTCATCATATTTGATTCAGTTTCCCTTCCCTTCTACTCCTTGAGCTATCAAGGGTGTCACTTCCATATTAGGGAGAGATACAGAGAGGTCTTGGGTTATCTGGTATCACCTAAGCCCCCATCACCTCTGATAATGGTACTATGGGCTAAGTCCCCAGGTCATATAGAGCTCCATGTTTTATAGGATGCAAGAAAGAATCTGGAAGGACCACATATCCTATTGACTGTGGTCATGAATGAGTTTGCATTAGTATATGCTGCATCTCGGAGGAGGCAATGGCAGCCCACTCCAGTACTCTTGCCTGGAAAATCCCATGGATGGAGGAGCCTGGTAGGCTGCAGTCCATGGGGTTGCTGCGAGTTGGACATGACTGAGCAACTTCACTTTCACTTTTCACTTTTATGCATTGGAGAAGGAAATGGCAACCCACTCCAGTATTCTTGCCTGGAGAATCCCAGGGATGGGGGAGCCTGGTGGGCTGCAGTCCATTGGGGGTCTCACAGAGTCGGACACGACTGAAGTGACTTAGCAGCAGCAGCAGCGTGCTGCATCTATACTTGTGTGTCCTGGATGTGTGCTTCTTTGTACCTGATGGCAGGATATTGAGCCTCTCTTCTCAAGATACCCAGACACATTCAGTCCTGTGTAAGGAGCACGGGGGTGATGTCACAAGCTCTGGACTTACTTCTGCCATTTCCTTCTCAAGGGGACCTTCCCCATCCAGGGATTCAACTAGTGTCTCCTACAGCTCCTGCCTTGGCAGGTGGATTCTTTTTAACATTGAGCCACTTGGGAAGCCCTTTCTTCTTAGATAACTCATGCCAAGGAATGCTCTAGGCAGGACCTCTTTATAGACTCGACTTGATTCTGAATCCCAGTTTTGACTCAAAGAAACTTGCTGTACATTTAAATGTTAGTGCTTCATGACTTTACACTCCTAAGAGGACAGCTCACCAGCTTATCATGGGCTACCCAGGACAAGATCAAGAAGCAAGAATCTTTGGGGAGGGTAAAGGTGTGAACATGAGAGTGTCTTTATGAGGTCAGGTAGGCTGGTGAGGTAGTTAGGAACCCTATGAAAAATGTTAGCACAATCCCATCAGAGGCTGAAGAACCTGAGACACTTATTCACCAGTCCCCTCCCCAGTTGGTTAAAGTTGCCCCTGAGAAGCAAGCCCTTGATGTGGAGCAGACGGAAGCTGGGAACTACTATCGATAGTGAACTCAGATGGGCTGAAAGGTCGGGACAGAGTCTCACCAGCACTGCCTGTTTCCCTTTGTGGAAGAGCTAACGCATGTCTTCTAGCTCTGGGAAGAGAGCATCTAGAAGCCACTACTCTAGAGTCCATGAGGGGTAGGGCGTGCAGGAGCTGACCTTGTCCAGCCAAGTCTTTCCTTGAGTGGAGAAGCAGCATTCATACTCACTCTGAAAAGCTGGAGGAGCATACACTGGAGTGTTTGTGTTTTTTCATCTGAGATTGGCAGGGGATAAGATGACTGGACCAGGAGTGGTTGGAAACTACACAGGCCTTAGGGGACCCCTCCCTTTCTAAGTCTACCTTGAACCCACTGTGGGTTTCCACTCTTTAGAATAAGATTCGTGTAACATTTTGCAGCATCATTGCTTAGTCATCGGCCGTGGGACAGTCCCATAACACTTCTTTCCTCAAACTCAGTGTTGATGATGATGTTTCCTGGTGACTGCTCTTAAAGACTTAGCATGCCTCCTTTTTCATCATGCATGAACAGGTTGCAACCCTGCCCAGTTGATATTTCTTTATATAAAGCTCACTAAATCTCCCTGGTATCAGAAGCTAACAAATACTCAGGGTTCTGGGACGTCCTAGCCCCAGTGAGGCAGAACTTCCTCCTTTCTTGATGTGGATCAAAGGCTCGGGCCCTACTGGACTCCATCAGAGCACCTGAGCACAGAAGAAGCCATAGGGACACGGCATTCTCCCTAGCTGCAAACCCTGCTGACCTTTGATCTTTTCTGCTTCCAGACCTCTGGCCTTGGCCCTCCTGTCATCTTAAGGCTCTGGGTTTAGGCCTGAATTTTAGGCTGCATCCAAGAAGGTGAACAGGAGAGGGAGCGAGGTGACTTCTGGGACCATAGATTCTCCCTGAGGTTGCTGTTGGCTCATTAGCTCTTCTTCTGACTCAAGGTCAAACCGTGGCTTGGGACTGACTCAGATCCTCCTGTGGGATCCATCTGCACGTAAATGTCTTCACTCCTCGGCAGTTCTAAAACACCATCATCCAAAGGGAATGGAAGAATCAAAGATGCAGGTGAAGATGTACATGGAAGGGCAAAAAAAATGGAAGGAGGGGATATTCAGTACCCTCCTGCTCACATTTGCCTTTTGATTTTCTCTACAGTATTATCCAGGAGACACCCGATTCTGGTGGATATTCAAGATATCAACCATCTGGTATGGGTCCTCCAAGGCGAGACCCTCACAGCTGTCCCAAGGAAGGACCAAATGGATCCAGGTGAGTGGCAAGGCCTGTCCATGGCAGTCCCTTTGGCCAGTACTGCTGTGTGTGGTGTGCTCAGTTTTTTCATTCACTGTGAATAGACTCATTAGCTAGGCTTATCTCCCAGGTTGTAATGAATGAGAGAGTGATCTGTGATTATGTTGTATTCCCAGTCACTGTTACCTTAGTCTCGTGCAAGTACACAGAGACTCTTGAGAAGGGCAGGGGGAATCCTGTCTACTTGGGACTGAAGGAGCCAGAGCTTTGCCTATTCTGCACGGAGGTCAAAGGGCAGCCCACATTGCAGCTTCAGGTGAGTATGGAAAATAAGGGTCTTGTCTATGCCTGACTGGGAGTGAAAGTGAAACTGTTGGTTGCTCAGTTGTGTCCAACATTGCCACCACACGGACTGTAGCCCTGCCAGGTTCCTCTGTCCATGAGGTTCTCCAGGCAAGAATACTGGTGTGGGTTGCCATTTCCTACTCCATGGGATCTTCCCCACCCAGGGATCGAACCCAAGTCGCCAGCATTGTGGGCAGATTTTTTACCATCTGAGCCATAGTATTTACCCCCAACTAGGAGGAAGATGCGCATTAATTTCACTAAGTGCTAATTTGATGGAAAATTTAGCTTTTTAGTATCTTTGTTAAATTTTTATTTTTTGATTTATTTCTAGCTGTGCCGGCTCTTCATTGCTGTGCATGGGCATTCTCTAGTTGCTGAGAACAGCGGCTATTCTCTAATTGAGGTGCACAGTCTTCCCATTGTGCACTGAGAAGTGGTGGTTTCTCTTGTTGCAAAACATGGGCTCTAGAGCATGAGGGCCTCAACAGTTGTGGCACACAGGCTTAGTTTCCCTGCAGCATGTGGCATCTTCCCAGACCAGGGATCGACCCTGTGTTCCCTGCATTGACAGGCCCATTTTAACCACTGGACCACCAGAGAAGTACTCTAGAATCTTTTAAAGGACAAACTATTTATTATCCTTCAGTTCAGTTCAGTTCAGTCGCTCAGTTGTGTCCGACTCTTTGCGACCCCATGAATTGCCACACACCAGGCCTCCCTGTCTATCACCAACTCCCAGAGTTCACTCAGACTCACATCCATTGAGTCAGTGATGCCATCCAGCCATCTCATCCTCTGTCATCCCCTTCTCCTCCTGCCCCCAATCCCTCCCAGCATCAGAGTCTTTTCCAATGAGTCAGCTCCTCGCACGAGGTGGCCAAAGTACTGGAGTTTCAGTTTTAGCATCAGTCCTTCCAAAGAAATCCCAGGGCTAATCTCCTTTAGAATGAACTGGTTGGATCTCCTTGCAGTCCAAGGGACTCTCAAGAGTCTTCTCCAACACCACAGTTCAAAAGCACCAATTCTTTGGCNCCAATCCCTCCCAGCATCAGAGTCTTTTCCAATGAGTCAGCTCCTCGCACGAGGTGGCCAAAGTACTGGAGTTTCAGTTTTAGCATCAGTCCTTCCAAAGAAATCCCAGAGCTAATCTCCTTTAGAATGAACTGGTTGGATCTCCTTGCAGTCCAAGGGACTCTCAAGAGTCTTCTCCAATACCACAGTTCAAAAGCATCAATTCTTATTCATATTTATTTTTGGTTCTTTTTAGACTGCATGTATTATGAAATAAGAAAAAAATGCAGGGGTGTTTTGAAACTAATCTGCTAAAATCATTTGTTTTGCTTTAAAAGTAATTCAGCAAAGAGGAACGATTTTAGATTTATTCTTGACTATATATATGAATCTCTGTCTCTCTGTGTCTCTCTGTCTCTTTCTCTCTCTCTCTCTTTCTCACACACACGCACACTCACACACGCACACACACAGGTACACACACACACACACACAGAGTCATCCCTTGGCATCTTTGGGGGACTTGGTGTAGGACTCCTCTATCTCTCATGGATACCAAAGCGGATGCTCAAGTTCCTATATAACCTATATAATTGTGTAACCTATCCTTTAAATCATCTCTAGATTACTTAATAATACCTAATACAGTGAGAACATTATATAAATAGTTGCCAGCATACAGAAAATTCAAGTTTTGCTTTTTTGGAACTTTCTGGATTTTTTGTTTTTCTTTTTCCAAATATTTTTGGTCCTCAGTTGGTTTACTCCAAGTACGCAGAATCTGCTGATAGAAAGGGTCAACTGCACATGTGTGAGTGGAATCAGCTATGACAGTTTCAGCAGTTGATTATCACTAGGTGGATGAGCAAATTAAAACATGTTTTTGACAGGAGATAGTTTTCAACTTTAAGTGAACAAGCAATTCTCTGTAACAAACATTTTAATAATGCTATTCTCCGTTATTTAAAAATATTTTAAGTTATAGGCGGATCACGAACCAGGCCTCTGTGTGCTTTAGGAAATCTCTTGATCCCTTGATCTATATATTCTATAGGTTTCCCAGGTGGCCCTGGTAGCAAAGAATTTGCCTGCTAACACAGGAGACATAAGAGACATGGGTTTGATCCCTGGGTTGAGAAGATGCCCTGAAGGCAGGCATGGCAACCCACTCCAATATTCTTGCCTGGAGAATCCCATGGACAGAGGAGCCTGGCAGGCTACAGTCCATAGTGTCACAAAGAGCTGGACACCACTGAAGCGACTTAGCATGCATGCATGTGTGTTCTATATCTATATTTATTCCACTGGAAAGAAAAGTGAGTCACTCAGTCATGTCTGACTCTTTGGAACCCCATGGACTAAACGTCCATGCAATTTTCCAGGCCAGAATACTGGAGTCAGTGGCTANTGTCACAAAGAGCTGGACACCACTGAAGCGACTTAGCATGCATGCATGTGTGTTCTATATCTATATTTATTCCACTGGAAAGAAAAGTGAGTCACTCAGTCATGTCTGACTCTTTGGAACCCCATGGACTAAACGTCCATGCAATTTTCCAGGCCAGAATACTGGAGTCAGTGGCTATTCCCTTCTCCAGGGGATCTTCCAAACCAAGGGGCTGAACCCAGATCTTCCCCATTGAGGGCAGATTCTTTACCAGCTGAGCCACCAGGGAAGATTATTTACTGGAGTCAGGAATAAATCTAAAAGCCTTCAGCACAAGCATAGACAGACACTCAATCTGATGACAAGATAGAAAATAGTGGTTTGATGATGGGCAATTTTGCCCCTGACAAATTTTTCAATGTCTGGTGATATTTTTAGTTGCCACACCTAGGGGCTTGGCGATTCTGCTAATCTCTAGTGGGTAGAAGCCAGGGGTGCTATTAAACCTCCCAGCATACACAAGACAGACCCTGACAAGAAAAGATTATTTTGCCCAAAACATCCATAGTTCTGAGGTTAGAGACACTTGATATGAAACAGCTCTGTTTAGATTCATGATAAGTATTATGTAACTATTCCTTGGGTTTATAAGGAACAGGTAAATCTGTACTTTGTATTCTCAAAAACATTGATGTCAACACTGTTTATCAAAGGCTCACATTAAGAACCATTGAAATTAGTGGTCTAAGTTTTCACTCCTAAACTTAACATCTCTAAAGTATTTGGGGCTGATAATTTTTAATGGTTTAATATGAAATAGAGGTGTCCAGGCCTATTTCAACAGCAAAAACAATCCTGAATAGGAACTGTTAGTGTGCAGAGTGTGGAACAACTCACAGTGCTCTTTCACCCTGGGACCTCCTTCTTGCCTTTAGGAACAGAACATAATGGATCTGTACCATCAAACTGAGCCTGTGAAGCCTTTTCTCTTCTACCATGACCGGAATGGCAGGGCCTCCACCTTTGAGTCTGTGGCCTTCCCTGGCTGGTTCATCGGTTCCTGCTCCAATGGAGGCTGTCCTGTGATTATCACCCAGGAACTGGGGAAAATCTACACTACTGACTTTGGGTTCACAGTACTCCAGGCTTAAGGCTGGTCTAGGGATGAGGGCTGTTCTCTGCATGGAGCATCTTGTCTCTGGTTTCCTCCACTCAAGCTCCTGAAGTGCTTCTGAATCACAACACTGCAAATCAACAGTACTTTAATTAATTAAGAAAAGAAGAGAGAAAAGTGCTTTGGAGATGAACATTGTCATACCAATCATTCAACAAGGAAAGGCAGAATTGCCAGAATTATGTCCATTTCACTTTAGGGGGGCTTGCAGATTCCCCAACCGTAAATTGAACCATCTTAAAGAAAGGAAGAATCTTGGTTAAGCTTTTCACCCAAGAGTATCTTACTGACCTCAACATATCCGTGCAGTGACAACATACGCACAACACTGGGCCAAGTTGTGTGCCTTCTGCCAGGAACCACATGGACAACAGTGCAGGGAAACTGAGGGTCTTTGCTATGGCCATGTAGCTAAAATTATGACACCCTGACAAAAATACTAAAGAAAACTCTACTTAACATACCTGCTAATGATGCTTCAAATAACAAATGAAGGTGATGATTCTTTCATTTGGAGTCCAGATCTCTGGATTTTCAGATATATTGCTCTGTGGCAATGTATCAAGATCTTTTGGATTCTGGTGGGAAAAAGCAGACAGACAAGTTCCATAAAAGAAAAGACTAAGAAGAAAGCTGGAACCCCTTGTGGGAGTGGCTTGTGTCTCAGTGAAGTTATGTGCTCTGCTGGTGTGAATGAAGAACTAGTGTTATTTATGAAGCTTTCACCTAAAGCATTATCACTGGATCTCACGGAAAGTTAAATTTATGAAATAAAAAATTTGCTCCTCTCAGTTGCTGTTATGAATTTAATGACTTTAATGGGATATCATTGCCGGGGTCCAGCCCCGGCGGGTCCAGGGAATTCGAAGCGTGGACGGCGTTGGCGTCTTGGAAGTGTTTATTTATTAATAGAAGATTAGATTAGGAAGAAATAGTGTAGTAGGAAAATTAAGTGGAGAAAAGAGGCTGAATAACTTGGTTTACGTGGAAAGCCAATNATTTTGATGCTGAGGACAACACACACATACATACGTGTCTATGTACATACATATATACATATGTACATACACAGATAAATATCCATGGCGATGGCAACATACATATTATAAAGAAAATAATAGAGAAGAATTAGAAATCAGAGCATGACTGAGCAGGCTCTTGGAGAAGGGCAGTCAGGGAAGACATCATTTAGAGGCTTTTTTTTTTTTTTTTTGCAAATGCATGGAAGTAAGGGGGTGGACCCCATAAGGTCTGGGAAAGCCCAGTTCCTGCAGAGAAACAGGAGAGGCTCCCTGAGAAGATGAGCTCTTTGTTGGAGGTGAGGGGTAGAATCAGCAAGACACCAGAGCAGGGAGGGTAGGAAGGGCAAGGATAGAAGACGTGCAGAGAGACTATAAGCCAGGACAAGTTTATAAGCCAGGGCAAGTTTATGTGTGCTTGTGTGAGCTGTGTTGAGCGCTTTTGGGGTGTGATGTGAAGCCATGGGAGAGTCCTGAGCAGGGCAGTGATAGGATCACACTGACATCTTTGATCTTGCTCACTGCTGCTGGGTGGGAGTTTAACTTGAGGGAGGTAAGAACAGAAGCAGGGAGCCCAGTTAGGGACTATTGCAATACTCAGTGGGAGAGAGTCAGTGGTGGGTTTCAGAGAACAGAGCCCTGATCAGTGGTTGTGAGTAATGTGGAAGTAAATCTTGGCATGGAATGAATACTTCTTTACTTTTAGGCATGCGTGTTTGGATGCTGCTGCTGCTGCTGAGTCATTTCAGTAGTGTCCAACTCTGTGCGACCCCATAGACGGCAGCTCACCAGGCTCCCCAGTCCCTGGGATTCTCCAGGTAAGAACACTGGAGTGGGTTGCCATTTCCTTCTCCAATGCATGAAAATGAAAAGTGAAAGTGAGGTCGCTCAGTCGTATCTGACCCTCAGAGACCCCATGGACCGCAGCCTTCCAGGCTTCTCCATCCATGGGATTTTCCAGGCAAGAGTACTGGAGTGGGGTGCCATTGCCTTCTCCAGTTTGGATACTAAGTTGTGTCAACTTTTTGTGACCCCATGGTCTGTAGCCCACCAGGCTCCTCTGTGCCTGTGATTCTCCAGGCAAGAATACTGGAGTGGGTTGCCATGCCCTCCTCCAGGGGATCTTCCAAATGGAGGGATTGAACCAGGGTCTCCTGCAACTCCTGCAATGGCACACATGTTCTTTACCACTAGCGCCACCTAAGAGTGACCAACAATATGGGTTTCAAGGGTAATGGTGCCCTTTCACCACCAATGTTGAGGCTGTCTGATTCCTGAAGCAGAGACAGGAAGCCAGGAGACCTTCAAATATCCTTCTATTAAGTGAGTCTCCTTAGACACAGTGCAGTTTTTAATACCCACCACCAAGCACAAGGCTTCCTATGTATCTCAGTTAACACAGGGTGCAGGAAATCATGACTCAAAGGCAGCACACTACATAGTGGTTATAAACAGAAAGGTTTGACTTTTAAAAAATAATTTTTTGTTTATTTATTTTTGGCTGTGCTGGGTCTTTGTTGCTGTGCAGGCTTTTCTCTAGTTGCAGTGAGTGGGAGCTACTCTTCATTGCAGTACAAAGGCTTCTTGTTTCAGTGGCTTCTTTTGTTGTGGAGCACAGGCTCTAGGGTATATGGACTTCACTAGTTGTGACATGTGGGCTCAGTAGTTGTGATTCCTGGATTCTAGAGCACAAGCTCAATAGTTGTGGCTCACGGGCTTAGTTGCCCCATTGCATATGGAATCTTACTGGATCAGGGATCAAACCCATGTCTCCTGAATTGGCAGGTGGATTTTTCACTACTGAGATACCAGGGAAGCCCAGAAAGACTTGATTTTTAACTTAGCTACATTTCTTAGTGGCTATATGACTTTGGGTAAGTTTTGCCATCTCTCGGGGACTGTTTTCTTCCATAAGAAATAAAGATTAATGGCTCCTAAAGGATGAAAGATTCATCAGGTACATCTCTATCAGATACAGAATGAGCTCTCAACGTTGGTTATGCAAAACTCTGAAAGGAGGACTATGGATTGCCCCCAAATAGGATATGAATGAGGCCATGGCTCACACCATCAGTGAATCAAGTGAACCACACCTCTGCCTTCAAAGCAGTCCAGAAGGAAGTTCTCCTTCTTAACTCAGCATCTGGCCTTTTCTGTATTTCCTCATTGGCATTTCCTGACATTTACTCTTCTCTGGTTTCTCTAGGACCCTAGCCTGGCCACACCTGTGTTGCCTCTCCGTCACTTGCTGAATCCTCATGAGACCTCTGTCTTGGACCAGTTTTCTTGCAAAGTAGGCACACCCAGAGCCAGGAAATAACCCTCCTTCCTCATTCATTTAAAGGCCTGGAAGTCCTGGACAGTTCTACAGGGCATTTGGGTGCAAGTGGAACCTTAAGATTGGGCTCTAGGACAAGAGCATCTCTTTGGACAAAGGTAACTGCTGCTCCTCAGAAATTGTGTATGGGAAACCTTCCTTCACTGCTCTGTGTCCAGTCTTGAGGAACCTCTGGGAGCCTTGGTCCAAGACCCGCAGTGTCAGAGGAACTGAGACTGCTTCCAGAGTGCTGCTGGTAGTGAGTTTACTCCTTCTCTAAGAATGACTATAGATTCAGGCACTGCATATCCTGAGGGAGAGGGGGATGTAAGCAATTGGTTCTCATTGTGGGGAGTTTATGGTCTTCTTGGGGAATTGTCATGGTTCCCTAACCAGAAGCTCAGAGACAGATGTCTCCTAACAGTCAAAATATCTAATGTGGTCCATGGACATCCTTGTGCAGAGATGCCTCTTTGGATGAAGACTTGGGGAAGATATGAGTCAGAAAAACAGGGTAGCTATTGGTTATTTAGGATGCTCAAACTTGAAGTCAGGATAGCTGGTGGCTTATCAGCTGTGCTAAATGGAGACAGGCACGCACTCTTTCTTTCTCTAAATCCAGAGACTTGCTGCACCAGAAGGTACCTGAGCTGATGCACTGAAATCTCCTAACAATCCTAGCTGCCTGGAGAGCCAGGACCACTCGACAGAGACGGGAGCTTTCATCTTGAGTTTTACAGCCCTGGAACATCCTTTTCTCATCCTTACTCTCAAATGTACATCTAAGATAGGGTCTCAGGACAGTTTTTTTATACAGAATTCTGGAGGAAGGGAGAAAAATGGATAACGTGTTTTTCTTCCCTCTTTCCCTACAAGACTGACTGCTGACCACAGCTTCTCCACCATCTGGTCTACCTCGTCCTCTTCACAGAAAGTCCTGAAGCCAACATGGCACGCCCTATGTGTAAGTGGTGAATCACAAACCAGCTTGGAAATACTTCCATCTGGTCTCCCCAAAGAAATGGAGTACAAGGATTTCTGTTTTGTACTTTAGAGTACAAGAAACCCTTGTAGTCCAGATTATTCATTCAAAAGAAATAAGCAGTTCTAGAACTACTTATTTATTTTGATAAAGAGGGTAAATAAGAAACAATGTATTGATGCCTGATTTATATATACTTTGTTTTGTTACTACCCAGAGACTATCAATCAGCAAAAAGACAAGTCACTGATAATCCTAGAAAAAAGGGTGACTCTTGAAAGACTCTTGGGACTATGAGTGCATGTAGCTTCTTTCAGATGCGTTGGTTCACAAACCGGCCCCTGCCCTTTTTCCCTTCCCCTTTTCCAATAGCCATTCTTTGTCAGAGCAGTAAATCTACTCCTAAGAATCCTAGGAATCAAAGGCCTTTATTACCAGTTGCAATTGGAGTCCTAAAGTTTACAATAACCTCACGTATATTTTGTGATTTTCTGTCTTCTGGCAGTGCAAAGATATCCCAGTTACCGTCACATTCGTGATTCTCGGCAGATGGTGTGGGTCGTAAAAGGAAATTCGTTAATAGCAGTTCCTTCTAGCAACAATGTTAAACCTGGTGAGTGACAATCAAAGCCACTGTGTTGCCCTGAAAGGGACATCAGCTTCACTGAGGATAGGGCCGAGCTTGCGTGAGCTTGGGAAGCATATTCCTGGGGACAGCTTCAGTGTCCTCAAGAACGGCGGGAAAGGGCAAGATGGTTCCCTCACACTGTCTGGGAAGGGTATGAGGAAAGGAGACCTGTACTCAGAAATGAAGGTGTGATGGATCTGGAGCTCTCCTCACCAAAAGAAAATGTCCCTAATTAAGAAGAGATTATTCATTCAATTAACAGCTGACCTTCTCCTTGGAATTTCTCTCTTCTAAATTTCAACCACTGCTACCTCTGTCCTTAAATTTAAACTGCTTCAGCTTTCTATTACCAGACCTGTATTTTTCTAATCTGGAGTCCTCTCTTCTAATAATAGGGGAATATTCCTTCCTCCCATCAATCCATCGCATGCCTATTATACCTCAATAAAGCTGAAAAAAGTCAATCCAAGTCAGCTTCTTTTCCTTTCTTGTTTTTTCCTTTGATGTTTGATTTCATTCCCCTTTCCCCTGCTTATTCTGTCTTTGTCTTCTTTCTAACTCTGATTAGACATGTGCTAATGGAACATTCCCAGGCTTAATACTAAAAACCTCCTCTGGATTTGCACATGTCATTTCCACACGTGTTCTATTTTCCTATGTGATAATCTATATACTGTTCTGTGTACAGTCATGGTCATGGAAGAGTACACAGCTTGTCTCCATTTCCCCACCTGTCCATGCTTACATCAAATAATAAATCTTCTGAATTGTTCTTTGCCCACTCATCTCTAGCTTCTCTTTCCAGTCACCAGACCCATTTCTCTATCCTCACTTTTTGTTCCTCAGTGGCAGTCAGCATAATTGATTACTCTTTCTTGAACACTCTCTGTTCCCTCCTTTGGTAAGAATGTTCTATGTGGTTCACTGGCTCTTCTATAGCACTCTCCCTTCTGACTCCACTTTCTCTGTAAAATAGCCAAATGCTGGCAATTTTCAGAGCTCAATCTGTAACCATCACACCACCACTCTGAAGGGACTCAGAGCTGGTTTCTAGGATTGACGTGTTGCCTCTTCATTCTGGCATTTATGCTTCCAACCTAGCTGTCTGCCCTGAAAATTTTACCTATGTCCTTTTTTGCTTCCATTTGACAGAAGATGATAGAGAGCAGAAGAGTGTGTATAGAAGAGCTTTGTGACCAAGCGTGAAAATGGCCTGGAACATTCCCATTCATAAATATTGGCTAAAATGGAGTCACATGACTTATAGCTAACTGCAAGAGATGCTGGGAAATGTAGTCTAACTCTGTGTCCAGAGACAAAACAAAAACAGATTTTGGCTAGTAGCTAGTGGCCTTTAAATTCCAACTATCATAGGGTGGATGTTCAGTGAATGCTTCCTGAACTGTTTGCTGAGCTGATGTACAGGTCTTTGTAACCCATTTCCTTTTGATGTCCTCTCAGACATCTCAGCGGCGCTAGTGGTAAATAACCTGCCTGTCATTGAAGGAGATGTAGGAGATGAGGGTTCTAACCCTAGGTTGGGAAGATGCCCTGGAGGAGGGCATGGCAACCCACTCCAGTATTCTTGTCTGGAGAATCCCGAGGACAGAGGACCCTGGTGGGCTACAGCACATGGGGTCACAGAGAGTCAGCCACGACTGAAATGACTTAGCATGCAGAATCTCTAACAACATCTATTTCAAAAGTGGAACTGTGGATCTGACTTCTCAAAATGGTTTACGGACCCAGTCTTCTCCATCTTCTTTAGTGGCACTACCATCACTCTGTTCACTGGAGCCAGAAATACAGGAGGCATCCTTATTTCTTCTTTTCTTTGATCTCCATTTAATCCACCAGCAGAGACTGATGAGTCTATGTGCAAAATAAGCCTTATTTCTAAGTTAATATCATCTTTCACTTGGAGCACTGTATTACTTTCTCACTGCCCTCTCTCTCACTTCACTTGTGTAGCTTCGTATCCTATCTTCACAAACCATCAACTGTGACCTTCTTATCACATTAATTGAAGAGTAATGTTTCCAAGTATTTGTGTTTGGGGGATGGAAGTTTGGGGAAAGTGAGCAGTGAGGAGATCTGAGGCACATCAATCTTATTTTTGGAGCCTGGAACATACCAAGCTTCTTTTCATGTAAGGGTCTTGACAANAACCATCAACTGTGACCTTCTTATCACATTAATTGAAGAGTAATGTTTCCAAGTATTTGTGTTTGGGGGATGGAAGTTTGGGGAAAGTGAGCAGTGAGGAGATCTGAGGCACATCAATCTTATTTTTGGAGCCTGGAACATACCAAGCTTCTTTCCATGTAAGGGTCTTGACAACTCTTTTCCCTGTCAACACTCTTCATCCAAACCCCTCCACCACCACATTCCCATTTCTTCATTTACTGTTTTCCTCCTAGCATTGAGTTCTTGGCTTGAACTTCACTCTGCTTTTTAGCTTCCTCTTTCTTGGTCTCTCTTGTACTGTTTCAGGCCTTTGTTAGTTTCCCCAAAACAGGTGTTGCCACTTGTGGTTCTGGTCATGTCTCTGTTTCCATGGTTTAGTTCCATTTCCCATGGTGGCAATAACAATGTCTCTGTTCTCAGCTAAATCTCCAGAGCCTTGAGTGCACTCAACAAAGAATGTTGAATGGATAAATTCCCTTCTCCCTACCCAGAAGGCAGGTGGATGCAGAACATGCAGGCTCCTGGGAATCACCTGCTAAATTAGTTGAGAATTAAATTATACTGATAGTGACAGAAAATCCACTCAACTAGGAATTAATTAGGGGCTTCCCCGGTGGCTCAGTAGTAAGGAATCTGCTTTCCAATGCAGGAGATGTGGACTTGATCCCAGGATCAGGAAGAACCCCTGGAGGCGGGCATGGCAACCCACTCCAGTATTCTTGCATGGGAAATCCCATGGACAGAGGAGCCTGGAAGGCTGCAGTCAATGAGATTGCAAGAGAGTCAGACATAACTTGGTGACTAAACCATCCAGCAGGAATTAAATAAGATAGAAATTCCTTTCTTTCTCACAGAAAAGAAGGCTGAGAAGGCAGACTAGGGCCCATAGGTGCCTCTGTAATGCCACCAGATTCCAAGGAGTCTAGGGTTCTGCTTTACCATCTTCAAGATCACCTTCACCACCATCTAGGTATAGACAGGGAATAAGAAGAAAGCTCCCAACTGAGTGAACTCCTTTTAAAGAAGAACATTCTTAGAAATCCTACACAACATTTCACTCCTATCTCATGGGCTAAAACTTAAGCATATAGTCAAAGTTAGATGTAAGTGTGATGGGAAATTTATTTTTATTTGGGGGAAGTAATATATCCTGGTGACAGCTGGGGCTCTGATATTAAGGAAGAAATAGGAAATGAATTTCAGCCAACTGATGAAGGGTCTCTAACAAATGGCTAGTGGGAGAAGACTTCGGGAAGGGGGCATGTCCTGGCTGCTCAGTAAGTATCCCCCAGATGTGAGTGTCAGACCAGAAGGAATGGCCTTTTCACTGCTTGGAGCCTGACACCTATTTCTGTTTTCCCTGTGTTTCCAGTCATTCTTTCCTTGATAGCATGTAGAGACGTGGAGTTCCATAAGGAAGGAAAAGGTACTCCACATTACATGGGAATCAAGGACAAAAATCTCTGTCTCTACTGTACAGAAATCCAGGGCTATCCCACTTTGCAGCTTAAGGTGAGTGGTTGTGCAGCTAATTAGAGAAGTACATTAATGAGAGGAACTTTCCATTTCATTTAATCTGTTGCTGAATATAAGTAATAGGTTTGTATAATTCTATAGTAATAGAAGAACAGACTCTGTATGATTTCAATATCTTTAGACCATGAAATTTTTGCACCTTGTTTTATGTTCCTGGATGGTCCAGGGTCTCCTGGTTTATGGTCTATGGGAACTTGAATAGAATTTGTACCCCACCACTGTGTGAAAATTGTATAATCTTAATTATGTTGAATTGGTCCATAGTACTTTTGGGGTATACTATATGCTTCTATTTTTCTGTCTAGTCATTCTAGTAACTTTTGAAAGTTTGATATTGAAATTCCAACTAAAAATCATAATTTAATATTAAAAACTGAGACATTACTTTGTCAACAAAGGTCTGTCTAGTCAAGGCTATGTTTTTTCCAGTAGTCATGTATGGTTGTGAGAGTTGGACTATAAAGAAAGCTGAGCACTCAAGAATTGATGCTTTTGAACTGTGTTGTTGGAGAAGACCCTTGAGAGTCCCTTGGACTGCAAGGAGATCCACCCAGTCCATCCTAAAGGAAATCAGTCCTGGTTGTTCATTGGAAGGACTGATATTGAAGCTGAAACTCCAATACTTTGGCCACCTGATGCAAAAAGCTGACTCATTTGAAAAGACTCTGATGCTGGGAAAGATTGAGGGCAGGAAGAAAAGGGAACAAGAGAGGATGAGATGGTTGGATGGCATCACCAACTCAATGGACACGAGTTTGAGTAAACTCGGGGAGTTGGTGATGGACAGGGAGGCCTGGCACGCTGTGGTTCATGGGGTCGCAAAGAGCTGGACATGACTGAGCAACTGAACTGAACTGAAAAATAGCTAACATATAGTGGAATAATATGCAACTTTGTTCTGTATTTTCCAAGTCTCCTGTAAATATGTTATCATCCTTTCATGCTGCTGCTGCTGCTGCTAAGTCTCTTCAGTCGTGTCCGACTCTGTGTGGCCCCATAGATGGCAGCCCACCAGCCTTCCCTGTCCCTGGGATTCTCCAGGCAAGAACACTGGAGTGGATTGCCATTTACTTCTCCAATGCATGAAAGTGAAAAATGAAAGTGAAGTCATTCAGTCTTTCAGTGTCTGACTCTTAGTGACCCCACTGACTGCAGCCTACCAGGCTCCTCTGTCCATGGGATTTTCCAGGCAAGAGTACTGGAGTGGGGTGTCATTGCCTTCTCTGCATCCTTTCATAATTTAGAAAATAAAAAAGAAAGAAGAAAACAAACAAACCAAAAAGAAACAGGTTTGCAATCCTGGATATTCACCATAAAGAAGGAAAGCTGACTTGATTCCCAAATCAACACAAGGGACCTTTGGAAGGTGTAAGACTCATTTTACTGAAAGAGCTTACTCTGCAAGCCAGAGAATACATCCATGAAAATGTTTCAGAATGGCCATTCTCAGTCCTCTTTAACCATCTCCCAGAGATCCTCCAAGGCTCTGAGATGCTTCCTCTTAAGTAAAGCTACTGAATGGCACTGGAGACCAGAGGGGAGATTGTTAATTGGATTTGGTGGATGACATGCTTATGGTCCCCATTCTGAAAGTCAGATATGTAGTTATGAAACCAATACTCTGCTTCTGATGGAAGCTGTAATGTATAAACCCACTTGGAGATGGGGAATCTTATGAGACTGCCCTGAACCATCCAATGAGTGCATCCATGAAAGAGTTTACAACTCCCTCTGTTTTCAGAAAGGCAGTTCTGGTTCAAGAAATCAGAAGCATCTCTTGTGATGGGATTCTGGGGTGGGGCCAAGTACTGGGAACCAGTGGATTGCCTGTTTTGAGAGCTGGCGTCCCCCTCTCATCTGCCTGTGTCTCTTACCACTGTCCCTCTCTTTGCGGAAAGGGGACAGTGCCAGTGAGTTAGTTTATCTCCCTCCTCCCCAAAATCCTCTCTAACCAGCCTTTTTCTTACCTTCAGGAAGAAGATATCATGAATCTCTACAGTAAGCCCAAAGGAGAGAAGCACTTCCTCTTTTACCGCAATGATGAAGGCTCCACCGTTGTCTTTCAGTCGGTCTCCTACCCTGGCTGGTTCATTGCGACCTCCTCTGAGACAGGGCAGCCCGTTACCCTCACCAGGGAGAGGGGCACAGTCAAAAGCACGAATTACTACTTAGAGGATGGACTCTAAATCCAGTCTGGGCTCTGGGTGGCTGAATCGAGTTCAGAGGATCAAGCAGTCAGAGGTTCTTCTGTTTGAAAACACAACAGGTCATCTTAAAAGACCACCATACATGGATGCCCATCCACAGCCTACCTCATTCTCATCACCTCAAAACCACCTTCTCTTCTAGATACCCTCTAGATTTGTTGCTGTTGTTTAGTCACTAAGTTGTGTCCGACTCTTCTGTTACCCCATGGACTATAGCCTGCCAGGCTCCTCTGTCCATGGGATTTCCCAGGCAAAATATTGGAGTGGGTTGCCATTTCCTTCTCCAGGGGATCTTCCTGACCCAGGGATCGAACCCACATATCCCGCATTGGCTGGCAGATTCACTGAACCACCAGAGAAGCCCACCCTCTAGATAATCTCTAGACAATTTCTAGATACACTGTGTCCCCCACTTGCACATCATTCCAGTGTGAAACTTAAGAGTCACTTTTTATTCTTTCTTGATCTTGTCCCATCATCCTAGTTGCCAAGTCCAGTTAAGTCCACTCCCAAATCCATCTTGCAAACTCTCTTGCTATCCCTTCTGCCAACCCATAGCCTGGAAATGTGACTTCCAAACATATAATCCTATCAATAAAGGATATTAATAATTCTATGCCTGCTTATTATAAATATTGTAACATGCACTCCAAAAGATGAATCTAAAGGGTAAAGTGAATGTAAAATAAAAATATCACAAGTATTGATAGTCATGATGAACTCATAATATCATTAGTTAATAATTTGACACACAGTATACAATTCAGTTAAGATTAATTGCTAACCATAGTGGATGTAAATCAATTTGTATTTCAAAGGATCACTAATAGCAGTTTATACTTTTTTCAAGCATCAACTATGACATATTCTTGTTATTATTCCTGTTTCCTAGACTTTTAGGGGGACATTCAACCACCAGTTTCTTTATTCTGATGCTTTTAAATCAGTTGTCCATTTTGTGAAGATTATTTTAGTTAAAGCTTGTAGTAAAATTTATGAATTCACTCAACAAGAGACAGATAAATTGCAGGTTTTATAATGTCCTGAATATGGATGTGAGCATATCAGATTTTCTTCCTTCAGGAAACCTTGCCCTTCTTGGTACATGAAGAACAGGCATATTGGGCTTTTCAATGACTGGGAACCCTTCACCAATGGGGGAGAGCGGGTAGGGAAATTTCAGCTCTGTAGTCCACGTGATTCCTCAGAGGGTCCAAGCAGGACTGAGTCACAGTCACCCATGGGAGTGTTGAGCTCAGGAACACCTCCTTGCATTGGTTTCCTTCATTTCCCTGCTTCAGTTTCTCTAGCTCCCATTCTTATTCCTTCAGATCATTTCTCATCATTCCAAGATAGACAAATGGAGAAGGAGGAGAGGGATAAGATGGTAAAGTAGAAAGACCTTGAGCTCACATCCTATCATGACAGATGGAGAGAGCTCTATCAGTTTTATTTCCCTAGTTTCAGTCTCTGAAACACTGGTTTCTACCATTTTTTCCTCCAGCCTTTGAGATATTCTAATATTCGAAATGTTGATGCTATTGTTGTACTTTTGTCTTCTATTTACTTGAACATAGGCATTAAAATAATTTTGTTTATTTTTGTTTGCAATGAGTCTTCACAGTGCAACAGCTTTTTCTCTAGTAGTGGGGAGAGGGTTTTACTTTGTTGCTGTGTGAGGGCTTCTCATTGCAGTGGCTCCTCTTGGTGTGGAGCACAGGCTCTAGGGCACTTGGGCTTCAGTAGTTGCAGCTTTCAGGCTCTAGAGCACAGGCTCAGTAATTGTGGTGCACTGGCTTAGTTGCTCTGCGGCCCGTGGGATCTTCCCCAACCAGGGATCGAAACTGTGTCTCCTGCATTGACAGGCAGGTTCTTATCCACTGAGCCACCAGGGAAGGCCATGACTAGATGATTTTGTTTGTTATGAATTTAAGTTCCAAATGGATAATGGTGATTTGATCTGGCCCAGAGCTCTTGTTGGAACTCCAGATTTGCACTTACAACTACCAGCTTGGATATACTCTGAACCTGCAAACTGAGCATGTCCTAAGGAGCACTCTTGATCCCTGCCCAATATGCCTATTCCCTCAGCCAGTCTTTTCCATCTCAGTTATTCAAGATAGAAACCTGGAGTCATCCTTGATTTTCCTCTCCCTAAATATCTGCATCCAACCCATCAAGTCTATTCACCAAGAAGCCTACCTTCAAAGTACATCTCAAATCCACCCATCCCTCTCCAACTTCTCTGCCATCCACCACGGGATATCTGGAAACAGAACTCACCAGTCTTGTACATCTGCCTCCTGACTGGTGATCTCCATCTACCACTCCACCTATCTGTTAAATCAGCTCTCTGTGAGCCAGCAAGGATTATCTCCATAAATGGAAATTCAACTATGTCATTCCAATGTTTAGACTTCTTTGATGTTTCCACTTGCTGTTAGAATGAAATGCAAATTCATTTATAAAAATTTGCTTATTGTTAAATGTTTTAATTGGTGGAAAATTGCTTTACAATGTTGTGTTGGTTTCTGCCATGGAACAACTCAAATCAGTCATATTTAGGCTGATAGATAGATAGACAGGCTTCCCGGATGGCTCAGTGGTAAAGAATCGATCTGCAATGCAGGAGACCCCGGTTCCATCCCTGGATTGGGAAGATCCTCTGGAGGAGNCATGGCAGTCTGTCTTACAGATTCTGTTTTCTGAGCGAATCAGGACTGGCTTCTGGGCTTTTAGCTAGAGAAACATGTGGAGGCTTCTCTCCTTAGAAAGCTGCTTGCTGGTGAGGCTCTGGGTACGGAGATGACAGCCACGGCATAGCTCAGACTGCTCAGAGCTGGTCAAGGGAAAAAAAGCAGGAGAAATCTCCCTGAATGGTGAAAATAAAGACATTAAATGACAGAAATATCTTGTGAGACTGCCCTGAGTCAACCCAGATCTTGAACCATTTGAAATTGGGAGCTCTCTGCAAGGAGGATGAAGGGGTTCAGGGGAAAAGCATCCCCACCTGACAGGTCCCCAGCTCCTCAGAGCCCAGGGAAGGCCACCTGTGGGCATCCTGGTCCATGATAATATCCCTGCATCAAGATGCAGAAGAGAGATACATGTCTTCCAAGACTGAGGTTCTGGCTCATGTCTTTTTCCAAAGCCCCTTTCTCAATTCCCAAGGCCTGCAAATTGTAAGGTTTTCCAGAGATTAATGAAGGTAGAAGATGCCAGCATTTTCTTTTTCTTTCCTTTTAATTATTCTTTTTTAATTTTTACTTTACATTGGAGCATAGTCAATTAACAATGTTGTGATAGTTTCCAGTGGACAGCAGAGGCACTCTGCCATACACGTACTTGTATCCATTCTCCCCCAAACTCCTCTCCCATCCAGGCTGCCACATAATATTGAGCAGATTTCCTATGCTATACAATAAGTCCTTGTTGGTTATTCATTTAAAATATAACAGTAAGNTGTTGTGATAGTTTCAGGTGGACAGCAGAGGCACTCTGCCATACACGTACTTGTATCCATTCTCCCCCAAACTCCTCTCCCATCCAGGCTGCCACATAATATTGAGCAGATTTCCTATGCTATACAATAAGTCCTTGTTGGTTATTCATTTAAAATATAACAGTAAGACTCTAGCAGCAGAGTCTTCTGTGCCAGCAGAACTTGAAGAGACTCTGGGGAAACACATTGGTGGTGTTGAAAAATTAATCAGTAGTCAATCTAAGAAAGAAATGAGGGCTTCCCTGGTGGTCCAGTGGTAAAGAATCCGCCTGCCAGTGCAGGGGACAAGAGCTGAATCCCTACTGCAGGAGGATCCCATATGCCGACGGGCAACTAACCCCATGCACTACAACTACTGAGCCCACGTGCTGCAAGTACTGAAGCTCATGTGTCTAGAGCCCATGTGTCTCTTCTCCACAGCAAGAGAATACACTGCAATGAGAAGCCTGGACACCACAGCAGAGATTATCCCCTGCTCACTGCAACTGGAGAAAGCTTGAACACAGCAACAAAGACCCAGCAACCCCCCAGATAAATAAATAAACAATTCTTTCTTTCTTTTTTTTAAAGTAAGAAATGGAAAATTGTATTTGCACCAATCTGGGGGTTGTAAACAAGGAAACAATCTCAGAGAATTCTTGAGGACTTCTCTATAGAGGTGAAGGGAGAGCCCAGTATATATGTGATTTTGGCAAAGGGGTACATGCAACCAAGAAATCATTTTGGTTGAAGATTACTGTTATTTTTCAAAGAACAGAGATCTTGGTGATTTTAATGCTTTTCTCAGTATTGGAAGATGCAAGAAACTGGGTTCATAAAATTTTCTCCAGGATATACCTCTCTCAGGGCCAGTCTGTCAGTTTTTCCAGTGTACTTAGTGCCTCAATCTGATCTTCTCCTTGAGTTTATTTCAGGGTGTACTATAGGTTAGTGACTGCATTAGCTAATGGCTTAATTATAAAACTGGATGGTGGGCAACATTCTTTGTTTTACAATCCCTTCCCTTTTGGTCTTAAATTTGATCAGGGATGGGGAAGCATTTTGTGACTAGTTTGTTCCACGGAGCCCTAAGAATGCCCAGGTCAGACAAGGATTTCATTGACGGTCACTCAATGTGCTTTTTTTGTCTTTTTCCATTACATTTTTTCAGTATTTTTGACGTATAATTGACATATAGCATTATATTATTTTTAAGTATACATTTGTATACAATGTGAAATGATCATCACAAGTCTAGCTATCACGTTACCACACAAAGTTAATTCATTCTTATGGATTATATTCCATATGATGAACTTTACATCCCCATGACTCAATTTTTAACTGCAAGTCTGTACTTCTTGGCTCCTTTACCCATTTTGAGTCCCCAACTCTCTCTCTTTTGGCAACCACCAACCTGTTCTTTCTGTCTGTGAGTCTGGATTCCATTTTATTTGCTTTGTTTTTCAGATTCCATATATAGGTGAAACCATATGAAAATTGTCTTTCTCTAACTTCACTTAGCATAATACACTCAGAGTATATCAGTGTTGTCACAAATGTCAAGATTTTATCATTTTTTATGGCTGAATAGTATTCACATTATCACATACCTCTTCTTTTTTTTTAATCTATTCATCTAACCTGGACGCGTAGGTTGTTTATACATCCTGACTGTTGTAAATAATCCTACAGAAAACATGTGCTATGTCATGCCAATTCAATGTGCTTTTACTGGATATGTTGAAAGTGAAAGTGAAGTTGCTCAGTCGTGTCCGACTCTTTGCGACCCCATGAACACCAGGCTCCTCCATCCGTGCGATTTTCTAGGCAAGAGTACTGGAGTGGGTTGCCATTTCCTTCTTCAGGGATTCTTCCCAACCCAGGGATCAAACCCAGGTCTCCCACATTGTAGATGGATGCTTTACCATCTGAGCCACCAGGGAAGTCCACTGGATATGTTAATGTTAATGATAGCCAAAAGGCTCTGTACTGCCTGTCTTTCTGGACTGTTATGATCCAGAAAATGGTTCCTTCTTGTTGCTTCTTCCCATATCTAGAGTTACACTATTAAGATCATTGATCTTACAGAACTATATATTTGATCAATCGTTTCAAGTCATCTATTATTCATTTTATCTAAGGCTCAAGCATACATTTGGTAATGTAAGAAACAATAATCTTGTAAAAGGCAAGATACAAGTAATAGAACTAGTAAAATTAATAAGGTCATGACTAAGTAGTTGAACTGAGAACTTCCATTAGGTGTGGCTTTCCTTAAGTCATCTGACCAGTCTGTGCTACATCAGTTTCTCTTTAAGGGAAAGGCTGTACTGGCATTGCACATAAAGTTCATCAAAGATGTCTGCATCTACAAGGCAAGCGGTGGGTCAGTGTGATCCCCTTACAAGACTGATAAAGGAATGTTATCTTTTAAGGAGTTACATGGCTGGTGCCAGAAGAAGGAAACTAGATTTCTACAACTGAACAGGTTTTTCTGCCATTGGGGAGGTCTGGTTAATGCATAATACAGATGCACAGTGCACACTAGGGAGGAAGGGGAGGTCAAAGGGCATAAAGTTTTTATGTCTACATTTTTCTTGTCTTCCCTTAAAATAGGTTTCTCCCCCCATCATTAGGAAATAGTTGGTATAAACTCTCATGACAACTCAGAAGTGTGAGATGCTCTTTAGGGCGGGTGGTAGATGGGTGGGGATAAGATAATCCCAGAGGCCCTCTTGACTCCATGTGAAGAAACCAAGATTGGCAGAAGGATTGGAACCATGGGGTTTCCCCCCAAGAGATCAATGGGTTGAGTGATGACATGTCTGCCCTTGAAGACAGTTTGGTCTGGGACCTATGCAGGTCTCTCCAAGGATGCTAAATGGTGGGGAGAGGCAGGGTGATGCTGATGGTCCTACTCTCCCTGACAACTACACACATATTGCTATAGAGAAGCAAAATTTGCCACTCCCAAATATGTCTCTTTTGCATGTGAATTATTTTAGGCTGATTATTTTTTTAGCAACAGAAGATTCAGAAAGTCTTTCTTTTTACCTCCTCTTTAGCTGCCTTAGGGCTTCCGAGGTGGCTCAGTGGTAAAGAATCCATCTGTCAATGCAGGAGACACAGGTTTTGTCCCTAAGTTAGAAAGATCCTCTGGAAGAGGAAATGGCAGCTCAATCTAGTATTCTTGCCTGGGAAATCCCATGGACAGAGAAGCCTCATGGGCTATAGTCCATGGGGTCACAAAGAGTTGGACATGCATGCACAAACATAGCTGCCCAAAGACTGGATAAAGGGCCTGTTCTGGGAATAAAGCTCTCTCCAGAGATATTTGCAAGAATATGGGCGGGGTGTGGTGGGGAAAACGTGGCACATCCCATTGTCTCTGCAGGGCCCAGAAAAATATTTGTTTTTCCATCTCCTCGTTAATCTCCTTTGGGACTTCAAAGAGGTCCTAAAGCACTACCCAAACATCTTTTCTGAATCTCAAAAGCAATATGTATGTATCACTACGGTAAAAATTAAAATTAACTGAAATAGTATGATTCTGTGTCCTTGTTTTACTCATCTGAAAATGTCTTTCTCTTTTTCACCAGGGTGGGGGCTGAGTCCCCTTTAAGGAGATCAATATAAGAAATCCAGGAGGATTTATCTGAATCACAAACCATGACATCAGTCCTCTTTTCTCTTTGAGAGGAAAACCAAACATCTGAAGAATGCACTTGAAGGCATCAAGCTCATTTTTCATGCTCATGTTGGAAATTCTGCCTCAGTTCTTGTCCTTCCTGCTGACAAAGTTGATGACAAACTGGAACTTCCATTTCCTGCTTCCAGAAGAATACCTTTCTTTGATGTCCAAGTAGCTCAGTTCTTTCAGAGTCCCTTGAATCAAAAGAATGACTAAATCCTTAATTCTGCATGGACTGCCTCATCCTGATTTCTCAAAGCTGAAAACCCAGATGTCCTTTTCCTGGTTCAGAGTGAGATGGATGATGTTGGAGGCCCAGCCTTGGTGATTCACACAATCAGAGGAGGCCACATCTGGGCCAGACAAAAATCTAGGGCTGCACTATCCCGTGTAGACTACCCGCCCTGCCTGCATTCCACTTGTAGGAAATTTTCCTTCCCTAAGTTTCTCCAGCCTGGTGAATGTAGCAGAGTCACTAGCAGTTCAGTTTAGTTCAGTCTCTCAGTCGTGTACGACTCTTTGTGACCCCATGGACTGCAGCACACCAGGCTTCCCTACCCATCACCAACTCCTAGAGCCTACTCAAACTCGTCCATTGCATCTGTGATGCCATCCAACCATCTCATCCTCTATTGTCCCCTTCTCCTCCCACCTTCAAACTTTCTCAGCATCAGGGTCTTTTCTAATGAGCCAGTTCTTTGCATCAGGTAGCCAAAGTATTGGAGTTTCAGCTTCAATATCAGTCCTTCCAATGAATATTCAGGACTGATTTCCTTTAGGATGGACTGGTTGGATCTCTTTGCAGTCCAAGGGATGCTCAAGAGTCTTCACCAATACCACAGTTCAAAAGCATCAGTTATTGAGTGCTCAGCTTTCTTTATAGTCCAACTCTCACATCCATACATAACTACTGGAAAAACCATGTCTCTGACTAGATGGACTTTTGTTGGCAAAGTAATGTCTCTGTTTTTTAATATGCTGTCTAGGTTGGTCATAGCTTTTCTTCCAAGGAGCAAGTGTCTTTTAATTTAATGGCTGTAGTCACCATCTGCAATGATTTTGGAGCCCCCCAAAATAAATTCTGTCACTATTTCCATTGTTTCCCCATCTATTTGCCATGAAGTGATGGGACCAGATGCCATGATCTTCGTTTTCTGAATGTTGAGCTTTAAGCCAACTTTTTCACTCTCCTCTTTCACTTTCATCAAGAGGCTCTTTAGTTCTTCTTCGCTTTCTACCATAAAGGTGGTATCTGCGTATCTGAGGTTATTGATATTTTTCCTGGCAATCTTGATTCCAGTTTGTGTTCGTCCAGTCCACATTTTGCATGATGTACTCTGCATGTAAGTTTAATAAGCAGGGTGACAATATACAGCCTTGACATACTCCTTTCCTGATTTCTAACCAGTCTGTTGTTCCACGTCCAGTTCTAACTGTTGCTTCTTGACCTGCATACAGATTTCTCAGGAGGCAGGTCAGGTGGTCTGGTATTCCCATCCCTTTCAGAATTTTCTACAGATTGTTGTGATTCACACAGTCAAAGGCTTTGGTGTAGTCAATAAAGCAGATATTTTTCTGGAACTCTCTTGCTTTTTTGATGATTCAGTAGATGTTGGAAATTTGATCTCTGGTTCTTCTGCCTTTTCTAAATCCAGCTTGAACATCTGAAAGTTCATGGTTCACGTACTATTGAAGCCTGGCTTGGAGAATTTTGAGCATTACTTTGCTAGCGTGTGATATGTGTGCAATTGTGCAGTAGTTTGAACATTCTTTGGCATTGCCTTTCTTTGAGACTGAAATGAAAACTGACCTTTTCCAGTCTTGTGGCCACTGCTGCGTTTTCCAGATTTGCTGGCATATTGAGTGCAGCGTGTTCACAACACCATCTTTTAGGATTTGAAATAGTTCAACTGGAATTCCATCACCGCCATTAGCTTTGTTCTTAGTGATGCTTTCTAAGGCCCACTTGACTTCCCATTCCAGGATGTCTGGCTCTAGGTGGGTGATCACCCCATTGTGATTATCTGGTTTGTCTAGTTCTTCTGTGCATTCTTGCCACCTCTTCTTAATATTTTCTGCTTCTGTTAAGTTCATACCATTTCTGACCTTTATTGTGCTCATCTTTGCATGAAATGTTCCCTTGGAATCTCTTCTAATTTTATTGAAGAGATCTCTAGTCTTTCCCATTCTATTGTTTTCCTCTTTCTTTGCATTGATCACTGAGGAAGGCTTTCTTATCTTTCCTTGCTATTCTTTGGAACTCTGCATTCAAATGGGTTTATCTTTCCCTTTCTTCTTTGCCTTTAGTTTCTCTCCTTTTCTCAGCTATTTGTAAAGCCTCATCAGACAACCATTTTGCCTTTTTGTTTGATGGCGGAGGAATAGGACAGGAGACCACTTTCTCCCGCCACAAATTCATCAAAAGATTGTTTGAATGCTGAGCAACTTCCACAAAACAACTTCTGAACAGAGGACAGAGGACATCTGGCACCCAGAAAGGCAGCCCATTCTCTTTGAAAGAAGGTAAGATAAAATATAAAAGACAAATAGATATACATATGTATGTGTGTATATATATATATACACTATTGATACTATGTATAAAATATATCATTAATGAGAGCCCAATCTATAGCACAGGGAATGCTACTGAATGCTCTGTGGTGATCTAAATGGGAAGGAAATTTTAAAAAATAGTGGATATATGTACATGCTGTGCTGTGCTTAGTTGCTCAGTAATGTTTGACTCTTTGTGATCCCATGGACTGTAGCCCTCCAGGCTCCTCTGTTCATGGAATTCTCTAGGCAAGAATACTGGAGTGGGTTGCCATGCTCTCCTCCACCCCTGGAGAGCCAACCCAAGGATTGAATCCAAGTCTCTGCATTGCAGGCAGATTCTTTACCAGGTGAGCTATCAGGGAAGCCCCAGATATATGTATGCATATAGCTGGTTCAATTTGTGGTGCAGTAGAAACTAACACAACATTGTAAAAAAACAAAAACAAAACTATAGTTCAATAGAAATTAAAAAAAAAAAAAACCTATCTGCTCAGGCAGGATGCAGACTTAGCATAAGCCTTTTTGCTTATGATTATAAGGATGTGACAGTTGGACCATCAAGAAAGTTGAGGGCTGAAAAATTGATGTTTTTGGACTGTAGTGTTGGAGAAGACTCTTGAGAATCCCTGGGACTGCAAAGAGATCAAACTAGTCTATCCTAAAGGAAGTTAGTCCTGAATATTCATTGGACGGACGGCTGCTGAAGCTGAAGTTCCAGTACTTTGGCCATCTGATGTGAAGAAGTGACTCACTGAAAAAGACTCTGATGCTGGGCAAGATTGAAGGCAGGAGGAGAGAGGGACGACAAAGGATGAGATGGTTGGATGGCATCACAGACTCAATGGACATAAGTTTAAGGAAGTTCTGGGAGTTGGTGATGGACAGGGAAGCCTGGCGTGCTGCAGTCCATTGTGTCACAAAGAGTCAGACACGATGGAGAGACTGAACTGAACTGATATTCCCTATGCCTACAACACTGTCTATGTGCTTAATGTTTTTCTCACTATTTGAATAATGATGAGGATAAGATGGTAAAGGGCTTCCCTTGTGGCTCAGCTGGTAAAGAATCTGACTGCAATGAAGGAGACCTAGATTTGATCCCTGGGTTTGGAAGATCCTCTGAAGAAGGGAAAAGCTACCTATTCCAGTATTCTGACCTGGAGAATTGCATGGACTGTATAGTCCATGGGTTTGCAGAGTCAGACATGACTGAGCCACTTTCACATTCACTAAGACGATAAGCATTCTTCAGGAAAAATAAAAGCATCTCTAGTTGGATTGAAAATAATAATAATAAATCCTCTAAGAATTTGTGCTGGAAACAACACCTCAAAATGTATCTTCCTAGCATGAGGATTCATTTAGGCTGATTATGTTTAAGAAACAGAAGACCTAGGAGGTCTTCTGTTTCTTTTTCTTCTTCTTCTTCTTTTTTTTTTTTTAACTTTCTCTTGCTGCCCAAAGAATGTAGATAGAGGGCTTGTTCCAGGAATGGAGCTTTGACCATAGACTATTAGTATGGCTTCCCTGGTGCCTCAGTGGTAAAGAATCTGCCTGCCAATGTAGGAGACCTGAGTTCAGTCCCAGGATTGGGAAGATCCCCTGCAGAAGGACGTGGCAACCCACTCCAGTGTTCTTGCCTGGAGAATACTGTGGACAGAGGAGCCTGAAGGGCTACTGTCCATGGGGTCCCGAAAGAATCAGACATGACTTACTGACTATACAACAACTATTTGTATGAAGTAGGCAGAATGAACATGCAGGAAATGAGCAAAGTCTATTTGTTAAAATTTCTCTCTGTCTTATTGTCTGTGCCTGGCCCAGCAAACATTTGCTTATAACACGTTTGCTTCTCTATCTTCACGTGAATTTCTTTCTTCTCCTGTGAAGTCCTAAACCACTACCCCCAACACCCTCTTTTGTCTTTAGCTGAAGATGTCATTTAAGGGGAGGATTTTGGTCATTTTTGTCTGTTTTCCTGGGTCTCTCCCATATGAACATGTTATTTTAACTTTTATTTGATTAGCTCCTGTTAATCTGTCTCATGTCAGTTTAATTTTTATACCAGAGAGAAGAACAAAGAAAGGTAGAGAAAATTTTCATCTTCTCTGACAAAACCATATCCAGATCCTTTTCTGTCTCCATGAATGTTCCAGCATCAAGACTCTTTGCTCTTTCTTGGAGTTCTCTTGAGACTTACATGTGGATTCTCTCAACAGACCAGAGAATACAAACCCGTGTTATTTCAGAAGACCTAACTCCTGTAGAAGACCCAATGAGTCCATACTTCATGTTTTTATACACTCTTTGAATTATTATATGAATAATGAGATTTTATACATATATATAGTATATATAAAATTTCATATTATATATATATATATATTTATAAATACATATGCACTTCCCTGGTGGCTCAAGGGTAAAGAATCTGCCTGCAATGCAGGAGTCCTGGGTTTGATCCCTAGGTCAGGAAGATCTCCTGGAGGAAAGCATGGCAACCCACTCCAGTATTCTTGCCTAGAGAATCCCATGGACAGAGGAGCCTGGCAGACTGCTCCTTCCAGGAGCAGGGTCACAAAGAATTGGACATAACTGAAGTGACTAAGCAGCAGCAGCAGAAATACATATAAAGACTCTTTAGGAAATTTGTTTTAATCAATTTTATGCTTTAGAGGTAAATTCTCATCAAATTATAAACTAAACTTTATGTGCTGATTTGACCCTTGATCAGATCAGTTAAAGGAGGAGACATTTGGTATTACAAAATTTGCATGAGTAATTTTCTATTTCTTAGTCCAGTTTAATTTATGCATCATAATTAGGGTAGATCTGCAATAAGAGAATTTTTCTGGGCATTTTCCTCCTTGAGAGAATGAATCACAGTTTGAACGAGACTTTGATGATGACATTTGAAGTCCAGTAATACTGCTTCTCCTTGAGTTAAATGACAACTTGAGAAACCCTTGCCTCCCATCCACTGCAAAGCCTTAAGTAGGTTTGAAATATAACCAGAGGCAGACTGTATTGATAACTTGGGCCTGGGGACAGCTGGGGATCTGTGCTTTGCACTTCTCAAACAGGAAAGACACTTTTCTTCTTGCTACAGGGTGATAGATGGAAGGCCTTCAGAGAACAGGGTACCCAGATCACAATCCCAACCGCTGAGAGTTTTTCAAAGCTGTCTGGGCTCAGGGATCTACCCAGTGTCCACTATGGTCATACTGTACCAGAATAACCTGTAGTGCTGCTTTTTCTTTGAAGATAAGAGAGCTTTCATACTGAAAAATGTGAAATAGTCTGGGCATGCCTATTTACTCTCAGCAAATCTCTGCTCCATGCTTCTTAGAAGATCCAATTCCTTTAAGGATAATTTCCTGGTTGTTACTGTTTAGTCACTAAGTCATATCTGACTTTTTTGAGATTGCAAGGACTCTAGCCCTCCAGGCTCCTCTGTCCTTGGGATTTCCCAAGCAAGAATTCTGGAGTGGGTTGCCATTTCCTTCTCCAGGAGATCTTCCTGATCCAGTGATTGAACCCATGTCTTCTGCATAGACAAGCATATTCTTTACCACTGAGCCACCAGGGAAACCCAAATTCCTGGTAGAAGATTTCTAATCCAATTGTGACCTCCAGTTGCTCTTCTGTTGTAGTTCATAGAATGAGATGTATGCTGCTGGGTGACATTCTTGAGTCTCAGTCCAGCTTGGTCACACTTTGAGGAGGTTGGTTGATATGGGGGCCAGGTGTAGAACAGTGGAGATTTCAAGCCTAAGGCTCAGATGAGAGGCTTTGGGATGGGTTATCTGGGGAGATCCCAGGAGAAAAGATAAGCTTCACGACTTCTGAGCAGATTAAGAATCCACCAGAATGCAGGAGACCCTGGTTCGATTCCTGAGTTGGAAAGATCCCCTGGAGAAGGGATAGGCTACCCACTCCAGTATTATTGGGCTTCCCTGGTGGCTCAGTTGGTAAAGAATCATCTGCAATGTGGGAGTCCTGGGTTCAATCTCTGGGTTTAGAAGATCCCATGGAGAAGGGAACTTCAGTATTCCACTTCAGTATTCTGGCGTGGAGAATACTGGAGTATTCCCCCTATGGACGGTATAGTCCATGGGGCTGCAAAGAGTTGGACATGACTGAGCAACTTTCACTTCACTTCACGACTTCAAGGACTGTTGGTAGGAATGAGAGACCAAAGACTGAGATAAAGACGAAAGATAGATATGCAGAGAGTGTATGGATTCAGGGACAGGTGGAAAGAGCTCATTCTCTCAACTGCTCCATCTCCATCTCTGCTTGTTTTTCAGATGAGGAACTCAGCAGTGAGTGCTGCTCAGTAGGAAACTGTCTATTGCAGACCATACAAACCATGTCCTTTTGTGACCCACTCCCATTATCACCAGACTGAAGGCAGATAATCTTGGGTCCTGTCCTTTAAGTTCAAGGGCTAAGCAGTAAGGGTAGATAGACTTGGGCTTCTGCATACAGCCTCCTTTCTCTAGGTTGGATACCAAAGTGGTTCCTGATGCCTGACTCACTCCACTCATCTTGGATGTCCAAGGATGTAGTCAGTATTTGCTTTGTTGGGTGGAGCAGGCACCAACTTTGAATTGCCCTTGCTTGGCCCTTCAACAAAGCCATGACAAATGAAAGGACAGAGAGTCACCCTCTGTCTGCCTCACAAAACTCAGGGAACACTCATGGAGGGAAAATTCAGATAACCCAGGAAGAAGTTACCATCCTACCCTCATAGCCACCCTCACTATGGCACAGTTCCCCAGCTAAAAATAATGACTAACTTTGTATTTAGTTAAGTCTAGGAAATGGCTAGAGTAACTATCAAATTAATAGACAGTATGTAACTTTCAAACTTGAGTGGAAAAGGAATAAAGGAAAAACAAACAAAACCACCTTCCTCTATCTGATTGAACGTAGTAAAGGAAGGAGCAAAAGAAACAAACAAAAAAAAGATATCAGAAAGGAGACAATGAAAAAATGGAAGAACTGTGGAAATAAATTGAAATCAGTCAATTTAACTTAATTCTCCAGTTAACATAAAAATAAGAGATCAGGGGGGAAAATGCCATGATATGCTAATTATGAAAGCTATTCTTAGAAAGATATGAGTTTCTTTTGATGTCTTCAGTAGGCTCCTATTGGACCAAGACTTTCACAAAAACAACTATAAGCTCTGTTAGGGAGGGGATCTGAGTGCCTTGGCAAGTGAGCACAAGAAAACACATGCAGAGAGATTCTAGAGTGAAGCAGCTGCTTAGAAAAAATAATCCACAAATGTCAGTTTCTCATTTCTGCAGTTTTAGACTGCAAGCTAACTAATGCTGCATAATGTGAAACAACTAGAACTAATAGAAAATCCAGAGTCTCTGAAAGACCAGGGGACAGGTTTGGGGACAACCACAGTCACTGGGAAGTGAGATGGTAACCTTAGAAGGAGAGAGGCAGTAAGACAGAGAGTCACAAAATTCTGGGTAAAAACCACCTAAATTTCTAGCTGATCCTTGAACATACACAGAAACCCAGTTAAAGATAAAAGAACTGATCTGAGATATATGTTGCTGTTGAAAGACAGACTTTGCATTCCACATCTAAGCAAACTGAGTCCTAAAACAGAAATTAAAGCTTCTTCAGAGGAATGTAACAGACGTGTTCTGTAGTACACATTTACAATGTCCAGAGGGCAATTCAAAATTACTCAACATATGAGGAACTGAGAATATGACTCCCCCCAAAATGATTCCCTTTCTTCTTCCCTTGCTGGTAGCACAAAAAGATTTTCCTCTGATGTTTACTGTAAGAACCTGGTCCACAGCTTGGAGGTAAAACTCACAATGTGTGGGGATTCCCCATCACGCAACCCCACTCCCTAGGTTTTCACACTCAGACTCTTCCCTTTTGAGCCTCCAGCAATTTGTCAATTACAGTTCTGCTTTTCCAACCCTGGCTCTAGTTCCCATAGAGATTTCAGTTCCTGCTTTTTTGCTCTGATGCCAACTGTATGTATCATCACCATATGTTGAAAAGACCATCCTTGTCCCTAACCCAGAAACCTGCCAGTGTTCGTGAAGCTTGGCAGGCTAACTTGTTAGTAGCCTGCCCATTTATAGAGAGTGGAGGTCCCAGATCAGGGTACCAGCATGATAGAGTACTGAAGTGGGTACTTTAGCCCCTGAGTATTGGGCCTTATCCATCCATAGTGTTTTCATTTAAATAAGGATGCATTAAGTTTCTGCATGACCAAATTTGTCATGACGAAGAGATGCAAACTAATGAAAATCCATTCCTTTTTTGTTTCTACACTAGTTATAATTACAATAGGGCTTCCCTATTGGGAAGATGGTAAAGAATCTGCCTGCAGTACAGGAGATCAGAGTTCAGTCCTTGGGTCAGGAAGATCCCCTGGAGAAGAAAATGGCAACCAACTCCAGTATATTTTTGCCTAGGAAATCCCATGGACAGAGGAGCCTGGTGGGCCACAGTCCATGGGGTTGAAAAGAATCAGACCCAACTGAGTGACTAACACTTTCACTTCACTTCATAAATATAATATGAAAAACGCAATCATTGCATGTCTGCTTTAATAGTGGCCTTTGACCAAATTTTGCCATATTTTAACACAATGATAAAACATGTACAATCATTTTAATTTTAATCATACCACAGAGCTGTTTTTTAGATGTTTGTTCTAAATTTAAAATCTAAGTAGATCTGTAGTAATCCTCACTTTGTGTATGTCTGTGGGCATGCTAAGTCACTTCAGTCTTATCTGATTCTTTTTGACCTTGTGGACTGTAGCCCACCAGGATCTTTGTCCATGGGATTTCCCAGGCAAGAATACTGGAGTAGGTTGCTATGCCCTCCTCCAGGGGTCTCAACTCAGGAATGGAACCCTTGTCTCTTATATGTCTCCTGCATTGGCAGGCAGGTTCTTTACTACTAAAGCCACCTGGGACGCCCTTGTGTATGTCTACCTACCTCTAACTTGCACTGTTTAATAGTAAAGACATGTAAATGAAGGTGAAAGCACTGAAGTAATTTATATGTGTATTGACAACATATATCCGTAGTTTACTCATAAGTTAAATATATAGAATTCACATCACACCAGACACTATCTCATTTAATCCTCTCAGTAACCTATAACTATGGTCACAACACTTAACATACAAACCAGGGTACTTCTGAGGATGAAAAGGAGGACTATTAATAATCACTTTGGGAAAATAAGCAAAAACCAGGAAGACTAGTCACTCCACCCACAGGGTGAAAGTTTTCATGACTAACTCATTCCAGAATGATTTCTTCTTTTTCAGCAGTTGTTACCCCATTTACAAATGAAGAAATTGAAGTTTAGAGAGGCAAAGGAACTTACGTAAGTCCCACATCTATTGAAGTATGTTGGTAAGGATTCAAACTTGGGACACACGCTAAAGGTGACTGCTGTCATAACAAGTGAAGAAAATATGCAATCGCTTCTCCGCCTTTTGACTAAGATCAAGCAAAAATATGCACATTTTAGAACAGAAATTTTGGCCATTTTTCTTTAAATATATATTTTTGTGCCTCATCTTCTTCTCCAAAGATTTTGATTAGCACATTTGGAGGTATTCCAAATTTTACCACATTTCACTGATTCTCCTTTTTTTTTTTTTTAAATTTTGGCAGCACTGGGCCTTTGTTGTGGTGCTCTGATTATAGTGACATGCAGCTTTGTCTAGCTGCAGCTGATGGGTTTAGTTGCCCCGTGGCATGTGGGATCTTAGTTTCCTTGACCAGGGATCGAACTCAAGTCTCCTTCATTGGAAGGCAGATTCGTAACCACTGGACCACCAGGAAAATCCCCTGATTTTCCTTCTTTGTTGTTGCTGGATTTTGTTTTTATTTTTTTCCTCTCTATATAATTTAGGATACTTTCTATTGCTGTGTCCTCTAGTTTACTAATCATTTCATCTATAATACCAAAATGCTCTATTAAACTCATTCAGTATTTATTTCATCTTAGACATTGTAGTTTTCATCTTAGAATTTCATTCAAATCTGTTTTCATTTGAATCAGTTCTAATGAGGTGGATGAATCTAGAGCCAATTATACAGAGTGAAGTAAGCCAGAAAGAAAAACACCAATACAGTATACTAACACATATATATGGAATTTAGAAAGATGGTAATGATAACCCTGTATGCGAGACAACAAAAGAGACACAGATGTATAGAACAGACTTTTGGACTCTGTGGGAGAGGGAGAGGGTGGGATGATTTGGGAGAATGGCATTGAAACATGTATAATATCATGTAAGAAACGAATTGCCAATCTAAGTTCAATGCAGGATACAGGGTGCTTGGGGCTGGTGCACTGGGATGACCCAGAGAGATGATATGGGGTGGGAGGGGGGTTCAGCATTGGGAACTCATGTATACCCATGGCAGATTCATGTTGATGTATGGCAAAACCAATACAGTATTGTAAAGTAAAATAAAAAATAATAATAAAAAGAAAAAGAAAGTCTAAAAATAATCTTTCATGACTCTTAACCTTTTTTAAACATGTGAACTTTAGTTTTAATAACTAAATGTCTTGTTTTGATGTCCTGTATTTTTTAATTTGAGCTTCCCTGGTGGCTCAGATGGTAAAGAACCTGCCTGCAATGTGGGAGACCTGAGTTCAATCCCTGGGTCAGGAAGGTCCCCTAGAGAAGGGCATGGCACCCTATTCCAGTATTCTTGCTTGGAGAAGTCCATAGACAGAGGAGCTGGTGGACTACAGTCCATGGGATCAAAAGAGTCGGACATGACTGAGTGATTAGCATTTAATTTAATTTTTTTCATTTTCTACTTTAACATCTGTGCCAGTTCTACTTGGTTTCAACTTATATTCTTCTCCTACTATATCTTTTCCCCCTGTTTCTTTGCTTGCCTCGTAATATTTGACTGGATGTCAGACATTATGAATTTTACTTTGTTGAATGCTGATTGTCTTAACTAAATGTTGAATTTTACAACAGCTTTAGATTTACAAAATCACCTCACAGATAGTACAGAGAGTTTTATATATTCAGAACTGTTTTTCTTATTATTAACATTTTTCATTAGTACAACACTAATGATGCAATTAATATATCAATATATTGTAAAGTTATTAATCTCCAATTAAAATAAATACATTTATATTAAAAAAAGAAAAATGTATATCAATAGTTACACGTTGTTATGCTTTTTTTTTTTCATCTAATATTCATTTTCTGTTCCAGAATCCCATTCAGGGCACACATTAGCTATCTGCATTTCCAATTCCAGATAGTTAGGACTTCTTGATTTTTAAAGACATATAAAGAAGAAGAATACTGGAGTGAGTAAGTCATTCCCTTCACCAGGGGATCTTTCTGACTCAGGGATTGAAGCCAGGTCTTCTGGACTGTAGGCAGATTCTTTACCATATGAGCCATCAGTTCAGTTCAGTCACTCAGTTGTGTCCAAGTCTTTGCGATACCATGAATCGCAGCACGCCAGGCCTCCCTGTCCATCACCAACTCCCGGAGTTCACTCAGNTTTTTTTTGCTTTGGATCCATCCCTTCATTCTTTCTGGGGTTATTTCTCCACTGATCTCCGTAGCATATTGGGCACCTACCAACTTGGGGAGTTCATCTCTCAGTGTCCTATATTTTTGCCTTTTCATACTGTTCATAGGGTTCTCAAGACATGAATACTGATGTAATTTGCCATTCCCTTCTCCAGTGGATCACATTTTGTCAGAACTCTCCACCATGCCCCATCCGTCTTGGATGGCCCTACATGGCATGGCTCATAGTTTCTTTGAGTTAGACAAGGCTGTGGTCCGTGTGATCAGATTGGTTAGTTTGCTGTGACTGTATATTATATGCCAATTACACTTCGATAAAAACTATACCAGTGCTAAATCATTATGTCATACACCTGAAATACTGTTATATATAAATTATATTTCAATGAAAATAAAAAAGAGAAAGAAAGAAGAAACATCAGGGTTGGGCGACAGAGAAGAGAGGGAAAATTCTTAAGAAGAAAACATAGGCAGGACACTGACATAAATCTCAGTAATATCTTCTTGGATCAACCTTCTAGAGTTAATGAAAAAAAAAGAACAAAAATAAATAAATGAGACCTAATCAAACTTAAAAGCTTTTGCACAGCAAAAGAAACTATAACAAAACAGAAAGAACTCACAGAATAAGAGAAAATATTTGTAAATGATGCAACTGACAAGGGACTGATCTCCAAAATATACAAACAGCTCACAGCTCAACATCAAAAAACAACCCAATCAAAACAACAGGCNCTAATCAAACTTAAAAGCTTTTGCACAGCAAAAGAAACTATAACAAAACAGAAAGAACTCACAGAATAAGAGAAAATATTTGTAAATGATGCAACTGACAAGGGACTGATCTCCAAAATATACAAACAGCTCACAGCTCAACATCAAAAAACAACCCAATCAAAACAACAGGCAATGCTAAATAGGCATTTTTCCAAAGAAGACATACAGATGGCCAGAACACATGAAAAGATGCACAACCTCACTGATCATTACAGAAAAGTGAAAGTGAAGTTGCTCAGTCATGTCCGAATCTGCAACCCCATGGACTGTAGCCCACCAGGCTCCTCAGACCATAGAATTTTTCAGGCAACAGTACTGGAATGGGTTGTCATTTCCTTCTCCAGGGGATCTTCCCGACTCAGGGATTGAANCACTGATCATTACAGAAAAGTGAAAGTGAAGTTGCTCAGTCATGTCCGAATCTGCGACCCCATGGACGGTAGCCCACCAGGCTCCTCAGACCATAGAATTTTTCAGGCAACAGTACTGGAATGGGTTGTCATTTCCTTCTCCAGGGGATCTTCCCGACTCAGGGATTGAACTCAGGTCTCCTGCATTGCAGGCAGACACCTTACCATCTGAGCCACCAGGGAAGCTGAATTATTACAGAAATGCAGATCAAAACTATATCATCTCACAGCAATCAGAATGGCCATCATCAAAAAATCTACCAACAATAAATCTGGGGAGGGGGTGAGGGTGTGGATAAAAGGGAACCCTCCTATGCTCTTGGTGGGAATGTAAACTGGTGCAATCATAATGGAGAACAGTATGGAAGTTCCTTAAAAAACTAAAAATAGAGCTACCAAATGATCTAGCAACTCCACTCCAGGGCACATATCCAGAGAAAACCATATTTTGAAAAGATACCTGTACTCACGTTCACTGCAGCACTATTTACAATGGCCAGTTCAAGGAAGCAACCTAAATGTCCATCAAAAGATGAATGAATAAAGAAGATGTGGTACATATATACAACACAGTATTCCTTAAAAGAATGAAATGATGCCACATGCAACAACATGATCAGACCTAGAGATTATCATACTAAGTGAAGTAAGTCAGAGAAAGGCAAACATCATATGATATAATTTCTATGTAGAATTTAAAAAATGAACTTGTTTACAAAATAGACACAGACTCACAGACCTAGAATGCAACTTACGGATACCAAAGGGGAAAGGTGGTGGTGAGGGAATAAATTAGGNACTGTTGCTTCCTGATCTGCATATAGGTTTCTCAAGAGGCAGGTCAGGTGGTCTGGTATTCCCATATCTTTCAGAATTGTCCACAGTTTATTGTGAACCACACAGCCAAAAGCTTTGGCATAGTCAGGGAAGCCCTGTTTAATCATTTGGGGTCTTGATTTCAGATTGGAGAGGTAGGACCACTGCAGCATTTAGTCCAGGTCTAATTATTTCCACTTCTTAAGCAAAGTCCTTCTGAATACTATACTCCAATGCCTGGGAATTATGGGATTCCCAGTCCAGCTGGTGGGGACAGGTATTACTCCCACTAAACTTTTAGAGTGTCTTAACCTTCAGCCTTTTCATACTATTTGAAATCCTAAAGGAATTTCAGGGGAAATCAGTTCTGAATATTCATTGGAAGGACTGATGTTGAAGCTGAAGTTCCAATACTTTGGCTACCTGGTGAGAAGTGACTCATTAGAAAACACCCTGATGCTGGGAAAGATTGAGGGCAGCAGGAGAAGGGGACAACAGAGGATGAGATGATTGGAAGGCATCACTGTCTCGATGACATGAATTTGAGCAAGTTCTGGGAGTTGGTGATGGACAGGGAAGCCTGGCATGTTGCAGTCCATGGGGACACAAAGAGTTGGACGTGACTGAGTGGGTCAACTGAACTGAATCTCCAGACTTGGGTAGATTCCTCATCTATAATGCATGAATCAGTACTCTGGTGATTGTGCACTGGGGACCCTCTATAGATCTTCTGAATTCTCCTTCTATGCAACCCTTCATTCTCACACTCTTATTATTATTATTTTTTAAATCTCCAACTACCTTTATTTCCACATACTGAAAAGCTCTATCTCCTCTACTCAGAAAGAATGCTGAGCCCCTGGGTTTCTACTGCAGAGTGGGGGTAATTACTGGGTTGCCACATTTGTTCCCTGTCTCTCAGGGATCACTGTCCTTCACTGGCTGATGTTCAGTGCTTTAAAACCATGGCTTCATAAATGTTATCCATTTTCTTTTGTTTTGTTAGTTGAGTCAGGTGGGAAGTTAAATTTGATTCTTGTTATCCCATCTTGCTAGAAGGAGAACTCAAGACATTTTAATACTACAGAAGACACATTTACATTTATAGAAAGAGCCAGCTTAGCTTTGCATAATGCAATATGATTCAGTCTCTCAATGTGCTTGATGAACTAGTCTTCTCAAGATTTTACTTCATATCTGGAGAGATAATTCACATGCAGATGAAACTGTTATCAGAAACAGTAGATCAAAGTTGGAAGGCAGATAGGTGATAATTTAAATAGATGTTTATAGCATAATATTGGGCTTCCCTGGTGCTCAGATGGTAAAGAATCCACCTGCAATGTGGGAGATCTGAGTTCAATCCCTGGGTCAGGAAGGTCCCCTGGAGGAGGGCATGGCAACTCACTCCACTATTTTTGCCTGGAGAATCCCCACAGACAGAGGACCCTGGCAGGCTACAGTCCATGGGGTTGCAAAGAGTTGAACATGACTGAGCGACTGAAGAATGGTCTTCTAATAGTCTTTGGCCACCTGATGTGATGAGCTGACTCATTGGAAAAGACTCTGATGCTGGGAAAGGTTGAAGGCAAAAGGAGAAGAGGGTGGCAGAAGATGAGATGGTTAGATAGCATGACTGACTCAGTGGACATGAATTTGAGCAAACTCTGGGAGATAGTGAAGGACAGTGAAGCCTGGGGTGCTGCAGTCCATGGAGTCACAAAGAGCTGGACATGACTTAGCAACTGAACAACAAATATAGTCTAAAACAGAGGATGGTGCTCAGACCTGGAGAGATACAAAACACTAAGATCATTTCCTGCTCTTTGCCTGTCATCAACCTAGTGAGCAAAGAAAGCCTAGGTTCCCCACTTTATAAAAAGTGGACAATGTGAACTTGAGTTAGGGAAGCCTGGAGAGGCAACATTTGACTGATGATCTTGGGGTTGCCAGGCTTCCCTGGTGGCACTAGTGATAAAGAGTGAGCGAGTGTTAGTCGCTCAGTCATGTCTGACCCTTTGCAACCCCATGGACTGTAGCCCACCAGGATTCTCTGTCCATAGAATTCTCCAGGCAAGAATACTGGAGTGGGGTGCTATTCCCTTCTTCGGGGAATCTTCCTAACCCAGGGATTGAACCCCATTCTCCTGCATTGCAAGCAGATTCTTTACCCTCTGAGCCACAAGGGAAGTGCAGGGGTTAAAAAACCCACCTGTAAATACAGGTAGATGTGAGAGATGTGGGTTCTATCTCTGGGTCAAGAAGATCCCCTGGAGGAGGGCATGGCAACCCATTCCAATATTCCCACCTGGAGAATCCCATAGACAGAGGAGCTTGGTGGGCTACAGTCCACAGGGTCACAAAGAGTCAGACATGACTGAAGTGACTTAGCACACATGCTAGGGGTTGTCATACTTTTTCTACAAAGGGCCATATATTACAACAAATATTTTAGGCTTTGTCAGTCATATAGTCTCTGTGACAATTATTCAACTTTGCTGAAGTAGCAGCACAAAAATAGACAATACATAAGTCAATGAGCAAAGCTGTGTTAAGCCTTATCTGTGGACACTAAAATTTGAAATTCATATAAATTTTACTGTAATGAAATATTATTTCTTTTATTTTTTATTTTTATTAAAAATATTTATTTATGTATTTATTTGTGCTGGGTCTTAGTGGAACCTTCAGTCTTCATTGCAGTGTGCAGGATCTTTAGTTGTGGCACGTGACCTCTTAGTTGTGGTATTTGGGATCTAATTCCCTGACCAGGGATTGGCTGTGGTCATTTGGAGCATCAGAGTCTTAGTCATTGGACCACTGGGGAAGTTCTTATTTCACTCATTTAAAAGTGTAAAAAATATTCTTAGTTCATAGATTATACAAAAATAGTTAGTGGGCCAGGTTTGGTCCATGGGCCATAGTTTGCTGACCCCCAGTCTAAACTGGAGTAAATATCTTAATCTCACACTTTCTTCCAAGAAATACAAATTTATTTGAAGCATGTAAAATCAGTCCTGAGCTAGGTCTTATAGAATATAACATGCTAAATAACAAATAAACATAAATTTTTAGAAAGAAAGAAAAATACATTTAAATCTGTGTATCAAAAATTAGTTAACCAGTATAAAAGTAAAAATAGAATTGTATGTTTCTAACATACTAGAAGAGAATGAATTGAAACAAAAAAAGAATATATTGAGCAAGCAAAAAGTATGAATGAAGCACAACAAAAACTATGGTAGACAGAAAACCTAAAGTAAAATCATAGGATAGACACAACAAAAAACATTCATAATCCCAATAAAAGAAAAAGGATTAGATTCACTACTCAAACTAGGACACTTTAAAAAAGCACATATAAAGACATACTACTAATAGTAATACTTATGCTGAAATAACAGAAGTAAAACGAAACAGTTCCCAGCTAACTGGGGACTATTAAAAAGCAGGTAGTGAATGCTAGGGATTAGGGATTGGAGGCGAAGCCAAAATATGAGCATGAAGGGATAGCATGAGAGAGACTTGTGGGGATAGAATAGTTCTCTATTTTGATAGCGATGGTGATTGTACAAAGCTACAGGGTTTCCCAGGTGGCACTAGGCATAAAGAATCTGCCCGTCGTTGCAGAATATCCCTTGGAGGAGGGCCTAGCAACCCGCTCCAGTATTCTTGCCTGGAGAATCCCATGGAGAGGAGTCTGGTGGGTTACGGTCCATAGGGTTGCACAGAGTTGGACATAACTGAAGCGACTTAGCATGCATGCACTGGGGTGCTATTGTTGCAGAGAAACACATATATGACTATGTGTGATAAAGAGGTCAGTNAGTATTCTTGCCTGGAGAATCCCATGGAGAGGAGTCTGGTGGGTTACGGTCCATAGGGTTGCACAGAGTTGGACATAACTGAAGCGACTTAGCATGCATGCACTGGGGTGCTATTGTTGCAGAGAAACACATATATGACTATGTGTGATAAAGAGGTCAGTTCTTCAAAAAGATGTAATAATCTTAAATGTGTATGCTCCTAACAGCAGAGCTTCAAAACACATGAAGCAAAGACAGAATAGAAAGGAGACATAGACAATTATAGTTGGAGAATTCAACATTCCTCTCTCCATAATGGACTGAACAAGTAGACAGGAAATCAGTAAGGGTACAGAAAACCTGAAAAACACTATCAGTAGAGCACTCCACACAACATCAGAATGCATTTTCTTTTTTTAGTGCACACAGACTATTCACCATGATAGGTTATATTCTGGGTTATATAACAAACCCCAGTGAATTTAAAAGAAGAGAAATCACACAGTATATATTCTCAGACAATAACTGAATTAACTAGAAATTAACTAGAAAAGAAAATCTTTAGAAAAACTGCAAATATTTGGAAATTAAACAATATATTTCTAAGTAATTTGTAGGTCAAAGAGGAAGGCTAAGGGGAAATTTAAAAATATTTGAATTAAATAAAAATACAATATGTATAAATTTGTAAGATATAACTAAAGCATGCCTAGAGCAAAATTCATAGTGTTTAATACTTATAGTAGAAAAGTCAATGTGTCAAATTAATAATCTAAGCTTCCATCTTGAGAAACTGCAAAGAATATATATATATATGTGCTTATATATATATATAGGCTTCCCCAATGGCTCAGCAGGTAAAGAATCTGCCTGCAGTGCAGGAAGACGCAGGAGAGATGAGTTCAATCCCTGGGTCAAGAAGATCTCCTGGAGGAGGAAATGGCAATGCACTCCAGTATTCTTGCCTGGAAAATTCCATGGACAGAGGAGCCTGGCAGGCTATAGCCCAAGAGGTCCCAAAGAGTTGAACATGTCTGAGCAACTATAGGTTTAGTCACTAAATCATACCTGACTCTTGGTGACCCCACGGACTGTAGCCTGCCAGGTTTCTCTCTCTGTGGAATTTTCCAGGCAAGAATACTGGAGTGGGCTGTCATTTCCTTCTCCAGGGGATCTTCCCCACCCAGGGATTGAACCTGGGTCTCCTGCATTGCAGGTGAATTCTTTACCAACTGAGCCACCAGGGAAACCCTGGGCAACTAAGTATATTTATATCTATATGGAGGATAATTTTACCTACTCTGTTCCGAGCATCGCTAAGGTGAAAAAGTGAAAGTTCGACCCAGGGATCGAACCCGGGTCTCCCGCATTGCCGGCAGACTCTTTACCATCTGAGCCACCAGGAGTCTCAGAGCCTCCCCACAGGGAGCCCTGATGCAGCTCCCTTGTCCTGGCTGACTCTGCTGCGGGTGCTCATCGCTCCAAGTCCTTTGTGGAAAGAAGCNAGTATTCTTGCCTGGAGAATCCCATGGAGAGGAGTCTGGTGGGTTACGGTCCATAGGGTTGCACAGAGTCGGACATAACTGAAGCGACTTAGCATGCACGCACTGGGGTGCTATTGTTGCAGAGAAACACATATATGACTATGTGTGATAAAGAGGTCAGTTCTCCAAAAAGATGTAATAATCTTAAATGTGTATGCTCCTAACAGCAGAACTTCAAAACACATGAAGCAAAGACAGAATAGAAAGGAGACATAGACAATTATAGTTGGAGAATTCAACATTCCTCTCTCCATAATGGACTGAACAAGTAGACAGGAAATCAGTAAGGGTACAGAAAACCTGAAAAACACTATCAGTAGAGCACTCCACACAACATCAGAATGCATTTTCTTTTTTTAGTGCACACAGACTATTCACCATGATAGGTTATATTCTGGGTTATATAACAAAACCCAGTGAATTTAAAAGAAGAGAAATCACACAGTATATATTCTCAGACAATAACTGAATTAACTAGAAATTAACTAGAAAAGAAAATCTTTAGAAAAACTGCAAATATTTGGAAATTAAACAATATACTTCTAAGTAATTTGTGGGTCAAAGAGGAAGGCTAAGGGGAAATTTGAAAATATTTGAATTAAATAAAAATACAATATGTATAAATTTGTGAGATGTAACTAAAGCATGCCTAGAGCAAAATTCATAGTGTTTAACACTTATAGTAGAAAACTCAATGTGTCAAATTAATACTCTAAGCTTCCATCTTGAGAAACTGCAAAGAATATATATATATAGGCTCCCCCAATGGCTCAGCAGGTAAAGAATCTGCCTGCAGTGCAGGAAGACGCAGGAGAGATGAATTCAATCCCTGGGTCAAGAAGATCTCCTGGAGGAGGAAATGGCAATGCACTCCAGTATTCTTGCCTGGAAAATTCCATGGACAGAGGAGCCTGGCAGGCTATAGCCCAAGAGGTCCCAAAGAGTTGAACATGACTGAGCAACTATAGGTTTAGTCACTAAATCATATCTGACTCTTGGTGACCCCACGGACTGTAGCCTGCCAGGTTTCTCTCTCTGTGGAATTTTCCAGGCAAGAATACTGGAGTGGGCTGTCATTTCCTTCTCCAGGGGATCTTCCCCACCCAGGGATTGAACCTGGGTCTCCTGCATTGCAGGTGAATTCTTTACCAGCTGAGCCACCAGGGAAACCCTGGGCAACTAAGTATATTTATATCTATATGGGGGATAATTTTACCTACTCTGTTCCGAGCATCGCTAAGGTGAAAAAGTGAAAGTTCGACTCAGGGATCGAACCCGGGTCTCCCGCATTGCCGGCAGACTCTTTACCATCTGAGCCACGAGGAGTCTCAGAGCCTCCCCACAGGGAGCCCTGATGCAGCTCCCTTGTCCTGGCTGACTCTGCTGCGGGTGCTCATCGCTCCAAGTCCTTTGTGGAAAGAAGCAAAGATCGCACGGACCGGTTGCATGAATGATTGGAAGCGATGGATCAAACTGTGGCTGGCCTGATCCGCCCTGTCCAAGAATGCCNCCACGAGGAGTCTCAGAGCCTCCCCACAGGGAGCCCTGATGCAGCTCCCTTGTCCTGGCTGACTCTGCTGCGGGTGCTCATCGCTCCAAGTCCTTTGTGGAAAGAAGCAAAGATCGCACGGACCGGTTGCATGAATGATTGGAAGCGATGGATCAAACTGTGGCTGGCCTGATCCGCCCTGTCCAAGAATGCCCTCTCTGATGAGATCATGGCCATGCACACAGAGCTTAGGACACTCGACAGGCAGAAGGTGGGGAGCACCCAGGGAGAATGGAGCCAGACCAGCCCTCTTTCTGAACGTCTGGCTTTTCCCTTCCATGTTTTTAGTTTAATTCCAATTTCACACCCAGAACCAGAATCTGGCTCAAGTCCCAGCTGTTCTTCAGACAGAAGTCTAGTCGTGCTCAAACCACACAACCCATGAGAGGGGAGTCCTTAGGCTCTGGGGGCTTCTGAGGTGCAGTGGACAGAAACCTTTGGACCTGCTTGAGAGGGTCTCATCTGCATCTGGGGTAAGGAATTTGCCAGTGGCTCTGGCCCCGCCCCTGGTGACTCAGTCAGGAGAAACTGTCGGGTGGGTGTGACACACACAGAACCTCACCCTGCTTCCTGGGTCACCCACACACCCCTTGATCCCTGCTTGTAGAACTGGCCCATCCCCAGCCCTCCCCCGCTGGAAGATGCCACGGAACTAAGCAGAAACAAGGCACCCAGCTGCAGCCAGTGCCCAGACCTCAAACCCTCCTGTGACCTCATGGGGAGCCCAGGGGTTCTCAGATGTGCTAAGATCCCAGTGGCACCTTCCCCTATGTCACTCCCACAGTGACTACAGGTTGTGGCTGGAGACGGGGAAGGAGGTCCCTTTCTGCTTGGGGCTCCCTGGAGGCTGTGTGTTCATCGCCACCATCTCTCCTGTGCCAGGCAGGGTCCTTCAAGGATGTTCTAAGCACCCAGAAGTCATCCCAGGGAGTGAGCAATCCTTTCCATTTGGATGTCCACCACTGCATTAAAAAAAAAAAAATTTCCATAATCCAACACATTCTTTTTGCAAAGTTAATTTATTTTTGGCTGTGCTGGGTCTTTGTTGCTGCACGCGGGCTTCCTCTAGCTGTGTTGAGCAGCGCCACCTCCAGTTGTGGTGTGCAGACTTCTTACTGCCGTGGCTTCTCTTGTTGTGAAGCACAAGCTCTAGGTGCATGGGCTTCAGTAATTGTGGTTTGTAGGTCCTAGGGTGGGGGCTTAGTTGCTCTGTGATATGTGGAATCTTCCTGGATCAGGGATGGAACTCGTGTCCCCTGAATTGGCAGGCAGGATTCGTATCCATTGTGCCACCAGGGAAGTCCTGTCCACCACTGTATTGTCTGTACTGGTGAAGCCTTTTGTCTCTGAACCAACTCTGGGGGTTCCCACTGTCTTTCCTGTTCTTGTGGAGGAAGACGCCCCTGTTCTTCTGGAAATTTGATCCTTCCTGCAAACAAAACCCTGAGAGGGAGATCAACTAGTTTCCATCTCTGCCTTCCTTTCCTCTACCACGTGAATCAGTAGAATTCTATGGTTTATTTGTTCATAGTTGGGGATGGAGCTTGGGAGGGGGGACAAGTTAGTATGGAATCCAACTGCCAGAGGACCAATACTGGGTCCATCTCTTACTAGTTTGTGACCTTGTGAACCAAACTCTCTAAGCCTCATTTTGTCTTATCAGTCAAACGCGAATAAGACTAGTGCTCATCTCCCAGGACCCCTGGCACAATGCCTGTACTGCTTTTGAGATGGTGCTGGGCTCAGTAAATGAGCAGCCAATGTTAGCCATCTTGTAAGTAACGTGGGAATCCCATAGCATGTGCTATGGCCTCTCAGCCAGACTGGGGTGGGGCTTTCTCATTCTCTGGCCCAGCTAAGGGCACTAACCTGTGCAAGGAAGTGTTTGGTCTTGAACCAGCCCCAGATTTAAGGGAATGTGAACCTGGCCTCTGCTATGTTCCCAGTTTCTTCTTTATGTACCTGGGGAGGAGACAGGGAAACACAAAGAGGGCAGTAAGCAGGTGTCTGTGGGTTTGTTCCAAGTGCCTACCATGCTCTTCACAGCCTCTGTCTCATCCACTCATGACAGCCCGTGCAGTGGCTATTACTCTGTTCTTACAGAGAAACAAAAAGGTGAGATGAATCATCACATCAGAGAGAAGAAAATTCCCAAGGCCACGTAGCTGCTGCTGGTGGTGGTAGCGATGATACAGCTGACATTTAAGCATCTACTACGTGCCTGGCGGGCTTCCCAGGTGGCTCAGTGATAAAGAATCTGCCTGCCACTGCAGGAGACGCAGGTTCAATCCCTGGGTCTGGAAGATCCCTCAGAGAAGGAAATGGCAACCCATTCCATATTCTTGCCTGGAAAATTCCATGGGCAGAGGAGCCTGGCAGGCTACAGTCCATGGAGTCACAAAGAGTTGGACACGACTGACCAACTAAGCATGCCTGCATGAATGTGCCTGGCACTCTTCTAAGCACAGTACATTAACTCATTTAAGCTCAACAATCTGGGTAAATACTATTTTTATTTGTGTTTCACAGATGAGGACTCCAAAACACAGAAAGATCAATAACTTGATCAAAAATACATGCGGATAAGTGACACATTTAGGATCCAGAGAGTCTTGAGACAGACTTCAGCAAACTTTTTCTCTCAAAGGCCGGGTACGAAGTAACTTAGGTTTTGCAAGCTATGTAGTTTCTGTCACAAATATTCAATATTGTTCATTGTAGTACGGAAGTGTTCACAGACTGTTTAAGCAAATGATCATGACGATGTTCCAACAAAACAAACAGTGGGCCCATCTTAGCCCATAGGCCAAAGTTTGTCCACCTATGGTCTTGGCTGTTACATCAATAGAAAGAAAGAAAAGAAAGTGAAGTCGCTCAGTCGTGTCTGACTCTTTGCAACCCCATGGATTGTAGCCTACCAGGCTCCTCCCTCCATGGGATTCTCCAGACAAGAGTACTGGAGTGGGTTGCCATTTCCTTCTCCAGGGGATCTTCCCAACCCAGGGATCGAACCCAGGTCTCCCGCATTCCAGGCAGATGCTTTAACCTCTGAGCTACCAGAGAAGCTTAAGAGAAGGAAGAGTCAAAGGCATCAGTACAGAGTAAAGTAAGAAAGAGGAAAATGAATGTCATATATTAACACATATGTAAGGAATCTAGAAAAATGGTACAGATGAACCTATTTACAGGGCAGGACTGGAAACACAGATGCAGAGAACAGATTTGTGAACACAACAAGGGAAAGAGAGGGTGGGATGAATTGAGAGAGTAGGACTGACACATATACACTGAAGTGAAAAGTGAAAGTGTTGGTCACTCAGTCATGTCTGATTCCTTGCGACACTATGGACTGTAGCTCACCAGGTTCCTCTGTCCATGGGACTCTTTAGGCAAGAATACTGCAGAGGGTTGCCATTTCCTCCTCCAGGGGATCTTCCCAATCCTGGGATTGAACCCTGGCTTCCTGAATTGCAGGCAGTTTCCTTACCATCTGAGCCACCAGGGAAGTACCTATATACACTACCATGTGTAAAACAGATAGCTAGTGGGAAGCTGCTGTATAGCACAGGGAACTCAGCTCAATGCTCGGTGATGACCTAGAGGGATGGGATAGGAGAGTGGGAGGGAGGTTCAAGAGGGAGGGGATATATGTATATGTGTAGCTGATTCACATTGTTGTATAGCAGAAACTAACACACAATTGTAAAGCAATTATATTCCAAAAAAAGTTTTTAAAAAATCTCTGAGAAATAAAATCATGATTGTGAACAAAATGTTAGGCAATTATCTGGCTTTTTTTCTACATGATACAGTGTGTAATTTACTCAATGTCAATGCAGCATCATTTATCGAAGGCATCAAGTGCCTAGAATATGCCAGTGAAGAAAATAGAAAACATCTCCCTTTGAATGAGTTTATTTTCCAACAGGATTGGCAGGGGAGCTGATAAGTAGTACACCCAAATTGGTCAGTGTGCTTACAAGTGTTGAGTGCTGTGTAAAGAAATGGAGCGTGGAAAGAGGAATTGGAAGCAGGAGAGAGCAGTTTAGGGTGGTGAGTGTAAGTCTTGTTGAGAAGGTGACAGCTTAGCAAAGACATTAAAGAGTAAAAGAGTGAGCCATGCTGATGTCTTGGAGAAGAGCTTTCCATGCTGAAAGAATGGCCAGTGCAACGGCCCTGAGGCAGGGACATGCTTCACTTGTCCAGGAAAGCGCAAGAGGTTCATGTGCCTTGAATGCACTGCATGGAGTGGTGAAAGGATGAAGTCAAGAGTTAATGAGGGCCTGATTTTGTGGGGCTTTGAAAACACGGCCAAGTCTTTTCTTTTACTCTCAGAGACTCTGGAGCAGACGGGCTGTGATCTGACTCAGACTATGAAAAAGATCACTCTGACTGCTGTGTTGTGTTTTGGGCTCAATAGCTTTGGATTCAGGTTTCCTGGGCTTCATTCTGACTCTAATATTAATTATAGGTCCAGTATTAGGTGAAAGTTAATCTTTCTATTCTTGGTTTCCACATCCATGAATGAGACATAATAATTATGATATTAACCACTCAGGGTAGTTCCGAGCACAAAATGAGAACATTCAGGCCAACCACTAAACATAGTTCTTGGGACATAGTGAACATCAAATGAATATTGGCTATTTTAATTATTGTTTAATTTATCTTACTAATAAAAATGACCATTTTGCTATAATAAGCTGTTTGTGAATGTGTGCTTACCTAGTAGCACAGGTGTGTACTCTTACATTGTTTGAATCCTCATCTCCCCATCAAGGACAGGATCTACACTCACCTCCAGGGCACTGCCACTCAAAGGTGGTAAGAAGTCTCCATTGGGAACAGTACCCTTCTGTAGGCTGGGATAGCCTCTGGGCATCTTCATGGTCCATAAGATGTTACAGACAGACCCAAATGAACTTTTGGCCAACCCAATATATTCTTTAGTCACTAAATCCAGTTCACACTCAAAGGAAGGAGAATTAAGCTCCACTTCTTAAAGTGTGGAGTATCAAAGAATCTGTGAATATATTTGAAAACCACGACACATGATATGTGAATCTAGGGCAAAGGAACATTGTTTTATATAATGTCAGCTTAATTTTCAAAAAATCCAAAACATGACTTTCACATAAACATACAGTGAACATGTGTCAAAGATATATCATTATTAATAAATGAAGGAACTGGAAGGATGATAAAGGGGATTCAAAGGGTAAGTCAAGGAACAGAAGCTTATATGATCAATCAGGAAAGAAATGGTGGAATGGATTGGCTTAAATTTAAAAAAAGAACGGACTTTTGGACTCTGAGGGAGAGGGAGAGGGTGGGATGATTTGGGAAAATGGCACTGAAACATGTATACTATCATGTAAGAAACGAATCGCCAGTCTATGTTTGATACAGGATACAGGATGCTTGGGGCTGGTGCACGGGGATGATCCAGAGAGATGATATGGGGTGGGAGGTGGGAGGGGGTTCAAGATTGGGAGCTCATGTACACTCGTGGAGGATTCATATCAGTGTATGGCAAAACTGATACAGTAAAGTAAAATAAAGTCAAAAAAAAAAAAAAAAAAAAAACCCTGCTTAATGAATTGTAAAGCAACACAACTGTACCCAGGTCAAAGCAGTCAGTTCTAAAGGAAATCATTCCTGAATATTCATTGGAAGGACTGATCTTGAAGCTAAAACTCCAATATTTTGGCCCCCCTTCGCATCTTCTTTTGATGCGAAGAACTGATTCATTGGAAAAGATGCTGGGAAAGTTTGAAGGCAGGAGGAGAAGGGGATGACGGAGGATGAGATGGTCAGATGGCATCACCAACTCGATGGACATGAGTCTGAGCAAGCTTTGGGAGTTGGTGATGGACAGGGAAGCCTGGCATGCTGCAGTCCATGGGGTCACAAAGAGTTGGACATGACTGAGCAAGTGAACTAAACTGACAACTAATACCTTTTAGGACTATCTTTTCTATCAGGCAGAAATTATTTGCAATTTATCAATCTTCTCTTAGTTCACATCTAACTTCATGGAGTCTGATAATCTAATCCATGGTAATTAATAAGTCAGACAAAGACGGACTTTCCCCAGAGAACTGTGCAATTGTTGGTGGGACTGTTTGACAATGCTCCAGTACAACACCGAGAGCACATGCCATTATCATTGTGTTTTATTTTCAAGTTTGGAAGTTTTCTTAGCAGGGATTTGCTTTATATTTCTTTCTTTCTTTTTCTTGGTTCATCTAGTCAATGCCCCATCCATACACTCTGTATTGCCCCCTTGTTATGCACAACCCTCTGGATGTTCTGGGCTTCCCTGGTAGCTCAGAGGTTAAAGTGTCTGCCTGGAATGTAGGAGACCCGGGTTCAATCTCTGGGTTGGGAAGATTGCCTAGAGAAGGAAATGGCAACCCATTCTAGTACTCTTGCCTGGAGAATCCCATGGAGGGAGAAGCCTGGTAGGCCACAATCCATGGGGTCGCAAAGAGTCAGACACGACTGAGCGACTTCACTTCACTTCACTGGATGTTCAGCATCATGGAGGCGAGGGGAGGGGGACCACATACCAGCTTCATTCTTTATTAGCAGAAGGAGGAGGGAGCTTGATGAAGCACATGGCAGCATCCTGTGGTCACACAGGTGCAATTCATTAGAGCCAGGGGCTCATAGGGAACAAACTAAGCAGTTGGCATTTTACCTTTTTAGGAGAAACAAAACCTTCTTCTCTATTACCACTTTGCAAATGAAAGCCTGTTTGCTTAAAGTCATTTTGCCTATTGGCCAACTCCTTCTACAGTGTTTTTTTTTGTTGTTTTGTTCTTTTTTGCAACTATTTGCACGTCTTTTCTATTTGACCAATTTATGGCCAACATAATTTTTACATAAGGATCTAATTTTCTGAAAAGTGTTTATCACAGTAGTGGCATTATGAGTGAAGAATCATTTTCCTATCCTTTGAACCATGTGATATTTTATTTATTTTTGAACATTTTAAGGACATTTTAGTCCATTCCTCTGAAAACAATATATTTTTTTAAATATATAACTTAACAATAAATGGTTTTCTGTGGTGCTCAAGACATAATTAAATTGTTATTATCCACTGACCCTACCTTTCATTTAGATCCATTACACGGAGCATATGGAAGGATTAAAACTTCATGAAATGTCATACAATCACACATTATTTAATCAGTTATGTACTGAAGAAAGAACAATAATAGATGGCCCAAGCTAGATTTTATTTTCAAGGGAAATAATCAGACACACAAGCAAAGATGTTGATACAAAGATGTTTGTCACTGAAAGATTTTCAATAACACATTATGAAAAATAACAACAGCTAATAATAATTGATTGCTGTAATTAAATGATGTTGCATAGAAGTACTCTGCAGCTATTCAATATTCTGATATCATTATGTCAGTCAGTGAAGTTGCTCAGTTGTGTCCAACTCTTTGCAATCCCATGGACTGTAGCCTACCAGGCTCCTCCATCCATGGAATTTTCCAGGCAAGAGTACTGGAGTGGGTTGCGATTTCCTTCTCCAGGGGATCTTCCTGACCCACAGATCAAACCCAGGTCTCCTGCATTGCAGGCAGATGCTTTACCATCTGAGCTACCAGGGAAGTATATCATTATACTTGATATGAAAAGAGATTCTGCTATTTTGCTTACATGACTAAAGTGAGTTGAAAATAGGGTAGGCAGCTCAGACAGTAAAGAATCTGCCTGCAATGTGGGAGACCTGGATTCTTTCCCTGGGTTGCACAGATCCCCTGGAGGAGGGCATGGCAACCCAGTCCAGAATTCTTGCCTGGAGAATTCCCATGGACAGAGGAGCCTGGCGAGCTACAGTCCATGGGGTCGCAAAGAGTCAAACAGGACAGAGAGACTAAACAGAGCATATCTGGGATACAATAGTAAAGTGATGGTTACAGGTATGTATGTGTAGAGGAAAAACTGTTGTTCTTGGTTTGCTGATGATACACAAGCTAGAGACAAGAATTGGTGTTGTTTTTTTTTTTTTTTTTTTGGTCAATCTGGATTTTCAGGTTTTTCTACAATGAATATATACTCTTAACAGTACCTAAGCAGGCAAGCTCCACCTCCAGCACTTTCCATAGTCTTGGCAAAGGCAGACAGGAAAGAAGGAAGAAGGGAAGGAAAGGAGGGAGAAACGAAAGCGGGAGAGAAGGAAGGGGGCAGGGAGAGAGGCGGAGAGGGGGCTGCTGTAGCTCACTGCATGTTGCCCTTGGGTCTGGCAGGGCCAGCTGTCTAGGAGCTCAGTAATCACAAAGGGCTAGAGAGCCCCTGGAAGTTCCTCAGAATTGCTCGAAGAAGAGACTGTTTCCAAAAGTTTCCTTCCCTGACCGAGATAATGAGCAACAGGTGTTTCTGGAAGCTTAAGGTGTTATGAAATCACTCTGGAAATCCTGCTCCTCCCGAGACTGAGGCAGTTTCAGGGGCCCCTCCCTAGGGATCATTAAAAGGGCTGAGGCAACCTTGGAGGAGTAGGCAGACAGCACGGGCTCCGTCAGGAGATAGGAGTGTTCCAAGGTGTCCTCTGGGGAACTGGGCCTCGTCTCTCCTGACCAAAGACCTAGAATTCCCCTGCTCCTTGGGGGCTCTTCCCATGCCAGGGCAGAAGGTCGAGGCGGGAGGTGGGGAGGGCTCAGCGGGCCCAGGTCCCTTGCAGCTCAGCCTCCATTTCCACCTAAGATTTTCTGTTATCTCTAAATAGGAGAGTCTACACACTGGGAAGCTCAAGATGGTCCTGAGCGGGGCGCTGTGCTTCCGGTAAGTATCTGAGCCTCTGACTGATTCATATCCAGTGAGAAGGGGCATGAGTTCTGGGTAGACCTGTTGTCCAGTCTTTCCACTGAGGGGATGCTTGGGACTGCCTACAGTGGGGGTGGCTGGAAAGGTGTGAACAGGCACCTACCTCCTTGCCTTTAGACCATCTCTTCCAGCCTCTCCAGACTGGGGCAGGCTTCCCTCTTGGGGGTTACCTGATGAGAAAAGAGCTGTTGCCTCATCCATCGTAATGAGAAAGGCAGTTAGGAGCTTGGATCCCTGCTGTTACCTACCATCCCCACCCTCCGATGCAATGAAGTGAAGTCAATTCAGGCACTACTTCCTTACTGCCCTTTGGGACAAAATAGCATTAGCAAAACTCTTCTGTCAGTCTGTGTGTCCACTGGCCTGTGCTGAGTCAGGCGCTCCACTCCGGACTTGGAACGGTGAATAAGACTCTTGCTCTTACTGAGCTCAGGGTCTAGTGTAGCTTGCCCACCAAGAGAAGCCAGTCTTATGAGTGGCTTTATACAGTGGTGCTCTTCGGTCAAGGAAATGTGGAAAAAGGTCCCCTTTGAAGAGGACTGTAGCACAACTCAGCATATTAGTTACTTCGAAGTAGAGATTTCTTTGTGTTTAGCCAACATTCAGCCAATTTGTATATAGCATACTTTTTTCCCCCATATGACATCTGGAAGAAACCCCTTCAGAATACATCTTTCACCTCACAGGATGTCAGAAAATCAACTGAGACTGTAAATGTGAATTAAGTTTGAAAAGCAAAATGAAAGAATTTTAAATGTAAAGAAATCCTTCACATAGTAGGGACTATATAGGCAAGTGGAAATATTAATAAATGCACCAAGCAGAAGAAGTAAAGGTAGAATTTGATCAAGACACATTTTAACCTTGAAAAGGCCTGAACAGCATCTATCCCATCTTCTTAGTTTAGCAATGACGAGACTCAGGCCCAGAGAGAGTAAACCATTTGTCTATTGTGACAGTGGTGGCAGAGCCAGGGTGAGAACCCAGGACTCTGACCCACAGCTTAGTTTCCTTTCCAACGTGACACACGAAAGAGTCCAGTTAGTGTAGAAAAGATTGCAGAGGGTAAAGGAGAAAGTCCCAGACTCAGATGGGAGGCTGTGGTGTTGTCGCAGTGATAGGCATACGCCCCCAGGGGTGGGAGAAAAGGTTGTGCCATTACTTCTGGCTCAGTGGGAAGAGAGGGCGATAGTGCCTCAGACTGGGGGAGTCTCGAGAGCGCAGGTAAGCTGGAGCAACCCCTCCCCTAACTGAGTGTCATCCTGTTCTGATATTTCAGAATGAAGGATGCAGCATTGAAGGTGCTTTACCTGCATGATAATCAGCTTCTAGCCGGAGGCCTACAAGCAGGGAAGGTCATTAAAGGTTGGTGGCCAAAATCTGACCCTACTTCCCTAGGTCTCTGTAAGCTCAGAGGGAGAGGTTCTGAAGAGGACTTAAAAACACTGGCACAAACCTACAGATCTGACACAGTAGATAGGGCGTCAAAAAACCAGGCTCTGAGCAAGGACAAATGAACTACCACACTTTCCAGAATAGTGCCATGCACCAGAAGCCTCCATATAGAGGTGGGATGCTTTTCCAAGATGGCTGTTTTGTCATTTCCTCGGTAGGTGGAGCTGCGTCCAACATCCCTTTTCCTGGTAGCCCTTGCTGAGGACAGCACTAACGCAGGCTGTCTAAATCTTTACTCCCCTGTGAGAGGGGGTTTCTGCCTTTTCACTCTGGGTCCCCTTGGCTCTCTGAGGGTCCTTGGTCACGCAGAGTGGTGGGACTTAGAAGGGCAGGTGGCACCTTCTGGCTTTGTGCTCACAGCGTGACTGGGCCTGCTCACTAAGCAGGACACACTTGGAACACTGTTACTACGTGTTAGGGCCAGGTAGAGCTCTCTGTGAGGTTGTGTGTGTGTGTGTGAGAGAGAGAGAGAGAGAGAGAGAGAGATGGAAAAATTATACAGAGAGGAATGAGACCTTTTTCTGATCTCAGGACTCTAACAGGAGGGTAGAAAGATGTCCAAATAACTCTAATTGGGAGTTTTATCAAGACAGGTTACAGAAAAGTCTGGAGGGTCAAGGGGTCTTGAAAGAGGTGATCAAATTTCCCGTGGGGTTTGAAGTTTTGACCCTGGACAAGGGAGTGGATGTGGGGGTGGAAGATAGTATCATCTTCGTGGTCCTATGTGTCTTGACGTTCTCTGGACCACCTTAGGAGACCACCCTTCCCTACATGACAGCTGCTGTGAAGCTCCCCTCTGTCCAGCTTGGGGGGAGGGTGTCCAGTACAGCCCACAGTGGGGGAGAGAGAGGAAGGGCAGTCAAAGTTCCCACATCCCCTTCCTTCCTCTAGGCGAGGAGATCAGCGTTGTCCCCAATCGGTCTCTGGATGCCAAGCTTTCTCCAGTCATCCTGGGCGTCCAGGGTGGGAGCCAGTGCCTGTCGTGTGGGACAGGGCAGGAACCAACCCTGAAACTAGAGGTGGGTCCTGTTGGGGCAGCCTCACCACTCTCTGGCTTCACTAAGTCAAAGATGCTGCTGCTGCTGCTGCTGTGGCTGGGGCACCTCCCCCTCGCAGCGTTCTGTTGATCGCGGCTCTGCCTCCTGATGTTCTCCTGCTTGCTCCTGTCCCTCACCTGCCGTGCCCTCTGTCTGCAGCCAGTGAACATCATGGAGCTCTACCACAGTGCCGAGAAGTCTAAGAAATTCACCTTCTACCGGCGGGACACGGGGCTCACCTCCAGCTTTGAGTCAGCTGCCTACCCAGGCTGGTTTCTTTGCACGGTGCCTGAAGCTGACCAGCCTCTACAGATCACCCAACTCCCGAAGGACACCAGCTGGGACGACCCCATCACCGACTTCTACTTCCAGCAATGTGACTAGGGCACCGTGTCTCCAGGGCTCCCTGCAGGCCAGCTCGGGCAGGCGCTGGAGGTGTAGGAGGACACCTGTGGTGTCACTCTGCCTCTGCTCTCACGGCCCCCACTTTTAAGGGCTGGGCATACTGCCAGTCTTCCTGCACTTGTTTCCCAGTTTGGGTAAATCCTTCTGAGATTTGGGGCTTTGTACAGTTTCCTCTTCTGCTGATTGGCACTACTGGTGTGAGTCCTTGAAAAAGCCCCATGAAATAAACCTGTCATGAGTCAGGGTCAGGAGAGTGATGGGAACCCTCCATGCTTTGTGATAAAGTACCTGGTAGCTGTTAGCCCCACAGGGCAGCACATCTCTGGTTGAGTCTATCAGGGCCACCAGCTGGCCACACGAGGGCCCCACTGTGCAGAAGAGGGAGAGTGTTCATAGAGTTGAGGACTCAGACCCCGCCCCCTTCTCTTTAACTCAGCCGCCATCATATGCTGCCTTTTCCATCTCTACCTTCATGTTTCAGCCATGGATGGGAGAGGGTGGTGGTGTCAGAGGAAGTGGCTCCAACTCAGAAGATGGAAAATGGGCATGTCATACCTTTTGAAATCCAAGGTATGATTAAAACCCAAGATCCTGATGTCTCTTCACACAGAAAGATGCTCATGACGTATTGAGCGAGAAAAATGAGTTACAAAGTGGCATATCTTGTAATTGCAATTTAATGAAAAAAAAACTATTTATATATATTTCTGCATAGAAACAAAAGTCTGAAAGAGTTGACTTCCATTTTAGCAACGTCAGGGTAATGCTATTAGAGGTGATTTTTCTTTCCTTCTTTTTATTTATCTGTATTTTCTAATTGTTCTACAATGAAGCTGGAGTGACTGATGATCCCCAGTTGCTTGGTATTCATGCCCCACCCCTGTGCTCCCTCCCACGTTGAACCACAGTTTTTTCCATGACCAATAGAACACAACGGAATGTTATATTCTATTAACAACACATAACAACACAATGTTATGTAGCTTGTGAGATTAATTTATAAAAGACACTGTGGCTTCTATCTTGGTCTGTTTCTTTGTTCACTTGCTCTGGGGGAAGCCGCCTCTATGTGTGAGCAGCCCTATAAAGAGACCCAGTGGTGGAAAATGAAGGCTCCTGATAACGGCCACCCAAGTGACCTTGACAGTAGTTTTGCCTCCAGTCCAGCTAGGCCTTCAAGTGGTGTGTCTCTGAGTGACTGTAACCTAGCGAGAGACTGAAGCAGAATCACCCAGCTAAGCTCAGCCCAGTCCTTAGGAACTCTGAGATAGTAAGTGTTCCTGCTTTATGTTAAGGTTTGGGGTCAGGTCACTTGTTACCCAGCAATACATGACTAGTACGGAGGGGAAGAGAAATAAATCATTTACGTTATTCTGATTGCAATTTTCTCCAGTATTTTTATTGCCCTGCTCAAAATGAACACCAGTCCCTTTATTTCCCCAAATATGAAACTTAAAAAGCTGATCAGGGATGTCCCTCATGGTTCAGTGGTTAAGAATCTGCTTTGCAGTGCAAGGGACATGAGTTTGATCCCTGGTTGGAGAACTAAGATCCCACATACTGCAGAGAAACTAAGCCCCTGTGCCACAACTGCTGCTGCTGCTGCTGCTGCTAAGTCGCTTCAGTCGTATCCGACTCTGTGCAACCCCATCGACGGCAGCCCACCAGGCTTCCCCGTCCCTGGGATTCTCCAGGCAAGAACACTGGAGTGGGTTGCCATTTCCTTCTCCAGTGCATGAAAGTGAAAAGTGAAAGTGAAGTCACTCAGTTGTGTCTGACTCTAGCGACCCCATGGACTGCAGCCTACCAGGCTCCTCTGTCCACGGGATTTTCCAGGCAAAAGTACTGGAGTGGGGTGCCATTGCCTTCTCCGTGTGCCACAACTACCAGAGCCCAAATGACACAACTGGAGAGTCTGTGTACTGCCATGGAAGATTCCATATGACACAACAAAATCCCGAGTGTGGCAACTAAGACCTGACACAGCCGAGTAGAACAAATATATATATTTTTTAAAGCTGACCGTACTAAATTGGTTGAATATTCTGTTTCCGCAAGGTTTAGATCTTTCTCAACTATCTTTGCACCTTCTGACATATGGGCCAGAGGCTGTGACTCCAGGGTCCCTGCCTAAACCATGGGGAATCACAGCAGAAGCCAGAGGACGGGTCCAAGTGGTAGTTCCCCGTGTCCCCTCTGCAGCTCACCAGTCAGACCAGCCTGGCAGGTGCAGCTGCTGCTGAAGGATCAGCAAGGGAGAGGCCAGGCTGGAGGGTCTGGCTGCAGGAACCTCAGCAGAGCTCCAGCCCAGAAGCAGCATAAGGCCTCAGGCAGCAGACAGCAAGCTGCTACCACAGGCCTCTCAGGGCTGCTGAGAACAGCCTTGGTTCACACTGTCTGCCCACACGCCCAGAAAAGGTCTCATATCGTCACCTCCTCCCAGGAGCCCCTGCCTAGTTGAGAGTCGCGGTCATCAGCTCTGACAGTGCTCTGTGCTCACCTGTATGCTGACTCCCCCTCCTTGTAATGAGTTGACTTGGGATCTGAGGCCCCTGAGGTCTCCTCAGGGTAAAGTCTGTTCTGGCTTGTTTCCAAGCACCTTGTGTAATGTTTGGCAAATTACTGGAATCCAGAGAGTGTCAAATGTGGAGACTATTCCTCCACCCAGAATATTCTTTCACCCTCTTCTGCCTGTCAAAATGGACCCACCCTGCAGGGAGTAGCTGAAATTCTACCTCATTCTTGAAGCTTTTTCCAACTTCAAGTGTGATTGCTGTATCACTTGTAGGCTGATAGAATTCAAAAGGGCTTTAGCAGGGATGAGCTGACAGGAGTAGTTGAAAGAGGAGGAATTATATAAAGGGCTAAAGCCCTTTCAGTTCCAGGAATTTATCTTTCTACTCAAGGAGGGTCTCTCCTCTATTGTCTTCAGTATTCCCTGGGCTCAGAGATTAGAGAGTCTGGTCTTTTCAAGTGTTTATGACTTAGCTCCCCAGTCAGACTGTAAAGCTACTTAATAACAGGGACCATGGCTTACATGCATCTGTTACAGGTCTTTGTGAATGCTCAGTGAGCACTCGTTGGTTTCCTGGTATAACACTCTGTGCTTTGACCTTTTCCATTGAGGGGACAAGAGTTTGGGAGAAGGGGTGAAGAATGTCTATTGGCCTTAGAAAACAGAAATCTGTTTCCACCTCTGCCCGTCTTTTTTCATTGCTCACTCTGCAGACATCTGGGTATAGGACTGACCTCTCCCAAGTCCTCCTCAAGCCCTTTATGAAACTTTGCAAATGACCCATGAGGGAGAATTCCAATAAAGCAGTTGGTCCCCAGAGAATACCATGCCTAAGTGTCTTCCCCTTGTGAATGGGTGGATGGATGGGTAGACATTCTGATGGGCAGATGGATGGATGGATAGGTGGATGGGTAGATGTACTGATGGTTGGATGCATGAATAGGTAGATGAACTGATGGATAGATGGATGGATGGACAGATGAGTGGCTAGATGGACTGAATTAAGCAATATCAATCAGAGGCCCAGGTGTTCTTCACCCCTGCCCTGCTTACACTGTGTCATATGCCCTTGTAGTCTAGGGCACAGGGCACCTGCTCAATCTCAGGATAAATCTAAGGTCAATGTCTTCTGACTGCTGTGGATTTCTTTAGACATTCATCTCATCAAGCTGGTACCAACTAATAGAGCTGCTGAAAAACAAAGACGTCCCTTTCATCTTCCCCAACAGGGGCTATTTACAATATCATCAGCTCCCATTCTCACATTGCGTTGATGGCCACAGCCTGGCTATGGACAAAACTCTGTCCTTAGGCCCTTCAGACACACTCACTCTTGACCCTTCTGCCTCCCTAAGGCTAGATGGAGCCCCATGGGCACCAAAGGGAAGGTGATATGAAGATGTCTGACCCCAGCATCATTTATCTGGCTGCCAAAACCATTGATATCAGTATCAATGACAGTAGCTTTGAGCAGGGTCCCAGCACTTGGCTTCTGCGAAGGCTTTATGGGCGACTCTCTCCCCTTTAACAAACATTCATTAATGTTCCCACCTTCTTATTATCTAGACTGTGCCAAAGACCTTGTGAAATCCCAACACCTTTCTTCCCCATCCTGGAGCCAATTATAAACATTGCTACAGGCTGACCCATCCTGATCAGGCAATATAAACTCAGTGTAGACAGCCTGGAGAAATCAGTTGGAGGCTCCAGGCACCCAGGATCTTCAGGTCAGTGGTGGAAGGCAGTGTCCTCTCTTTTTCTCTTTTCCTCTCCCTCTGTCAATAACTCTGATTGGCCACCTCCCTTCAATTCCTTCTGGCAAGCTCTCTAGTTAGCAAGGTATCCTCCATATAGATATCATAGGTCTAGGGACACATAAAAGAATTTGAGGAGAAGGTATAGCTAAGTCATGTCAAAGTTTTTAAATGTTTCGGACAACAGATTTTAAATAAATTTTAAAATACTTTTAAGTTATTTGGCTGCATTGGATTTTCCGTTGCAGCATGCAAGATCTTTTGTTGTGGCACAGACTCTCTGGTTGTGGCTCAAGCGATTAGTTGCTCTGCACCTTGTGGGATCTTAGTTCCCTGATTGGGATCAAACCCATGTCCCCTGCATTGCAAGGCAGATTGTTAATCACTGGACCACCAGGGAAGTCCTCAAGAAGCATGGATTTTAGAAAGTAATTTCAGAAGAAATCATTTAGGCCAGTGGTATCCAATAATGTTTGCTTGATTTTCTTTAGGGATGCCCCAGTGCCTTTGGAGGGTGGGGCAGTGTAATTAATACTTTTTTTAATTTTTAAAAATTAAAAAAAAGAAATTTTACTGTTGATTTACAGGCTTCCCTGGTGGCTTAGCAGGTAAAGAATCTACCTGCAATTCAGAAGACAGGGGTTTGATCCCTGGGTCATGAAGATCCCCTGGAGGAGGGCATGGCAACCCACTCTAGTATTCTTGCCTGAGAAATTCCATGGACAGAGGAACCAAGCAGGCTACAGTCCATAGGGTCGCAAAGAGTCGGACACAACTAAGGTGACTGAGTATGCGTGTATGCACGCATAGCTGGTCTACATTGTTGTGTTAGTTTTTGCTGTGGAGCAAAGTGAATCAGTTATATATGCATGCATGCATGCATCCGAAACTGCTTCACTTGTGTCCGACTCTGTGCGACCCTATAGACAGCAGCCCACCAGGCTCATCTGTCCACAGGATTCTCTAGGCAAGCATAGTGGAGTCGGTTGTCATTTCCTTCTCCCACATTTCCCTAAGGAAGAGAAATTTCCCAGCCACCCAAGACCAGGCCCTGGCCTCGCCAGCCAGTCAGCACCTTGTACAAATGAGTGAGATTTGTTTCATAAGACATTTCTTTCAACTCAGGAGGCACCAAAGAATTGGGGTCAGCAGCTTGGTATGCTGAGAGAAACAGCAGGTTCCCCCTATCTCCGAGAGGTAGCCAGGGAGGCAAGGGCCAAGGCAGAGTCCATTCTTTATTGGCATCCACACAGACACGTCCTTGTTATTTAGAATAATCAAAGTTTCCAGTGTAAAAACCTGTGGGCTTATTGCATCCACCCCACTGATGGTTTATCTTTTTCTTTCCATCAGTCCTGCCATGAGGGCATGGTTTGTTAATTAATTTGTTAATTTCCAAGGATCTCAGACTCACAGATCCTTCTAGGCATACAGAGAGAATACCAATTAACAGTGAAGATGAAAGTCACTCAGTCTTGTCCGACTTTTTACAACTCCATGGACTGTATCCCACCAGGCTCCTCTGTCCATTGAATTCTCCAGGCAGGAATACTGGAGTGGGTAGCCATTCCCTTAGCTATTTAGTTGCTCAGTCATGGCCAACTCTTTGAGACTCCAAGGCAATGGCAACCCACTCCAATACTCTTGCCTGGAGAATCCTACGGATGTAGGAGCCTGGTAGGCTGTAGTCCATAGGGTCACTAAGTGAGTGACTTCCCTTTCACTTTTCACTCTCATGCTTTGGAGAAGGAAATGGCAACCCACTCTGGTGTTCTTGCTTGCAAAATCCCAGGGATGGCGGAGCCTGGTGGGCTGCCGTCTATGGGGTCTCACAGAGTTGGACACAACTGAAGTGACTTAGCAGCAGCAGCAGCAGCAGCAGACTTAGCCTTCTAGCCTTCTCTATCCATAGAATTTCCCAGGCAAGAATTTTCCAGGTTGCCATTTCCTTCTCCAGATATACGAATATATCCACTCCTTTTTCAGATTCTTTCCCCATTTAGGTCATTACAGAATATTGTGTAGAGCTATACAATAGGGTCTTATTAGTTATCTATTTCATGTAGAGTAGAGTGGTTACCAAGGGGAAAGATATAGTGAGGGATAAACTGGGAAGCTGAGATTGACATATACACCCAGTGCCTGCTTCAGTGGTCAGTGCTAACTGGATTCCCACATCTCCATTTCTCTCTGATCCCGCTAAGCAGATATCTTTTATCCATTTAATTTTCTTTAGGTTTCCATGAAAACTTTTCTTTGAAACTTAAAATAGTTTTGAAAAATGCTGATCTTGCCTAGCCTTTCATTCTAATGATAAGAAATTGGAGGCCTAGGGACAAAAAGGGACTTTCCAAGGTGGCAAAACAAACTTGTAATAGAGTTAATTCTAGAACCAACCTTCCATTTCAATCTGCAGTGTGTGTTTCTATGTCCTACTTGTAAGCATGGATGTATCTCAGTTGGGGCAGGTGGAGAGAGCTACAGGCTTTGTTTTGTAGACTAAAGAGTCTGTTCAATTTAAAAAGGGAAACAAATGTCTACATATAAAACAATAAATAACACAATGAAACTTAATGGGAGTTCAGAGTAGGATTGCAATGGTAAAGAAAATAGTCTTTAAACATTGAGTCATAGAATCACTGATAGTTTGATCTGGAAAGAATTTTAATAACCACATACTCTAATTCCATGATTTGTAGATGTTGAAACTGAAGATTGGAGGTTAAGTGACATGACTTTGTAAGTCTGAGCTGATAATTAACTTGGCAGAACTAGATACTCAACTATAGATAATAATAATGGTATTATAATTATGGTATATTATTATCTATCTTGAATTCACAAACTAACATCCTAAGCACTTTTCTTTCATATCCCATGGAGCTAGAATCCATCCATTTCCACAGGTGCAATGATTATCTTTCTCTGATGCCTCCCAAGCCCAGGTTGATCATCCTCTATAATTAGTCATCTATAATTATCTATATCCATGTCCAGTGACCTTAATGCCAAAAGATCTGAATGGATAACAATGAGACAGGATGACTTTGGAGGTAGGGAAATCAAAGATAACTTTGAAGATACCTATGAGGAAAATAAGAAAGAAGTCTCACTGCCTGGGAGGTGGCTTAGTGCCCAAAGAGAAGTGAGACACACCTAGAAAAGTGTGTCATACAGTGGGAAGCCACTGTAGACTAGAGTGGGGTGGGGGTGTGATGAAAGCAGTATTCAGAATACAAGTCCAGAAACTTCAGATAGGTAAGGCTGTACTGAAGGCAGAGAAACCAGGAATATAGGCAGAATTCTAATGGCTTTGAAGAAAACAAAGGTTATATTTTAAAGACATAGTTGATTGGAACTTGTTGATCAATCTGTCATAGAGTCAGGAAAGTAGGAGAAATTGTCAACACTTCTCAGGTTTTGATCTCACTGTCTAGAGGAATATTATGGCTGCAAGAGAAATGATACTGGGAGGGATGAATGGACTTGGAGGAGGAGAAGATGAATTTGACATTAGATGCATTTGTTTGAGAGTGATGGCAGGATATCCAGAGAGTGGTATCCTGGAGGCTGCTGGCGATAAAGGAGGATGATCAGTCTGGGCTTGGGAGGCATCAGAGAAAGATGATCATTGCACCTGTGGAAATGGATGGATTGTAGCTCTATGGGACATGAGAGAAAAGTGCTTAGGATGTTAGCTTGTGAGTTCAAGGTTTAGGGATGACCCCCACAAAAAAGGAAGAATCCACATTGGACCTGAGAAGCAGAAAATGGAGGTGTGAATCAATATCAAGGGATCCAAGGGAGGCAGTTGCCAAAGACCTGACAAATCAAAAAAGTCATTGGGTTTGACTCTACAGAAGTTAATATTGGTCTTGGAGAGAACAGATTCAATGGAGACAGTGTGTAGGAGGATGAAGAAGAGGGTGGGATCAATGTGAGTGTGACGTGCAAAAGAGCTTAAGGAAGCCCGGGGATATTTTTTCATGATATTGGGTCCAGGACAGGTGAATTGATGAGAACTGAGATAGCCAAAGATGGTGTCCAGAGAGGGCTATAGCCTAACGTCCAATGAAAGGTCACTTGGAGACAATTGGGAAGGGAAAGCTTTGGGGAGTATGTGGTACTTTGGGAAGGACTATGGCAGATGCTCCACACCAGGAACCCAGGCTCTCTGATGAACCAGAAGCCGGCTTCTTGTTCCTACTCACTTCTATACATCATAATCTATACCAAGATCCCAGGCAGGGATTGCTAATTTGGGGGTCTTTATGGGAGCCTGGTGGGCTGCCGTCTATGGGGTCGCACAGAGTTGGACACAACTGAAGCAACTTAGCAGCAGCAGCAGCAGCAGCAGGAGAGACACAGGTTTGAGGCCAGACCAGGAAAAGAGGCTTCTAGAGTCCCAGAGATCGTGCTGGACTGGGCCATTCTTGAATTTCTGTTGGCTCTGAATTGACACTGACCGAGAGGGTCAGGGGTCATCAGCCTGTCTGTCTGGCCTCACGCTTCACCCTCTACATGGTCTGCCCCAGCCAGCCCTTGACACAGCACTAGGTTGCCCATATTTCTGCTGCTCCAACCGAAGTTTCCCCAGGTTTGGCTGAGAGTGAGTGCAGCATCGAGTGGGTTTGCATCAAGGCCATGCCGCTGTCAGCCTATAAGGGGCTGGGGGATCTTCTGTCCTTTGATACTTAAAGTGTCATCCAGCATTAATACCATTTGGTTGCATGTTTGAAATGCAGAGTTTTAGGTCACCCCAGACCTAGGGAATCAGAATCTGTATTTTAACAAGAGCTGCAGATGATTTATATGTTCATTCAAGAGTGAGAAGAACTGAACTCTTGTACCATTTCCCCAGTTACCTTGATCACAAAGTAAATTCAAGAAACTTCAGTCCAGGAAATAGTACTTCTCAAGAGTCCTCCAGGTGATTCAATGGGCAGGCACATTCTGGAAAACTAATGACTTGGATTGAAAACTTCATTTTTTTAAAAATGGAAACTTAGCATATACTTCACCCATTCCAGTATTCTTGTCTTGAGACTTCCATGGAGAGTAATGGGCTACAATCTATGGGGTTGCAAAAAGTCGGACCTTACTGAGCGACTTTCATTCATTCATTCATAAAGGAAATTCGTATTCATATAAAGAAAAACGTTGAAATGCTAAAATAAATAAATAAAAATCACCCATAAGCATGTCAGCCATAGATAAGTGCTGTAAATATTGATCATCTTTGTTTCTATGTATGTGGGTAGATTTAAATAGAAACATAATGCACAGCTTATTTATAACCTACACTTTTCACTTGTATTTTGAACATTTATATATCATAAAATGTTTTTCCACAACATTGTCTTTCATGTACACATACTGTCTTATTTACCATAATTTTTGTTGCTATTGAGTTTCTAAATTGTGTCCGACACTTTTCGACTCCATGGACTGTAGCCTGACAGTCTCCTCTGTCCATGGGATTTCCCAAGCAAGAATACTGGAATGGGTTGCCATTTCCTTCTTCAGGGGATTTTACCAACCCAGGGATTGAACCCATGTCTCCTGTATTCTAGCCAGATTCTTTATCACTGAGCCTCCACTTTCTTATTTACCATTTTTACCAGTCACCTATTGTGAGAAGATAGATTATTTCCAATTTCTTGCTATTATAAAATACGATGCCATGAACATCTTTATTATTAAATACTTGGGCAGTTCATTATTTTTCCCTTAGAATACAGAAAACAGATGCAATTACAAAGTGCACAGAATGCTTTAAGACCTCGATTCACATCACCAACATCTATCCAGAATTTGTACTCCTGTTGGTGTCCCATGATCCTTTGTCCTCACCAGTGCTCAAACTCTCACTGCAAAGCTGAGGGAAAGGAAATGATTTGCTCAAGGTGATCAAGTGGCAGGTCCTGTACTAAAAGGCACCTTGACTGCAGCCATCCTTCTAACATCCAGGCCAGGAGCTCAGGAAGGTTGCAATGGTTGGAAGTCCTGCCATCTGCAGGACTTCCATCTTGTAGATTCCCAAAATGTTGCTCAGGATCCCCCTCTCCCTCGCTGAGCCCTGTTTCTTCATTTCTGCCTTTCTCCCATTTCCTCTACATATCTGCTTTCTCTCCTCTTCTCTTCTCTTTCCCTTCTTCTTTGGTGAGAGAATCAGATCTGTTCTTTAGCCTCAGCCCTAGCCATCCTTGTATTTACTTTTCTGGACTCTTCTCCAACTCCTCCCAGCCTCATGCCCTGATTGGTTCTGGGTTTCTTTCTGTGCTGGATTCTAGAATAGCCTTTCTGAAAGTGATCATTTCCGGGAAAAGCTCTAGGGACAGATGATCCAACTGGCAGGAGCAGAGCTGTGTGAAGCTCTGTGGGCTGGGATCTGTATAGAGGTCACTGGCTTCAGTTTTGGGACCATTTCTTTCCCAGAACACAAGTTTCTTTCATGCATGTGCTGTTTTCCATCTGGAATAGAATGGGGGAGTTTGGATAACCTCTGATAGGTCACAGTCTTGGCAAAACGTCCCCCAGAACAATGCTCTCTAACTGCAGGGAGATCCTGCCCATCCCTGGTGCAGGCTGGAGGTTCTTCCTAGGAGTGCTGCCCAGAGGAAGTCAGGATGGTGTCTCTAAGACCAGGCTGGGGAGTGGGAAAGGGTCTAAGCCAGGTTCTTCCTCAAACTGTGAGGCTGGAACCCACCCACCCCCATTTAAGCCCGGGGGAATGTCTCTTGGCTGAACTCTTTGGGGGTACCTTTCATCCTGTTTCCCAGCTGTCCCAAGGCACAGTCATGACTCATACCCCTGCCAGCTCAGCTAGATGTATTCCTGTATGGCCTCAAAGGAGGGCGATTCAGAGGGCCTGGAACTGGCTGGACTGGGAGCACCTTGGTGGATTCTAAGAGTCCAGTGATAGACAGGTCCCTGGGGAGAACTTTCTGTCTTGTGATGGGGTGATTTGGGGCCTTCGGGGTATGTGTTCTCTAGCTCCACCACCCTCCCTTTTCTTTTCTTTTTTTAAAAATTTCAGCCATTCTTTTTTAAAACTTTTAATTGAATAATAGTGATTTACAATACTGTGTTGGGTTCAGGTGCCCAGAAAGTGATTCAGTTATACATAGGTAGATAGATGGATAGATAGATAGATGGGCTTCCCCTGGTGGCGCAGTGGTAAAGAATCTGCCTGCTAAGCCGGAGACATGGATTTAACTCCTGAGTCAGGAAAATCCGCTGGAGGAGGAAATGGCAACCCACTTCAGTATTCTTGCCTGGGAAATCCCAAGGGCAGAGGGGCCTGGTGGACTACAGTTCATGGAGTCACAAAGAGTCAGACAAGACTTGGTGAATAAACAGCAACAACAGCAGCAGTATATATGTACAATTCTCTATGCTATACAGTAGGTCCTTATTAGTTGTCTATTTGTATTTAGTTGTGTGTATATTTTAATCCCCAACGCCTTATTTATGCCTCTCATGTCCCCTTTGGTAACCATAAGCTTGTTTTCTATGTTTGTGAATTTCTTTCTGTTTTGTAAGTAAGTTCATTTGTGTTATTTTTAAGATTCCGCAGATAAACAATATTTTATAAGATATTTGTCTTTGTCTGGCTTACCTCACTTCGTAGGATAATCTCTAGGTCCGTCCACGTTGCTGTAAATGCCACTATTTCATTCTTTTTTGTGACAGGCTATGATTCCACTGTGTATATGGACATCTTTATCCATTCATACTCTGACAGCCCTGTTTTCTCCCCTCTCAGTGAGGACCAATAACCCCTGCTTGCAAGAATGTGCTCCCTCCCCATGGCAAAATACTACATGTAAGTCTTCCTGGAGTCTACCTTTCCTAATCAGGGGTCTGGGAATGACAGAGGAGGAAAAGAAGGCTGAGTCAGAAGGATGAAGTTCCCTCTCACCCAGAAAGCTCAAGTGCCCTATAATTAAGGCACTTACCATAATCACAGAAGCTTTCTTCCCCGAGCTTCTGCAAGAAGCCAGCCATTCTACTGCCTTGCCTTCATCCTGAGAAATCTACAAGGGAGTGTTACTAAACCCACTTTATAGATTTGAAAACTGAGGCTCAAAAAGGTTATTAAGTACCTGATATCACGCAGGTCTAGGACTCAGACTCACATTCTCTGTACTGCTTCAGCTTCCTCTCTCGAAAAGCTCAAAGATAATTTCGAATCTCAGTGATAGCATTTTATATATATTAACCTCTGTGGTTTTTACTCCCATTCTGGGCTTCTAACTCTTACTTTTCTCTCATTTGATATTTGAGTCTTTACTTTTCATTTACCACATTATTATCCTTGTTTTTTGTTGTAAACTCTCTCGAGCCCTTCAAGGAATGAGTTTGGGTATAATAAAAATAAAATAGGATTGACACCTGGGACGCACTCCCTCAGCTTCTCCATGAGTATTACTCGCTCAATTGTGCCCGACTCTTTGCAACTGACTCCCTCCTGATGGACGGTAGCCGGCCAGGCTCCTCTGTCCATGGGATTCTCCAGGCAGGAATACTTGGAATGGGTAGCCATTCCCTTCTTCAGGGGATCTTCTTGACCCAGGGATTGAACCAGGTCTCTTGCATTGGTAGGTGGGCCCTTTACCACTAATGCCACCTGGGAAGATTGTCTTCTCTGTGGCCCCATCGTCTCCTAGATATGGGGGATTGGTCAGGGCCTCCAGGAAGTTACAGCATGGCTGAAAAGGCAAGACATGTGTGCATGGAGCCTGCAAATGACAAAACAGGATGTCAGCTCTCTGGGGTCTCTAGCCTGAGTTCTGTCCCTGAACAGAATGTGGCTGGCAGTTCCTGGTAGTTGAGGCTGGAGGGAGAAGGCCAGCTGCCAAAACAGGTTATTTTCAGATCTTCATTTTTATTATACAAGGGAACCTGCTTTAAACACATACAGTTATGAGCTCAGGGTATTATAATTAGTTGTTACTGGAAAGAAGAATCCGCTGGAGGTGGTGGTGTTGACCCAGAGGTTCTGCCCTTGAAGGTAAGGAGCATCCCCAGGCCCGAGAGCAACTGATGGCCACCTGTGAAACCAGCCAGCAATGGGTTAACCTTGTGGGCATGGCTTTGATCTGCACAGACTCACCATGGTTCCTTTTCAGCCTCCTTGCATATGTTTACGCTCCCACGCTGATCATTAGAACCATTGCCAACCCCACTGCCAGTCATCAGGGCCCTGCTCTGACTCTCTGCCCCCTCCCACCCCACCCCTTACATACTTGCATGCTGGAGGGCTGGAGGGTCAGGAAAACTCTGTACACCTCAGTAAGACGTGACTCCCTGACTCCCATCACTGCCCTGAGGGTGACAGGGGCCAAGCTTGGTAAAGACAGAGATGCAGTCTCTGAAAAATGCCCAGCCCAGGAGAACTTTCCTATAGCCTACGGCTAACCTGGTCTTGATCTACTTTTGGATGGAGTAGCATCCCTACTTCTCACCCGCAAGATGTTGGGGCAGTCTAAGTGCAGGTTGGGAAAGAATTTCCAGACAGACAGCATTTCAGAAGGGAGTGTGTTTATTAAGAACAAAGAGCAGAGATAAGGAGGACACTGCAAGAGCAGTGGGCTGACCTCCTGACAGACCAGGGAAAGATTGTTTTCATGAGTTAATAGCTGATTCTTATAGCCTCAGGACAAAGATAATCCCTGCTGGAAGGCTGACGTTGGGTGATTGGCTGGGGTGTTATAGGGTGTTTACTGGAGCAGACATCTTTGCTTAACTGGGAGTCAGGAAGCTTGTCAGCGATGATCAGGGGCACTTTTGGGAATGGTTACAAAGGGGCTCAGTCAACTTTGCAGGTGATCTTGGTTCTAGGTTCTGCCTCTGTGGCTGTCGTGCAAGGCCTCGCACCCGTAGCCTGGGGCAGGACTCAACACAGAAGAACTGCCAATGAGCAGGTCATTCAGAGCCTGGGGCAGAAGGGCTGGGGGGCCTGGGGTGTCAGAAGGGGGTGGGCAATCAGCACCAATTCCTGTTCCAGAATTAAGGATGCAGAGCAGAAGGCTGTGTACATGAGAGATGGCCAGTTCCTGGTGGGAGATCCCGCTGCAGACAACTGTCATGCAGGTGAGCATCTGGGGCCTTGACCTCCTGGGACTCACACAAACTCCATCTGCCCCAGGCTCTCCTTCCCCTTCTGTCTCCAGTGACAGTGAGAGTTGAGGCAGGGAGGGCTCTCCCAGTGAGGGATCAGGGCCCTGATAGGAGTCCCAGCCTGCATGCAGGGGCCAGGTCAGCTGTGCCCTGGCCCAGTTCTTTCCTACCCAAGCTTTAGCTCGCTTCAGAGCTTGCAGTCTGGGGTCCCCTCAGCACCTGGCGCTCTTCTCTTCTTCCCTCCAAGAGACCATCTGCATACTCCCCAACAGAGGCCTGGAACGCACCAAGTTCCCCATCTTCTTGGGGGTCCAGGGAGGTAGCCGTTGCCTGGCATGTGTGGAGACAGCAGAGGGGCCTTCCCTGCAGCTGGAGGTGAGCAATCGCACCCTGTGCTGGGGGCCCCTACAGACCTCCAGGGTGCTCTGGCATGCCCATCTGTGGTCCAGCAAGGTCCACACATCCCTCTTGTTTGGATTTCCACCATCTCCGTCTGCACCCAGTGCTCAGACCCTTCCCTCTAGAACCTGCAGAAGGAATTTCCCTGGGGAAAGACTCACCTTTTGGTTCCCTCTTTGGCCAAGCCCCAGAAGCCTCAAGGGCTGACAGTCAGCTGCCCCATCCAGCCTCCTCTGCCTTGCCCCCTCAGGATGTGAACATCGAGGACCTGTACAAGGGCGGAGAAGAGGCCACCCGCTTCACCTTCTTCCAGAGAAGCTCAGGCCCTGCTTTCAGGCTCGAGGCTGCTGCCTGGCCTGGCTGGTTCCTCTCTGGCTCCTCTGAACCCCAGAAGCCCCTGCGACTTACCAAGGAGACTGAGCCCTCAGCCCGCACTGAATTCTACTTTGAACAGAGTCGGTAGAGAGGCAGGAAGCTGGGTTCTGGCCTGGTGCTCCCAAACCAAGCTCATCCTACTGAGGGTTGAGCAGAATAATGGCCTCCACATCCTGATCTCAAGAACCTGTGAATATGTTACCTTATCTGGCAAAAAAGGGACTTCGCAAATGTGATTAAGTGAAGGCTAATCCATCCTGGGTTATCCCAGTGGACCTTCATGATTAATCATCAGGGTCCTCATATGAGGGAGGCAGGAGGGTGAGAGTCAGAAAGAGAATGGAAGATGCAATGCTGCTAACTTTGAAGATGGAGGAATGGGCTGTGAGCCAATGAATGCAGGTGGTTCCTAGAAGCTGGGAAAGGGCAGGGGATGCATTCTCCCCTACAGCTTCCGGAAGAAACACAGCCCTGCCAACTTGATTTTTGTCCAGTACTTCTGACCTCCAGAATTGTAAAATAATAAATGTGTCTTGTTCTAAGCCATTACTTTTGTGGTAATTTGTTATAGCAGCTGTAGGCAACTAACACAGGGCCTTCACGGGCCTCTGTGTGCAGCATTTAATGCAAAGGGATTGGGTGATTTGGTGAGTCCTTCTTGGAAGCCTGATCATGGTTTCTTCTCTGATCCTTCAGCTCTGGAGCTTCTATAAATAACCAAGAAGCTCCAAGTAGAATCCAACTCCCCTCCTCTGTCTATGGATAATGCCTTGGGCTGTTTACATTCTCAGTTTTGTTAATAGTTCAGGTAACAATTTTTCTATCAGACACTTCACAATGAATCCGTCTCCTAACTAATGGACCAGTACTGTTGATTGTCTGCTAGTTTTGATGTGTGAGGACCAAAGGGAACAGTTATGAGGAGGCAGTGGGTTTAGACTGGATGTACTGAGTTTAAGGTTACCATGTAACTAATGAGTTGAGTTGACTGGTTATAGTTCGGAAACAGAGATGGATCTCACCTGACAGTTTGTAGTTAGAACTGTTACACATCCTTGGAGCCCTCTCCATTACACAGAGGACTCATGGTTAGGCTCAAGTTAGAGCAGGGAGCCTGTCGTATCATGGCTCAGAGGAGTGGGCTGCTGGTACTCTTCTTGTTTCATACAACCACTCAGCATCTGGCCAACCTGTACTGTGAGCCAGGACATTTAAGAAGAGTGTGTCTCAGGGACTTCCCTGGTGGTACAGTGGATAAGAATCTGCCTGCCAATGCAGGGGACACAGGTTCTATCCCTGCTCCAGGAAGATCCCACACGCTGCAGAGCAACTAAGCGCATACACCACAACCACTGAGCCCATGCTCTGAAGCCCACAAGCCACGACCTCTGAGCTTGTGTGCAGCAGCTACTGAAGCCCACCTTCTAAGGTGGGCCTTAGAGCCTACCTGCCCCAACTACTGAGGCCTGTGCACCTAGCTTGTGTTCCACAACAAGAGAAGCCACCACAATGAGAAGCATTCGAACCATAATGAAGTGCACTGCTCACTGCAACTAGAGAAAGCCTGCGCAAAGCAACAAAGACCTGTCTTCACCCTTACAATGATCCTGCATGGCAAGTGTTCTTACCTGCATTTGACAGGTAAAGACTGGACTAACAGACGTGACATACTTAACTTGCTGAAGGTCACAAAGGCTGCACATGTACACCTGGTCCGTTTGACCCCAATCTTATTCCACAAATTTTTATTCCACTCTTATTCTAGGAGCAACAAAACTAAGTTTCCTTGCAGCTGATAACTGAGTGGGAGAAACATTAAACAAGCAAATACACAAACAAGGAAACAGACAAGGGCAATTTGCATGAGAGAGGGTGAGGGCAGTAGGTATTCAGTGGTAACATTAGAGAGGATGGTCCGGGGAGGTGACTGAGGTGACATTTGAGCTGATGCTGAAGGATACAAGGGAGTGCGAGCAGGAAGGGATGCAGGAGAGAAATAGCAAACACACAACCCTGAGACAGAAAGGGCTCAGTGTGTCCAAAGAGTAGTGGAAGGCTGGAAGGCTGCATCCTGGAGAGGGTTAGGAGATGGACAAGACCAGCAGGGGACTGGATCATGGGGGTGGATCTTGAAGGCAAATAAGTGTTTTCACTTATTTTTAAGTGCCAAGGAATGCTATGGGAAGATTTTAAGCAGAAGAAAGACATGCCAGGCTTTGTGGCCCTAATAAATTGAGACTCTTTCCCTGCATGTTCCTCATCACTTGTCACCTGGTTATCATATCATAACTATGTATTTTTTGAATTAGTTATTTTATAGTTTGGATGCAGTGGGTCTTCCCTGCTGCATGAGGGCTTGCTCTAGCTGCGGTTAGTGGGGCTACTCCTTGTTGTGGTGCACAGGCTTCTCACTGCAGTGGCTTCTTTTGTTGCAGAACGTGGGCTGAATGTGCACAAGCTTCAGTGGTTGCTGAGCATGAGCTCTATAGTTTTGACTCGTGGGCTCTAGACCACAGGCTCAGTAGTTGTGGCACACGGGCATAGTCGCTCTGCAGCGTGTGGGATCTTCCTGAGTCAGGGATCAAAGTAGCATCTCTTGTATTGCAAGGCAGATTCTTAACCACTGGACCACCAGCGAAGCCCCATAACTATGTATTTATGTCCTGGGACTACTCTGTGCTTTTTGAGGGTGTGTTCTGTTCAATTACAGGCTTCCCAGATGGTGCTAGTGGTAAAGAACCAGCCTGCCAATGCAGGAGACATAAGAGATGTGGGTTCGACCCTGGGTTGGGAAAAACCCCTGGAGGAGGGCATGGCAACCCACTCCAAGATTCTTGCCTGAAGAATCCCATGGCCAGACGAGTCCAGCAGGCTACAGTTCACAGGGTTGCACAGAGTCAGACACGACTGAAGGGACTTAGCACGCATGCATGCACTCTGTTCAATTTGGGTCACCAATGCCCAGAGTAGTTGCTGGTACATCAAAGGCCCTAAGTGCAGTCTTGAATTAATGAGTAGATAATCACTTGGCTCTTGTTGGAACTTTGGGGTACAGTGTGAGGACAACTAGCAGCAAGGTAGAGAGACACTATGCAGTATGGAGATTTAGCTGGCGGAAAAGGCTAGACAGGCCTACACAAAGGAAAGAGCGTTTTATCTGGGCCCCAGAGAAAAAGTAGTTTCCAGGCAGAGAATGTGGGGATAGGTATTTCTAAGCAGAGGGAGTAACTTGGCAAGGGGTGATGGAGGAGTTCCCAGCATATTTAGGGTGTGGATGAATCATCCATGTGCAGGGACCCAAGGCTTATGGTTGGAGAGTTGCCAAAAATTAAGATGGGAAGATAGGTGGGGCCAGATTATGGATGCCTGGTGAAGGAGGAGACCTGGAAGAAACATCCAAGTATTTCAAGTAGGACCCAGATTTCAAGTCTGGGACCCTGAGATCAGCACAGGACCAACCAGGCTGTTGCTAGGTCTTCCGCTCACCTCAGCTTCCTCTTTGCTCTGCCTCTCACCCCTCCCACCCCCTGCCTTCTGTTTGTCCCTGTCCTGGCATCAGCTTTGATGCTGTGGTTCCAAGGTTGGCCTGACCCCTGCTTCATCTTCCCATACCAACTCCTCTCCTTCACCAGTAACTCAACTTGATCCAGCATGGAACAGGGCCAAGGAGTGGGAGTTGCCTGGGTATGCCTGGGTGGGTAGCGGGCACAGTTCACTAGAGAAGGGCCAGCAAAGATGAGTTGGATCATATTCTCTATTTAAATAAAAAACATTTGGAACATCTAATATATGTCAACACAGTATTAGTGCCTGGGAGAGGAAGAAGATACAAGAGGTTTAGAAGACATGGCCCCTGTGCTTTAAAGATGAGAGAACAGGCATTACGAATAAAAGCCAACATCCACTGACTGCTTTCTATGGAATGACTAGAAAACACTCCAAACAGCACTCAGGGAACCTTAGGTTGAAATAATGATGGGGTGTTCTGGCCCTGAGGATTTAAGAGTAAGAAATGGAAGTAGCTTCTGACAGACATGTTGGGATGCCAGGAATATATTCTTTGCCCTGCCCCAAGTATTGTCTCTGAAATTCTTTCTTCTTCCTGGTGACCACGCCAAAGGCTTCATTCCACAACCAGCGCATCAGAGGTGTTATTATGCAAATTCCTGAGAGAGACACACTTGTGNAAGAAATGGAAGTAGCTTCTGACAGACATGTTGGGATGCCAGGAATATATTCTTTGCCCTGCCCCAAGTATTGTCTCTGAAATTCTTTCTTCTTCCTGGTGACCACGCCAAAGGCTTCATTCCACAACCAGCGCATCAGAGGTGTTATTATGCAAATTCCTGAGAGAGACACACTTGTGGTCTTATCCACCACTGACATCTCAGAGTGAACTGAACTGGCAGGTCCTGAGCCAGAAACTAGTAAACAGGTGATTAGAACACAGTGTGGTAACCTCTCATTCAGGTAGCACCAGGGAGCTGGGCTACTGGATGGTCCCATCCCAAGGGGTCAGGAAAGGATTTAAGAGAGGTAATGCATGCAGGAGAGCCAGCCAAGTGAGGGGCAGGAGGAGCTGTGGGCAGACACAGGTTTGCAGGAAGTCCCGAGTGCAGCTGTGTGTGTAAGTGCATACCCGTGTGCACATGCGTATGGTGTGCATGTATGCATGTGTGAACTGTGTCTGCCTGTGTGCATATGTATGCTGTATATGTGTGTCGACAAAAAGTTCCAGACATAGGCAGTGGCTTACGCTTAGAGGACTTTGTCTTTATTCTGAGAAGCTCTGAAGAGACTTTATACAAGAGGATGATGTGTTCAGGGTCTCCTATAACTTGTATGTCCAAAGTCACGTGGACTGAAAAAAAAAATCACACTTCCTTCATGACCCAAATATTCACTTTGGGATTCCATGCCCACCCTAAAGCCACGGTATTACTATAGCCCCTGCAAAACAAATGCTGAAGATATCACACAATCCATAGGGTGTATAATACATGGAAGTCTGGGGAAGCCTAAACCCAAATTTAGGGAGGAAAAAGTAAAAGTGAAGAAGAAAACTCTAATGGAAACCAAATTTTCCTGAACACTATTGGGTCCACTCACCTGTGCATAGTGAAGCCAATTTACTGACACCAGGTTGTGGTGAAGGCAAGTGTAATGTTTACTGCAGGCACCCAGCAAGGAGTCCAGGTAACTAATGCTCAAAAGGCCCACTCTCAGTGGTTTTCAGGGAAAGATTTTTAACGACAAGGTGAGGGAGAGCATCCCAGAATCCTCCAACATTCTTCTGATTGGTTGGTGGTGAGATAACCAGGAATCAACATCATCAACCTTCTTGTTCCAAACAGTCTTGGGTCTTCGTGCTTGTAGGGAGCACGTATAGTTAATTTTCACCTGGTGGGGGTTTCAGTACCTGTAAAACAGCTCAAAGGACATGAGTCAGAATATTATCTATAACCCTTAGTGAAGTGAAGTCGCTCAGTCATGTCCTACTCTTTGCGACCCCATGGACTGTAGCCTACCAGGCTCCTCAGTCCATGGAATTTTCCAGGCAAGAGCACTAAAGTGGGTTGCCATTTCTTTCTCCTGGGGATCTTCCCTACCCAAGGATTGAACCTGGGCCTCCCACATTGCAGGCTGATGCTTTACTGTCTGAGCCANAAGCAGACTGCAGGGTTTCTTGGCTTCCATATATGTGTTATGTGTGTATATATGGATTATGTATGTATATATGGGTTATGTGTGTATACATATGTATCTGTATAAATAATGCATATATATATGGAATATACATGTGTCTGTTATATAACATAATATATGTGTGTTTTATATATATGACATATATATATAATATGTAACACATAATACATCACATATATATATATATCTTTCCTACTCTTTCTCTGGAGAGCTCTAATACAGCTGTCTGATCTATTCTCCTCTATGACTTTCCCTGTTTACTCTGCTTTAGCCACATCACACTCCTTGCTGTTTTTCAAAGACAAATGCTCCAGGCCGATGCCACCCCAGGGCCTTTGCACCAGCCTTCGGTGTGGAAGTCTCCTTCCTTAGGGAAGGCTTCTCTGATCTCTTTATATAAAACTGCAACCTGTAGCCCTCTCTGAACCTCAGCTTTCCTGAGCCCCCTCTTGTGCCCTCACTTTCTATCACAATCTATGATTTATTATTTATTCATTGCTCTGTTGACAAAAAGTTAATCCATAGTCAATCTAAGAAAGAAATGGAAAATTTTTACTCTAGCCAACCTGAAAATTATAACCCTGGAGATAGTCTTGCAGAAAGCCAGTTAACCAGTCAGAGGTCAAAGAACAGGGATACACATTTTTGAGATCGAGGGTTACATGTCACATGACATGCTGACAGTTTGTACAGTCCAGATCTGCATGTGCAAAGTGAGTAGTGGGTCATCAGGACCCAGTTACGTACGAGATTAGGAAGGAATGTTATCTGCTAAGGAGGTCTGGTTAATGCAGTCACACAATACACACTAAAGGGGAGAGAGAAGACCTAAATGAACAGAGAAAAACATTGTTGTTGTTCAGTCGCTAAGTCGTGTCTGACTCTTTGCCACCCCATGGACTGCAGCACACCAGGCTTCCCCATCTTTTGCTGTCTCAGAGTTGATACGAACTCATGTCCTGTAAGTTGGTAATGCCATCCAACTATCTCATCCTCTGTCATCCCCTTCTCCTGCCTTCAATCTTTCCCAGAATCAGGGCCTTTTCCAATGAGTTGGCTGTTCATATCAGGTTGCCAAAGTATTGGAGCTTCAGCTTCAGCATCAGTCCTTTCAATGAATATTCTGGGTTGGTTTGCTTTAGAATTGATTGGTTTGATCTCCTTGCTGTCCAAGGGAGTCTTGCCATAAAATATGAAATTTATTTTTCATCAGTATATTTCCCTCCTCTCCTTCTACTAGAATGCAAGTTCCATAAGGTGGAGGTTTTTGCCTGCTCTGTTCATTTTTATTTCATGACATGAAAAAATTCTTATCACATGTGTAAGGCACTCATCAACATTTGCTGAATGGATATGGGAATAAATGAATAAATAAGTTGCAGGACTACTTGTTATGGTCATGGTACAGAGCAGTCGCAGGAAACTCAAATAGTACTCCACAAATGATCTGATTTAGATGTCAGGCCCTATGGAGAACAGCCCCAGATTTGTCAGGAAGGACTGTGGCAGTGGGAGGGAGTAGCGGAAAAGAATCTAGTTTCCAGAAGGAGGGCTGGTGGAAATGGATGGGGCCTCAGGGCTCCCAGCCAAAGTCTGAGGCTTTTTGTATGGTCTCTCAGTTACCTATTGCTGTGTAACAACCAATCTTAACTTAGTGACTTAGAACAATTTATTATTTTTCATGACTCTGTGTGTTGCCCCCGGCCATATTTATTATGATAAACATACTTGTGCTGTTCTTCTGATATTGCCTTCTTTTTATTTTCTTCCTTCTCTTCCTTCCATACATATTTTTTAAGCTTTTTATTTTGTATTTTCATGTAGCCAATTAACAGTGCTGTGATATTTCCAGGTGAACAGCAAAGGGCCTCAGCCATACATATACATGCACCCATTCTCCCCCAAGCTCTCTTCCCATCCAGGTCACCATATAACGTTGAACAGAGTTTCGTGTGCTATACAGCAGGTCCTTGTTGGTTATCCACTTTAAATATAGCAGTGTGTACATGTCCATCCCAAACTCCATAACTATCTNATACATGCACCCATTCTCCCCCAAGCTCTCTTCCCATCCAGGTCACCATATAACGTTGAACAGAGTTTCGTGTGCTATACAGCAGGTCCTTGTTGGTTATCCACTTTAAATATAGCAGTGTGTACATGTCCATCCCAAACTCCATAACTATCTCTTCCTTCCGGCAAACCTAAGTTCATTCTCTACGTCTGGGAGTCTCTTTCTGCTTTGTAAGTTCGTTAGTACCATTTCTTTTTAGATTCCACATATAAGGGATGTCATATGATATTTCTCCTTTCTGTCTCACTTATTTCACTCAGTATGACACTCTCTAGGTCCATCCATGGTGCTACAAATGGCATTGTTTCATCATTTTTGATGACTGAGTAATATTCCATTGTATTTATGTATCATATCTTCTTTATCCATTCCTCTGATGACTTCCATGAATATTTACTGAATCCTCCTTTACATTCTGTACAAGGAGATATATGTAAGGTTTGACCTAGTTTTCAGTTCAGTTCAGTTCAGTCACTCAGTCATGTCCAACTCTTTGCGACCCCATGAATCGCAGCACGCCAGGCCTCCCTGTCCATCACCAACTCCTGGAGTTCACTCAGACTCATGCCCATCAAGTCGGTGATGCCATCCAGCCATCTCATCCTCTGCCGTCCCTTTCTCCTCCTGCCCCCCAATCCCTCCCAGCATCAGAGTCTTTTCCAATGAGTCAACTCTTCACATGAGGTGGCCAAAGTACCGG
>SJYA01001594.1:840191-856286 GCA_006410615.1 Neotragus moschatus
CACAGTTCAAAAGCATCAATTCTTTGGCGCTCAGCCTTCTTCACAGTCCAACTCTCACATCCATACATGACCACTGGAAAAACCATAGCCTTGACTAGACAGACCTTAGTCAGCAAAGTAATATCTCTGCTTTTGAATATGCTATCTAGGTTGGTCATAACTTTTCTTCCAAGGAGTAAGCGTCTTTTAATTTCATGGCTGCAGTCACCATTTGCAGTGATTTTGGAACCCAGAAAAATAAAGTCCAACACTGTTTCCACTGTTTCCCCGCCTATTTCCCATGAAGTGATGGAACCAGATGCCATGATCTTAGTTTTCTGAATGTTGAGCTTTAACCCAACTAGTACAGGAGAACAAAATTTAGCACCCAAAATCTCTGGCATGTGGATTATTTTGAGCTGAAAGCAATCAAAGCCCCAAAGGTTTGGGGTGAAAGTTTGAACTCTCCCCTAACTGCCTAAAAGAATGTAGGCATAAGGACTGTTCCAGGAAGGGAGCTGTTTCCATAGATAACTATAGCATGAACTAGGTGTGTAATCAGGAAAGGACCTATCAAAGTCTGTTTTTTAAAATTCCCCTCTGTTTCCCCTTGTCTCTGCAGGGCCAGCAAATATTTGTTTGCCAAACATTTGCTTTTCCATCTCCATGTCAACTGCCTTTCTCCCCCTTTGGAGTCCCAAAACACCCTCCACACCCTCAGTATCCTCTTTTGTCTGTAAGTGATATTTAAGGTGAGGGTTTCAGCCATTTTGAGGAGTTTCACAGATTTCCTAGGTCTGTCCCGTGTGTACATGTTATTAAACTTTTGTTTGGATTTTCTCTTGCTAATGCCTCATATCAATTTAATTCTCAGAACGTCCAGAAGAACCTAGGAGAGAAGAGGAAAATTTCTTCCTCCCCAATACCAGTCTTCTTAAATTCTTACTTCGTTTTTTGGTTTTTTCAATATTAAAAAAAAATTTTATTTCTTGCTCTCCAAATCCCTGAGTTCAGCGCTGTGCACACAGTGAGAGCTTAATTAATGGCTTTGAAAGATTCTAAGAAAACTGTAGATGCAAAGAACATTTTCACCAATAGCCTCAAGAATAATGACGTTTGGGGTCTTCTCTGTAGTTGTAATGCGAGGGCTTCTCTTTTTGAGGAGTGTGTGGGCTCAGTAGCTGCAGTGCTGGCTTCTCTTGTTGTGGCCCTTGGGTTTAGTTGCTCCACAGAATGTGGGATCGAACGCATGTCCCCTGCATTGGAAGGTGAATTCTTATCCACTTAACCGCCTGGAAAGTCCTGACAATTTGTTTACTACATTAAACTATAACTTGGCCTTAGAGCACCAGAGGTTCTCGATTCTCTTGACCACTTATATCAGGATCAGCTAGTTAAAAATGATTCCTGGGTCCCCACCTCCAAGTGGCTAATACAAAGCTATGCGGCTGAGCAGAGGAACCTGAATTTCTAAGATGTTTCTACGTGATTCTTGGTAAGAAAGACTCTAAGGATCCCCAGTGTACATCAAACTTCCTTCAGCATCAACCCCCACAGAAATTAGGTCTCAATCAAAGTACATGACACTCTGTATGGGTTTGTTTCCATGGCAAAAAAAAGGAATGACTAAAATAGGAAGTTAAGAATAAAAACATAACTCTCCTGTATATAAATATGTGGCTCAAATGTGACCCAAGATGTCATTCTCTGCTCAGGCTTATTAGTCATGGAAGACAGAAAATCATCCTCATTATGAGAGGCTGCTCATCAGTCATTACTTCCCCATAAGTCCTGCGAGAGAGGCCAAAGGGGCGACCAGCATGGAAGTTCAGGGAAGCTTTGTTCTGAGAACTCACTAGAATAGACTCCAGTGGGGCAGGAGGTGCTTTGCCTAGGGACTGACTAGTGCAGAAAGAGGTGTGGCTTCTGGGTGATGGTTCAGGCTAATGTTGCATGCATGCTTTCCTGTTCTGGAGGTAGGGTATCTCTCCTTATTGTGTTGTTCGTGGGTACACTTTTGTTGTACCTGGTAGGTAGGACCAACCACTTAACCAAAGGGATGGGAATTTCCACCCTGAAGAGATCCTGAAGAGGGAATGAGTATAGGTGTGGGAGAGCCCATTCTTATCTGCAGTACTCTGCTGGCAGCAGGTGGATACTTGCCTCTATCAACATTCTTATTTTATGGCACCAGACTGAGCTTGAAAGGGGNCCTGGTAGGTAGGACCAACCACTTAACCAAAGGGATGGGAATTTCCACCCTGAAGAGATCCTGAAGAGGGAATGAGTATAGGTGTGGGAGAGCCCATTCTTATCTGCAGTACTCTGCTGGCAGCAGGTGGATACTTGCCTCTATCAACATTCTTATTTTATGGCACCAGACTGAGCTTGAAAGGGGTGAAGACTTTGGCACTTTCATTCCCATATGCTCATAAATGAATATAAGCTGCTAGGATCACCTCATATAGTTATGTAGGTTTTATGCCTTGACTCCAGGAGTCCCACCCACGTTTCAATATTATACTCTTTATTTTTTAAAATTATTAATTAATTAATTTTTGGCTGTGCTGGGATTTCATTTTTAACTAGAAAAACTAGGTTTTCTCTAGTTGTGGAGAGCAGGAGCTATTCTCTAGTGGCAGTTCAAGGGCTTCCCAGTGAGGTGGCTTCTCTTGCTGTGGAACACAGGCTCTAGTCGCAAGGGCTTAGTAGTGGCCCCTTGGCATGTGAAATCTTCCTAGACCAGGGATTGAACCTGTGACCCTTGCACTGGTAGGGAAATTCTTAACCACTGGACCACCAGGGAAGTCATATCATACTCTTTATTATTTACTATGAGATTGTTTGGACAGTGGACAATAAAGTGCCTTGTACTAAAAAAAAATCCAGTATCTCTAATGACTTTCCAGCTGATGAGAACAAAATCAGGAAAGGAAGCCTTTTACTAATTCTCTCCAAGAAGCCACAAGTGGCTGGAGCAAGGCATGTAAAGAAAGAGAATGAGGCAAGGATGTGGCTTAGAAGAAAATAGGGGCCAAATCATGAACTTAATTATGGCATGCTGAAAGCCTGCTCTTCAGCAAGAGGCCCCTATAGATGATTTCAAGCAGGGGAATGAGATGATCAGGTTTATCTCTGAAAACAGTGGCTTCTGGCTGCTGGCTGGGGAACGGATGTTGGCACAGCCTCTCAAGTGGTTTTTCCTTGCTCCAGCATTGCTCTTGTCCAATCTAGCCAAGAGATGAGTGTCCAATGACTGTTGCAGGGGTTTGAGAGAAGTCAATTAATTTAAGGAATTTAAGTAATTAAGTAAGAAGGTAGAGTCTATAGATTTGGGTGATTAATTGCTTGCAGAGTGAGATTGGTCCAGTTGTTAAGACTTTGCTTTCCAATGCAGCATGTGCAGGTTCGATCCCTGGTTGAGGAGCTAAGATCCCACATGACTTGCAGCCCCAAAATCCAAAGCATAAAACAGAAGCAGTGTTGTAACAAATTTGATAAAGACTTCAAAAATGCTCCACATCAAAAAAAAAAAAAAAAACTTTAGAAAACAGAGTGGGGATGCTGTATGGGTTTTGGGGTAAGGACATGAGTTCTGGAGAAAACATCTTTACATTTCTTCTCTGCTACCTCTCATCTGAGTAAATTGAATGAAATAGACTTACCCATTTTTTTAAAATTATAAATGTCAGGGAGTCATATTCTTTTATCTTTCCATGATACATTTGAAACAAAAGTGCCAACAAACTTCCTCAGTCTTAACAAGAAATCTTTCAGATTTTTATACCATTTAAGGATCTGGAAATGCTTTTTCAGCATTATTTTCAAGGCAACTCTTTCATTAATCCATTGTTGTGAAATAAACTATCCTGAAATATAGTGCCTTAAAGAAAGAAAGAAAGAAAAAATGGAGGCCGTACTTATTCTGCTTGTGAGTCTACAAATGAGCAGGGCTCGAGGGAAACTTTTGTTTCTTGTACACACAATATCAACTGAAGGAGCTCAGAGGATGGGAGCTGAAGTTCCTGGGTGCTCCATCACTCACAGGTAGGGAGGTAATACTGTTGTTTTGCTGGGTCTCAGTGGGATTGTTTCCCAAAACACCTTTGCATGGTTTCTCCATACTGGCTGGGCTTCCTTACAATATAGTGACTGGGTTCCAAGAGTGAGAGAGCCAGGCAGAAGCTGCAAAACATTTTTTAAATTAATTTATTTATTTTTGGCTGCACTGGGTCTTCATTGCTGCGTGCAGGCTTTCTCTAGTTGCATAGAGTAGGGGCTACACTCTAGTTGTGGTGACCAGGCTTCTCTTTGTGGTTGCTTCTTTGGTTGCAGAGCACAGGCTATGTGTGTGTGGATTCAGTTGCTCTGAGGCATGCGGGATCTTCGCAGACCAGGGATCAGACCAGTGTCCCTTGCATTCAGGGAGACTCTTAGCCACTGGACCACCAGAGAAGTCCTGGAAGCTGTATAACTTCTGATAACTGGCTTTACAAGTCATTCAGCATCACTCCTACCTCACTGTATTCATTAGAAGTGCATCACTAATGTCAGCCCACATTCAAAGAAAGGGAAATTTGACTCTATCACTTAATGAGAAAAGTCTCAAAGAATATGGGGGCATGTTTCTAAAGAAAAGCAACACGTTAGCCCTTAAACAACACACTCAAATTAGAGGTGNACTGTATTCATTAGAAGTGCATCACTAATGTCAGCCCACATTCAAAGAAAGGGAAATTTGACTCTATCACTTAATGAGAAAAGTCTCAAAGAATATGGGGGCATGTTTCTAAAGAAAAGCAACACGTTAGCCCTTAAACAACACACTCAAATTAGAGGTGTCTTTTTCTAGCTTAATTTTAGAGGACACAGCAACTTCTGAAGGCTTCAAAGATCTTTTTGTTCAAATATTGCTTGCAAGGGCATATTTATTTTAACTAAGAACAGAAGAGTTGGAGATAGTAATGAATATTCATACAGATCACCATAATGCACAGAAAAACAAGGATAGTCTTGTGGCTATTCTTAACTTAATGTTTCTCAACATGGATCCTTTGAATTCGTTTCTGATGTATAACCATTCTTTCTCCTGTGGAAGCTGTTGGGAGAAGTGAACACCACTGCTATTGCTGAGATTTCTTGGTTTGTTCATTATGAAGACTAGCACTGAGGGGCATATTATTTGTACGATAAGCAAACAGCAGGCCTTTGGCTTAATTTTACCAGGAAAAGTGGGAAAGGGGACTAAATAGAATTTTATTTAATGATACTGGAATAAGGAGCATAAAATGTATTTCTCCCACCACATATAAACTTGGACTAGTTAAGGGGGTATATACTATGAGTGACCACCACATCATAGATGGACCACAGTCTTTTGGAAGAAGACTGAGTAAGTTAACACCCCCCAAGCTATTAGCATGGAGCATGGCACACAGGAAGTCACAAAATGATGGAGAATGACTGATGAGAGAAGAGCCTTGAGGAGGCTGAGTGGGATGTACTCAGAGTAAAAGTGTAGAGACTGACCTTGAATAAGAGTGGGAATCTTTCTTCTACTGGACAACAGGAGAGAAGAAAAGAATAAAGATTCAATAGGCTTTAAAGCGGGTTGATGGGTGGTTAAGAAAGTCTTCTGTTGCTCTGATCTAAAGTGAGGAAACAGGAAGTAGGGTAGAACACTGAACAGGAGGATAATTTCCTGTGGGGATGGGCTAGCCATCAAATTATGGAAACATGGAAGGGTTGCTAAGCAACCATGAAGGCCAGTTGGTTTCTGTATCATCAGTGTGCAATGGGATCCATGTTCTCTTTTTATGTTTTTTTTTTTTTTTAATATTTATTTGGCTGTGCTGGGTCTCAGTTGCATTGTGTGGGATCTAGTTCCCCAACCAGGGACTGAACCCAGGCCCTCTGCATTGGGGGTGCAGAGTCTTAGCCACTGACCCACCAGGGAAGTCCTGAGTCCATGTTCTCTTAAAGTGCTCACTGCCTTTGGTGTAGGACTTGAGAGGACAGATATTGCACAGATCCAGAACTTTGCCAGGAAGAGTAATGAGAGGGCAGAGGGGCCAAGCAGAGGGGAGTAATTGACAAAAGTTTGTCAAATTGATGGGGGGCTGAAAAGAAATAAATATTGAAGGAAATGATGGAGTCAAGTTGACCAAAGGGTTAGAGATCTCTGGTAGCTGAAATACACAAATAGTGGGGATGCTGGAGAGAGTGAGGAACAGAGGGAGAAAGAAAGGAGGGAGGGAGGCCACAAAGATGGTCTGCTGTGGTCAGAGAGTAGGATGTTTGAACATGTTAGAAGTGAAGAGGTTAAGAGTGATGACAGGGCACAGGGTGTGACCCTGCAGGTAGATAGAAAAGAAAGTAGAAGCAGAAGTGACTGGAGGTGAGAAAGGCAAGGGGTTGAAAGGCTGTGGTGCTGGTCATCCAAATGGATGTCCAGGTTCCCTGGGTTTAGGTCAAAGAGGAGGACTTGGTTCCAGTTGCCAAATATTTAAGAAGGGGAGCAGGCTGATCAAGAGATCAATAGTCAAAAGTTACAAAGAGAGGTGGTCTAACGATCAAAGAACTGGGCTTTTGTTTGTTTGGGTGGGTTTTCATCTAACAAAGTTGCTGATGACATATCATATTATCAGCAAAGAGGGGACCTGATGCTGGCTCCCAACTTCCAGGCTGAGAGATATCTGAGGGTAGAAGCTTGAGTTCTTTCTCTTGAGAAAGCTGCAGGGTAACTGTGACACCGAGAGGACAGCCAGGTTTCAGCCCAGAGGAAAACTGAAAGAATATTTAGAAAAGAAGGACTTTCCTAGTGGTCCGGTGGCTAAGAGTCCGAACTCCTAAAGCAAGAGGGTTCGATTCCTCATTGGGAAACTGAATCCCATGTGTTGCAAGTATCCCACATGCTGAGGNTATTATCAGCAAAGAGGGGACCTGATGCTGGCTCCCAACTTCCAGGCTGAGAGATATCTGAGGGTAGAAGCTTGAGTTCTTTCTCTTGAGAAAGCTGCAGGGTAACTGTGACACCGAGAGGACAGCCAGGTTTCAGCCCAGAGGAAAACTGAAAGAATATTTAGAAAAGAAGGACTTTCCTAGTGGTCCGGTGGCTAAGAGTCCGAACTCCTAAAGCAAGAGGGTTCGATTCCTCATTGGGAAACTGAATCCCATGTGTTGCAAGTATCCCACATGCTGAGGGGAGCCAAATAAACAAATAAATATTTACAAAGTATTTAGTAAAGAGAATGAAAAGATAGTCATCCATTAAAAAAAAAAAAGCATTTGCTTTATGTATGATCCTGTTTGAAGTATTGGGATGTATTAAAGAATAAATTCCAGTGGCAAGAAATGGAGAATAAACATAAAGCAAATATACACTGACTATAATTTCATTAGACATAAAAGCTGTGATAAAAAATAGGGCTATTAGATGGAGAGTAAACCATGTGAAGAGGAAATGGGAATTTATTGTCACAAACTGTTCCTCCAAAGGAACAGAGGGTATAGTGGTCATTGTGTCAAACTGGATAAACNGGATGACCAGTACCACAGCCTTTCAGCCCCTTGCCTTTCTCACCTCCGGTCACTTCTGCTTCTACTTTCTTTTCTATCTACCTGCAGGGTCACACCCTGTGCCAGATGTGTATAAGAGACAGATTTGAGGGGAGCCAAATAAACAAATAAATATTTACAAAGTATTTAGTAAAGAGAATGAAAAGATAGTCATCCATTTAAAAAATATAACTGTGGAGCATTTGCTTTATGTATGATCCTGTTTGAAGGATTGGGATGTATTAAGGAATAAATTCCAGTGGCAAGAAATGGAGAATAAACATAAAGCAAATATAAACTGACTATAATTTCATTAGACATAAAAGCTGTGATAAAAAATAGGGCTATTAGATGGAGAGTAAACAGTGTGAAGAGGAAATGGGGATTTATTGTCACAAACTGTTCCTCCAAAGGAACAGAGGGTATAGTGGTCATTGTGTCAAACTGGATAAACCCAGATCAATTTTATTGGATTAATGCTTGCTAGAATAAGCTTTAGAATTAGCTTTGCTGGATAGCAGATGGAGAAAAGCATGTTAGGACTTGCAAACCATCAATGTGGGATATGGGATTTTGCAAAATAACTGCCAGGGTTTTCATAGAAATTATTTCCCATATTGTTATTTTAGTCACTAAGTCGTATCTGACTCTTTCGCAATCCCATGGACTGTAGCCCATCGGGCTCCTCTGTCCATGGAATTTTCCAGGCAAGAATATTGGAGTGGGTTGTCATTTCCTAAGGATCAAACCATTGGCAGGTGGATTCTTTACCACTGAGCCACCAGGGAAGCTCTATGGCCCCCTGGAGAATTTCTGATCAGTGTATGACCTCTCCTACCTGCTTGACTTCAAGGTCAATGAAAAACACTTGTAATTGCTGTCCACGGGTCCTTTGGTTCACAGAACTGTGTGGGGCTTGGAGGCAGCTTCTATGACATCTCAGTTTGCATGCAGCTCAGGAAGCGACGGAGTAAAGGGAAGTGGACAGCACTTCAGACATGACACTCGTTGAAACTTAGAGGAGACATTTTTAGAACAAAGAAAAGGAAGTTTTACTTTACCAGGGGTTAGTAAATATAGGAGGTTTACTTTCTGANTGTGGGGCTTGGAGGCAGCTTCTATGACATCTCAGTTTGCACGCAGCTCAGGAAGCGACGGAGTAAAGGGAAGTGGACAGCACTTCAGACATGACACTCGTTGAAACTTAGAGGAGACATTTTTAGAACAAAGAAAAGGAAGTTTTACTTTACCAGGGGTTAGTAAATATAGGAGGTTTACTTTCTGAATCGATCTCTAAATAAGGTCATAGAAAGACCAGGAACAGTATCTGAGAGATATAGCTGTAACTGGTTGGTAATTGAAACTAGGGACTTCAAGGAGGGCGCCCTCCTTCCAGGTGGTCCAAGAGCATGTGGTCTGAGTTCCTGTGAGCCTGTCTGGTGCCCTGATTGGTCAAGGCCTTGAGGCAAATATATTCAGAAGCCTCTTGGTGCTTCCCAGGTGGCTCAGTGATGAAGAACCTGTCTGCCAATGTAGGAAACAAGGGCTCAATCTCTGGGTCTGGAAGACCCCTAGGAGAAGGAAACAGCAACGCAGTCCAGTATCCTTGCTGGGAAAATTCCATGGACAGAGGAGCCTGGTGGGTTACAGTCCATGGAGTTGCGAAGACTTGGACACGGCTGAGCACTTGCATCTTGCACTTGGAAATATCACTCAGGCCCAGGCTGGTGCCCCCTCCCATGTCCAATTTTCTTTTTTCATGAATCTTATATACTTCCTCATTCTCTCTTCACCAGTGCCTCTCTTGAGATATATTTTTCTAGCTATTTAAAACCCTTCCTTTTTAAAATTACTAACTTAACTCATTATTGACTTATTTATTCCAACTTTTTGAGCTCTTACTCCATTAAGGTACTATTGTAGATAAAAGGCTCGAAGAAAAAAATATTAGAGTTCATAACCCAACATAGGAAACAGATCATTTTTTAAAATGACGTTACAAACTAATAAGTGCTATGAGGAACTATATTCAATATCCTGTGATAAACCATATTGGAAAAGAATATGAAAAGGAATATAAGCATGTGTATAACTGAATGACATTGCTATACAGTGGAGATTAGCACAACATTGTAAGTCAACTGTACATCAATAAAATAAAGTAAAATAATGATAACAGTAAGTTCTGAAACGTTGGGTTGCCCTTCCTTCACTCTATACTCTCTCTTCCAGGTATCTCTCTCAGGCTTTAACCATCACTTGCGGATCTTTCTCTCTAGTGTAGCCTGCTAAATTCCAGGTGTGTATGTCCAACTGCCAACTGGACACCTCCACTGGTCATTCGCATGCCCACACAACAGGACTTAACTTGAATTAACCATCTCTCTCCACTACCCTCAGGAACAATCTGTTCCTCTTTCTTCTTGTATCTTCTTTCTCAATTAATGGTTCTAGTGCTCCCCTTGTTATCTAAGCCCCCAAATAAGAATATCCTTGATTGCTACTGTCCTTCCATATTCAAGAGTCATGTCCCATATTCAGTAGTCACTACGTTCTATTGGTTTTATCTCTTAAATGTCTCTGAGGTCTTCTGTCCATCTTGATGGTCATCATCATAGTTCAGAACCTTGTCTCAGCATCCATGGGTTACTTGAGACAACTTCCCAACCAGCCTCCTGACCAGAGTTGGCCTTGCTCTACACCTTGATCTGCACTGCTCCATCTGGATAGTATTGTACCTATTCTTCAATGGCTCCCATGTGCTCCTATGATGTGATTTAATCCTCAGTCATATCTGACTCTTTGCCACCCCATGGACTGTATTCCACCACGCTTCTCAGTCCATGGAATTCTCCAGGGAAGAATACTGGAGTGGGTTGCCATTTCCTTCCCCCAGGAGATCTTCCTGACCCAGGGATTGAGCCTGGGTCTCCTGCACCTCCTGCACTGGCAGGCAGATTCTTTACCACTAAGCCACCTGAGAAGCCTGAAGAGAATGGGTGACCCTCCCCACACAATGCATTCTAAATTCAGGTCTCCTGTGGATGTCTCTGATTGGTAGACTTGATGTCACCGAGAATCTAAGGGAGTCTAAGAGGTGTGTTTTCAGCTTCCCAGATTCTTCAAGGACAAGCTGGAAGGAAGCTAAAAATGAGGCTGAGGAGCCAGGCTACCATGTACACTGCCCCTTCCCATGCCTACAGAATCATAGTAACCAGGCATAGTTTGTTAAGACCACGGAGAGCAGGCAAAGCACTACTCAGGGTGGTTGCCTCCTGCTTTCATCCATCTGACACTCACCCTGACTGTGCAGGCTTTGCTGGGTCTTATCCCATGGTATTTGAAAGTTGAGTCAACGTTCTTGCATTCTCCTTGAGGGAAGTCCATGTTCCTTCCTGGGTTTCCACCTTGCAGCTTGGAGCCCAATTTAGAATTATCATATGTAGAACTCATGCTCATGTGGTGGCTGACTCACAGTAACAAGTCTGATAGCTTCCCATGGAGGGAGGTATAGTTGGCAGAGCACTGGACCCAAGCAGGGAATGTTGGGCAGAAGTCTTGTCCCACCATAAACTCAGCTCTGCAATAGCTCTGTGATGGTGGGCAAATTACTTTGACATTGATCTCATTCAGTGCTTCATGTCATCAAGATGCTTACCCATAGCCGGGGTGATTAGTGTAACAGCGGCTTCCCCAGTGGTTCAGCGGTAAAGAATCTGCCTGCAACGCAGGAGATGCGGGTTCAATCCCTGGGTCAGGAAGATGCCCTGCAGGGGGTCATGCTAACCCATTCCAGTATTCTTGCCTGGAGAATCCCATGGACAAGGGAGTCTATAGACTATAGTCCATGGGGTCACCAAGAATCGGATAGGACTGAAGTGGCTTGGCAGGCACAGGATAAGAGCAGTTGTTATTGCTGCTACAGATAATGCTTTTTTAAAAAAAAAAAATTAATAAAGTATAATGGGCTTACAATGTTGTGTTAGTTTCTGCTGAACAAGAAAGTGAATCACTTATACATATACACAAATCCACTCCTTTTTAAATTCTTTTCCCATTAAAGTCGTTACTTTAATGAGTAGTGAGTAGAGTTCCATTGAGTAGAGTATTGATTAGAGTTCCTTATGCTATAGAGAAGGTCTTTATTAGTTATCTATTTTATATATAGTAATGTGTATATGTCAATCCCAGTCATCAGAGATGCAGGTTTGATTCCTGAGTGGAGAAGATCTCCTGGAGGAGGGCATAGCAATCCACTCCAGTATTCTTGCCTGGAGAATCCCGTGGACAGAGGAGACTGGTGGCCTACAGTTCATAGGGTTGCTCAGAGTTGGACAGGAGTGAGGCGACTTAGCATGCATGCCCTTCCCCTTTGGTAACTGTAAGTATGTTTTTTATATCTGTGACTCTAATTCTGTTTCTGTAAATAAGTTCATTTACACCATTTTTTTTGATTCCGCATATAAGTGATATCATATGATATTTATACTGAGTGAAGTAACAACACTTTCTGTTTCTTTGCGTCACCCCCTTGAGTTCGAAGTCCTCAGTCAGAGCACCCAGTCGTCCCATCTTTGGTCATGTGCCTGTCCCAGCCTCACTGACTAGGGAAGAGGAAGGGAGTATTTGGTTCTTTCAAGTTATGAAATGGAAAGCAAAGCCATACTTCCTTCCCAGACGTGATCAGTGGAAGATTTATCCTTAGCGGGAAGCATGTTTGGTTGGTGGAAAGAAAACAAAAAAGCAGCTACACTACAGGCATTTAAAACAGGAATTATCCACTTTAGCCTCTTCCTCTAATGCCATCCTTGAAATCATAAGTTAAATGTAAATGCTGTTTCCGTTTCTATTTGGGTTGGTCAAAATGTTTGCTTCTGCTTCTATAGCAGAAGATGCTATAGAAAGACCTGAACAAACTTATTGGCAAACCCAATATTACACCTAAAAATAAACACATAATTATACTATTGAAATATAAAAATATATTCTGAGATCTGAAATTGGCTCATGGACCTCTGATGAGAGCTGTCACACGTCTTGTGACCACAAATGCCTGCACGGCAGGTGAAGTGAGGACAATCCTAGTGTGAAAAGTCAGTCCCTGTTGACAGGTCTGTCTTTATCAGCCAGGTTCTGTGGGGAAAGTAATGGCAGGGAACTCAGACTAACGGAAATAGAAAAGTAATGAATTGAAAAAATTATCAGGTAGTTTCCAGAACTGACAGGAAGTTTGGAGAAATGGACAGAAATCAAGGGAGGCTTTTGGCAGGCGTGGGGTGGGGTGGGGGCAAACTGAGGGGAAAAGAACCAAGAGAAAAAAAGGATAGAGAGAAAGGCCGCTCACAGAGGAGCATTCCACTATTCCACTATAGCATTCTGTTCTTTCTTTAAAGCTGGAGATGTTTCGTTTCCACGTGCGCCTGCACAAGCTCAGTCACTCCATCATGTCCAACACTATAATCCCACAGACTGTAGCCCACCAGGCTCCTCCGTCCATGGGATTCTCCAGGCAAAAATACTGGAATGGGTTACCATTTCCTTCTCCAGCGGATCTTCCCATCCAAGGGATGGAACCCAGGTCTCGCACGTTGCAGATGGATTCTTTACTGTCTGAGCCACCTGGGAAGCTCCATTTTGTGGTTAGATCCATCTGTATTCACACCATCAGGGGCTAATTGAGTCCTGTCTCAGAAGAAAGAAAAAAGGAGCAGAAAATGCCAAGATGTGATTCCAGGACAGATACTCACCAAGCTAAGGGCTGGATGCGGTGGGAGATGGAAGGAGTTGGTCCTCATCTTAATACTGATTACCTCTGCCTAATGGTTGACGTTGAAGGGGCTGTGTTGGGCATATTACCTCAGGGCGCCTCACATCAGGGGCACTTTCAGAACCTATCTGTATAATCTGGCCACTCACGACGGCTGTTCTCTTGCTCTCTGGACCGCGCCTGACCAGTGCCTGCTTCACTTACAGCTGTGTCCCTAGGTACCTGCCCCAGGCCCTAGCTAGTGATAGCTTATCAAAATGGTGGTGAGGAGCATGACCTTCTGCTGGTTTCCCTGGTTACTAGTGAAGCCACCTTACATCAGTTCCCCTATAACTGGCCATTTCCCCTTCCCTTGGGAGACAAGATGACCACCATGTCCTGCCCTGTGCCACACAGGCCCTTGCTTCAGATGTGTAAGTTCCCCATCCATTAAACCACTGAAGTCTCTGTTGCTAACCCTAGGCTCTTTCTTCAATCTTGTAGCTGGGCAAGCTCAGACCTTGTAAGGCCCACTGCAGGGTGCAGCCCAACAGTATCATACAAACGAAGAAACTGAGGCTCAGAGAAGTTAGGTCATTTGCCTTGGTGAGTAGTGGTGTAGACTGGATTCCAGTTCAGACCTTCCTGACCAAAAGACTATATTTGTCATCATCCCTACTCACTCCTCCTCCAAGGAGAGGGTGACTACCAAGCTCAAATAAGCCAGGGTTTGGTGCTGCTGGGAAGGTCCAAACAGCCTGTGAGGAGGAAGAGACTGTGAATGGCTGGGGCATCATGAGGGCTTCATGGAGGAAGCAGCATTCTCTGGGGGCTTTGAGGATCCACCAGGATTTCAGCAGGTGAAGATAGGCAAGAAGGAGGACCTGGCAGTTTGAGGGAGCAAAACAAACCTAAGGAATGGGGAATGTGGAGAGTGTTTGATATGGTCAAGGGACTTCCCTGGTGGTCCAGTGGTTAGGACTCTGTGCTTTCACTGCTGAGGGCCAGGGTTCAGTCCCTGGTCAGGGAACTAAGATCCCACAAGTCACGTAGTGTGGCCCCCAAAATAATAATAATAATAAAGACCAATGTAGAGACAGTAAAAGAGTCATGTGACACATGTGGGAATTCATGGAGTGGTCTGAGCAGGTGGGTACCCAGTGGTGAAGACCCAGGTTGGCATAACAAGCAAGATGGTCTCCTCTTGCAGTTGGAAAGAGGTATTAATATTTTCAGACTGAGAGTGGGTTGGGGGCAGGAGGTTTTCTATTATCCGAGTGATTATTTAAAACAACTATTCATAGATTTTTGAATAATTCATGCCAAAAATTGTTTTAATTGAGGAATTCTTCTTTTACTTTTAATAAAGACCTTAATAAAAACAGCAAATTCTATTTAATATCACTATTACTTCACAAAAGAAAGACCATTTTTACACCATTTCTCTCCCCCTATTGAAATGGTTTATCCCATATACTGTATTATTCGAGCTACTTGTCCAGGGACTCCCCTCATTGTCCTGTGTCTGATGCGCACCTGCCGATGCAGGAGACACAAGAGATCCAGCTTCAGTCCTCAGGTCAGGAAGATCCCCTGGAGGAGGGCATGGCGACCCACTCCAGTATTCTTGCCTAGAGAATCCCATGGACAGAGGAGCCAGGTGGGCCACAGTCCATAGGGTCTCAAAGAGTCAGACACAACTGAGTGACTTGACAGGGAGGCAAGACAGTCCATCTAACAGCTGGAACTTCAGGGACAGAAAGGAAGAAACAACAGTATTTTGAAAGGGAGACAAGTGGATAATCAATATACGAGTACCTACAGTGTTTGTCGTTCTTCACCAAGTTACTGTATTCAATCCTCATAGCATCTTGAAGGTGTTTTTTAAAACCTGATTTCACAGATTAGTGGCCCAGATAAGTGGCTAGAGTTTAAAAAATGTGCTAAAAATTACTCAGCTACTAACAGGTGGAAACCAGGCTCATCTCTGGGTCCATTCTGATTCCAGACTGTGATTTTTATCATTATGTGTTGTTATGTTTCTGCAGTTCTGAGGAAGGAAGTCAAGAGAGTTCCTGATAAATGTCCTCATTCCTCTCAGTAACATGGAAGATGAGGTCCCCAGCATGTAATGTCAGGATTAAGGGGTCACTTAGAGGTAACTTAAGTTCTGAGAAATGGTAGTAGAAGTTGAGAAGCAGTTTTTTGGTTACCTGGAATAGATTCTTCTCAGGAAGACAGTTTCTTCATGTCATGAGGTCATTGGCTCCAAGACCAGTGGTGTCATGGGTGATGTGGTAGTGACTCACTGTCTTTTGGTCCAGGACAGGGAGAGAGTGGGAATTGGACAGTGGCTCGGGACTCTGACTCCTGCTCCTACAATGATCTATTCTTGGGCCTTCCTTGCCGTGGGGGCAGAAGGAGATGGGTGAAGGGATTTCTCCAGTGCCTGAGGGCTCCCAGGGGATAGGAGAAGCAACTGCTGATTTTCAGAGCTAGTCATGTTGGCTCAAGGAGCAGGAGGATCTGTGCTTCACACACGTCTTCCTGGCCCAGGAAGTGCATCACCGATCTGGGATTCAAAAGACTTTGGTCTCTGGACTACCCTGGTGGCCCATGGTTAAGGATCTGCCTTCCAATGCAGGGGACGCAAGTTCCATCCCTGGTCAGGGAATTAAGATCACATATGCCACGGGGCAAGTAAGTCCATACACCTCAACGAAGAGTAGTCCTTACTTGCTGCAACTAGAGGAAGCCCTTGTGCTGCAACAAAGACCCAGCTCAGCACACCTCCCCTAAAAAAAAAAAAAAAA
>SJYA01001594.1:856544-886661 GCA_006410615.1 Neotragus moschatus
TATATGTCAATCCCAGTCATCAGAGATGCAGGTTTGATTCCTGAGTGGGGAAGATCTCCTGGAGGAGGGCATAGCAATCCACTCCAGTATTCTTGCCTGGAGAATCCCGTGGACAGAGGAGACTGGTGGCCTACAGTTCATAGGGTTGCTCAGAGTTGGACAGGAGTGAGGCGACTTAGCATGCATGCCCTTCCCCTTTGGTAACTGTAAGTATGTTTTTTATATCTGTGACTCTAATTCTGTTTCTGTAAATAAGTTCATTTGCACCATTTTTTTTGAATCCGCATATAAGTGATATCATATGATATTTATACTGAGTGAAGTAACAACACTTTCTGTTTCTTTGCGTCACCCCCTTGAGTTCGAAGTCCTCAGTCAGAGCACCCAGTCGTCCCATCTTTGGTCATGTGCCTGTCCCAGCCTCACTGACTAGGGAAGAGGAAGGGAGTATTTGGTTCTTTCAAGTTATGAAATGGAAAGCAAAGCCATACTTCCTTCCCAGACGTGATCAGTGGAAGATTTATCCTTAGCGGGAAGCATGGTTGGTTGGTGGAAAGAAAACAAAAAAGCAGCTACACTACAGGCATTTAAAACAGGAATTATCCACTTTAGCCTCTTCCTCTAATGCCATCCTTGAAATCATAAGTTAAATGTAAATGCTGTTTCCGTTTCTATTTGGGTTGGTCAAAATGTTTGCTTCTGCTTCTATAGCAGAAGATGCTATAGAAAGACCTGAACAAACTTATTGGCAAACCCAATATTACACCTAAAAATAAACACATAATTATACTATTGAAATATAAAAATATATTCTGAGATCTGAAATTGGCTCATGGACCTCTGATGAGAGCTGTCACACGTCTTGTGACCACAAATGCCTGCACGGCAGGTGAAGTGAGGACAATCCTAGTGTGAAAAGTCAGTCCCTGTTGACAGGTCTGTCTTTATCAGCCAGGTTCTGTGGGGAAAGTAATGGCAGGGAACTCAGACTAACGGAAATAGAAAAGTAATGAATTGAAAAAATTATCAGGTAGTTTCCAGAACTGACAGGAAGTTTGGAGAAATGGACAGAAATCAAGGGAGGCTTTTGGCAGGCGTGGGGTGGGGTGGGGGCAAACTGAGGGGAAAAGAACCAAGAGAAAAAAAGGATAGAGAGAAAGGCCGCTCACAGAGGAGCATTCCACTATTCCACTATAGCATTCTGTTCTTTCTTTAAAGCTGGAGATGTTTCGTTTCCACGTGCGCCTGCACAAGCTCAGTCACTCCATCATGTCCAACACTATAATCCCACAGACTGTAGCCCACCAGGCTCCTCCGTCCATGGGATTCTCCAGGCAAAAATACTGGAATGGGTTACCATTTCCTTCTCCAGCGGATCTTCCCATCCAAGGGATGGAACCCAGGTCTCGCACGTTGCAGATGGATTCTTTACTGTCTGAGCCACCTGGGAAGCTCCATTTTGTGGTTAGATCCATCTGTATTCACACCATCAGGGGCTAATTGAGTCCTGTCTCAGAAGAAAGAAAAAAGGAGCAGAAAATGCCAAGATGTGATTCCAGGACAGATACTCACCAAGCTAAGGGCTGGATGCGGTGGGAGATGGAAGGAGTTGGTCCTCATCTTAATACTGATTACCTCTGCCTAATGGTTGACGTTGAAGGGGCTGTGTTGGGCATATTACCTCAGGGCGCCTCACATCAGGGGCACTTTCAGAACCTATCTGTATAATCTGGCCACTCACGACGGCTGTTCTCTTGCTCTCTGGACCGCGCCTGACCAGTGCCTGCTTCACTTACAGCTGTGTCCCTAGGTACCTGCCCCAGGCCCTAGCTAGTGATAGCTTATCAAAATGGTGGTGAGGAGCATGACCTTCTGCTGGTTTCCCTGGTTACTAGTGAAGCCACCTTACATCAGTTCCCCTATAACTGGCCATTTCCCCTTCCCTTGGGAGACAAGATGACCACCATGTCCTGCCCTGTGCCACACAGGCCCTTGCTTCAGATGTGTAAGTTCCCCATCCATTAAACCACTGAAGTCTCTGTTGCTAACCCTAGGCTCTTTCTTCAATCTTGTAGCTGGGCAAGCTCAGACCTTGTAAGGCCCACTGCAGGGTGCAGCCCAACAGTATCATACAAACGAAGAAACTGAGGCTCAGAGAAGTTAGGTCATTTGCCTTGGTGAGTAGTGGTGTAGACTGGATTCCAGTTCAGACCTTCCTGACCAAAAGCCTATATTTGTCATCATCCCTACTCACTCCTCCTCCAAGGAGAGGGTGACTACCAAGCTCAAATAAGCCAGGGTTTGGTGCTGCTGGGAAGGTCCAAACAGCCTGTGAGGAGGAAGAGACTGTGAATGGCTGGGGCATCATGAGGGCTTCATGGAGGAAGCAGCATTCTCTGGGGGCTTTGAGGATCCACCAGGATTTCAGCAGGTGAAGATAGGCAAGAAGGAGGACCTGGCAGTTTGAGGGAGCAAAACAAACCTAAGGAATGGGGAATGTGGAGAGTGTTTGATATGGTCAAGGGACTTCCCTGGTGGTCCAGTGGTTAGGACNGGCTTCATGGAGGAAGCAGCATTCTCTGGGGGCTTTGAGGATCCACCAGGATTTCAGCAGGTGAAGATAGGCAAGAAGGAGGACCTGGCAGTTTGAGGGAGCAAAACAAACCTAAGGAATGGGGAATGTGGAGAGTGTTTGATATGGTCAAGGGACTTCCCTGGTGGTCCAGTGGTTAGGACTCTGTGCTTTCACTGCTGAGGGCCAGGGTTCAGTCCCTGGTCAGGGAACTAAGATCCCACAAGTCACGTAGTGTGGCCCCCAAAATAATAATAATAATAAAGACCAATGTAGAGACAGTAAAAGAGTCATGTGACACATGTGGGAATTCATGGAGTGGTCTGAGCAGGTGGGTACCCAGTGGTGAAGACCCAGGTTGGCATAACAAGCAAGATGGTCTCCTCTTGCAGTTGGAAAGAGGTATTAATATTTTCAGACTGAGAGTGGGTTGGGGGCAGGAGGTTTTCTATTATCCGAGTGATTATTTAAAACAACTATTCATAGATTTTTGAATAATTCATGCCAAAAATTGTTTTAATTGAGGAATTCTTCTTTTACTTTTAATAAAGACCTTAATAAAAACAGCAAATTCTATTTAATATCACTATTACTTCACAAAAGAAAGACCATTTTTACACCCTTTCTCTCCCCCTATTGAAATGGTTTATCCCATATACTGTATTATTCGAGCTACTTGTCCAGGGACTCCCCTCATTGTCCTGTGTCTGATGCGCACCTGCCGATGCAGGAGACACAAGAGATCCAGCTTCAGTCCTCAGGTCAGGAAGATCCCCTGGAGGAGGGCATGGCGACCCACTCCAGTATTCTTGCCTAGAGAATCCCATGGACAGAGGAGCCAGGTGGGCCACAGTCCATAGGGTCTCAAAGAGTCAGACACAACTGAGTGACTTGACAGGGAGGCAAGACAGTCCATCTAACAGCTGGAACTTCAGGGACAGAAAGGAAGAAACAACAGTATTTTGAAAGGGAGACAAGTGGATAATCAATATACGAGTACCTACAGTGTTTGTCGTTCTTCACCAAGTTACTGTATTCAATCCTCATAGCATCTTGAAGGTGTTTTTTAAAACCTGATTTCACAGATTAGTGGCCCAGATAAGTGGCTAGAGTTTAAAAAATGTGCTAAAAATTACTCAGCTACTAACAGGTGGAAACCAGGCTCATCTCTGGGTCCATTCTGATTCCAGACTGTGATTTTTATCATTATGTGTTGTTATGTTTCTGCAGTTCTGAGGAAGGAAGTCAAGAGAGTTCCTGATAAATGTCCTCATTCCTCTCAGTAACATGGAAGATGAGGTCCCCAGCATGTAATGTCAGGATTAAGGGGTCACTTAGAGGTAACTTAAGTTCTGAGAAATGGTAGTAGAAGTTGAGAAGCAGTTTTTTGGTTACCTGGAATAGATTCTTCTCAGGAAGACAGTTTCTTCATGTCATGAGGTCATTGGCTCCAAGACCAGTGGTGTCATGGGTGATGTGGTAGTGACTCACTGTCTTTTGGTCCAGGACAGGGAGAGAGTGGGAATTGGACAGTGGCTCGGGACTCTGACTCCTGCTCCTACAATGATCTATTCTTGGGCCTTCCTTGCCGTGGGGGCAGAAGGAGATGGGTGAAGGGATTTCTCCAGTGCCTGAGGGCTCCCAGGGGATAGGAGAAGCAACTGCTGATTTTCAGAGCTAGTCATGTTGGCTCAAGGAGCAGGAGGATCTGTGCTTCACACACGTCTTCCTGGCCCAGGAAGTGCATCACCGATCTGGGATTCAAAAGACTTTGGTCTCTGGACTACCCTGGTGGCCCATGGTTAAGGATCTGCCTTCCAATGCAGGGGACGCAAGTTCCATCCCTGGTCAGGGAATTAAGATCACATATGCCACGGGGCAAGTAAGTCCATACACCTCAACGAAGAGTAGTCCTTACTTGCTGCAACTAGAGGAAGCCCTTGTGCTGCAACAAAGACCCAGCTCAGCACACCTCCCCTAAAAAAAAAAAAAAAAGGCTTAAAAAATAACAAAAAAGTCTGGTCTTGGTCTACACCAAGTGTTCATTTCTTGAGTCCATAGCTAAAATTTATTGGACATTTAGCATGTGCTAAATATCAATAACCTCATATACGCAGATGACACCACCCTTATGGCAGAAAGTGAAGAGGAACTAAAAAGCCTCTTGATGAAGGTAAAAGAGGAGAGTGGAAAAATTGGCTTAAAGCTCAACATTCAGAAAACGAAGACCATGGCATCTGGTCCCATCACTTCACGGGAAATAGATGGGGAAACAGTGGAAACTGTCAGACTTTATTTTGGGGGGCTCCAAAATCACTGCTGATGGTGACTGCAGCCATGAAATTAAAAGACGCTTACTCCTTGTAAGAAAAGTTATGAGCAACCTAGATAGCATATTGAAAAGCAGAGACATTACTTTGCCAACAAAGGTCCGTCTAGTCAAGGCTATGGTTTTTCCAGTGGTCATGTATGGATATGAGAGTTGGACTGTGAAGAAAGCTGAGCACAGAAGAATTGATGCTTTTGAACTGTGGTGTTGGAGAAGACTCTTGAGAGTCCCTTGGATTGCAAGGAGATCCAAACAGTCCATTCTGAAGGAGATCAGCCCTGGGATTTCTTTGGAGGGAGTGATGCTGAAGCTGAAACTCCGGTACTTTGGCCACCTCATGCGAAGAGTTGACTCATTGGAAAAGACTCTGATGCTGGGAGGGATTGGGGGCAGGAGGAGAAGGGGACGACAGAGGATGAGATGCCTGGATGGACTGGATGAGATGGCTGGATGGACTGACTCAGTGGACATGAGTCTGAGTGAACTCCGGGAGTTGGTGATGGACAGGGAGGCTTGGCGTGCTGCAAATCATGGGGTTGAGAAGAGTAGACATGACTGAGCAACTGAACTGAACTGAACTGAATAACTATGTGCTAATAGGCTAATAAGGGCTTCCCTGGTGGCTCAGTGGTAAAGAACCCACTTGCCAATGCAAGAGCCATGGGTTCAATCCCTGTATCAGGAGGATCCTCTGGAGAAGGGAGTGGCAACCCACTCCAGTATTCTTGTCTGGGAAATCCCATAGACTATAGTCGGGCTACAGTCTATGGGGTCACAGAACAGTCAGACATGATTTAGAGACTAAACAACAACAACAAATAGCCTAATGAATAGATTTTCTCTAACCTCTAGAGTACTGATGAAAAAACAGAAATTCAGAGAGGCTCCGTAATCTTTCCAAAGTCAGAGTTTGTGTGTAGCCAAAATCTAAAACCATCTTTATACAACTCCAGATCAGTGGCAACCCACTCCAGTACTCTTGCCTGGAAAATCTGAGGGACAGAGGAGCCTGGTGGGCTGCAGTCCATGGGATTGCTAAGAGTTGGGCACAACTGAATGACTTCACTTTCACTTTCCACTTTCATGCATTGGAGAAGGAAATGGCAACCCACTCCAGTATTCTTGCTTGGAGAGTCCCAGGAATGGAGGAGCCTGGTGGGCTGCCGTCTAAGGGGTCGCACAGAGTTGGACACGACTGAAACGACTTAGCAGCAGCAGCAGATCCCATATTTGATCCATTTCGCTATGAACTGAACATGATTCTGATTTGGGGAAACTCCCAGTCACAATGAAGAAATAAATAGAATCTCAATTTACCATAACACAGTGTCTATGCATGTGTACTAAGTCAATTCAGTCGTGTCCAACTCTTTACGACCCTGGGGACTGTGGCCCGCTAGGCTTCCCTGTCCATGGGGTTCTTCAGGCAAGAATACTGGACTGGGTTGCCATTTCCTCCTCCAGGGGATCTTTCCAACTCAGGGATGGAACCCACGTCTCCTGCGGCTCCTGAATTGCAGGCAGATTCTTTACCACTGAGCCATGGAGGAAGCCCATGTGGAAATAGAAACAAAGCAGAGAAACTCTGGGAGAAAGCTCTAACACTGATGGAGAATCATCAAGGAGGTTTCCCAGAGGAGGGGGCCTTTGAACTCAAGGGTAAATGAGTTTCTGACCAGAAGAAAAGAATTCTGGGTTGAGAGAGAATTACACAGACATGAAGTTGGTGGATGTAATAGGCAAGAATGAGTTGGCTGGTGACCACAATGATGAGTCAAGTGCTGATGGCATCAGGGGCATGAAAGACGGCTGGAGAGCCTGTGAAAAGAAAACCTCTCCCCACTGAGTCTTAAAGCCTTGATGGTTACACATTGTTCCTCATGAGAACCGAGTCGGTGAACATTTGGGTCTACTTATTATTCTGCTCAGGAATCACTTTGTAGCTCATTTAGTGTGTGCCAGAGTAACATTTCTGGTCAGATATTTTTGCTGAGAACTGTAAACTCTAAATAGGCTTCTCGGTTTGTTACTCACACAATAGGATTATCCAATCTTGAGGCATAGCCATCTGCTCAGAGTTTTTTGTTTTTTTTTTAAACAAAGAGGGAAATTTGCATCTTAGGTCCTCATCTTCTGAGAACTTTGCACCTCAGCAATCTCCTTCCCTTTTCTGAGCCTCTAAGATGAAAACTAAGAGTGTGCTTTAAGCATTTTTCATGTCTGCTACTCAGTCTTTAAAATTAAACATTTTATGGGGGGGGGAGATAGGGAGTTTGGATTGGACATGTACACTCTGCCATATGTAAAATGGATAACCAACAAGGACCTACTGTATAACACAGGGAACTCTGCTCGATGTTATGTGGCAGCCTGGATGGGAGGGGAGTTTACGGGAGAATGGATATATGTATGGCTCAGTCCCCTCACTGTACACCTGAAACAAACACAACACTGTTAATCAACTATGCTCCAATATAAAATAAAAGGCTTTAAAAAGTTTAACACTTTAAATTTTGTATAATTTTCCCTAAATGTAACATTATTAATGAATTTTTCTTTTTTGCACATTGAAGTCTCTTCTAACATTCTGCTGTTTCTGCCTATGCTGAAATAATCATGTGGTTTTTAATCGTTTAGATTGTTTCCTGTTGAAAGATTCCCTGAAATAGGATTAAAGGATCAAAGATGTATAATACATTTTCTGGAAATACATGTCACACAGTCATCTTCTGTAAAAGTTTGAACAATAGCTTGTCACTGTCATCAAATTTCACTGTGATCTCAACCACACTGGGAAGTGCATTTTTCCTAATTTTTGTTGATTCATCCGGTGTAAATACTTTATTTTATCTATGATTTCATTCTTAATGGTTCAGTTCAGTTCAGTCGCTCAGTTGTGTCTGACTCTTTGTGACTCCATGAATTGCAGCAAGCCAGGCCTCCCTGTCCATCACCAATTCCCGGAGTTTACTCAGACTCATGTCCATCAAGTCAGTGATGCCATCCAGCCATTTCATTCTCTGTCATCCCTTTTTCCTCCTTCCCCCAATCCCTCCCAGCATTAGGGTCTTTTTCAATGAGTCAACTCTTTGCATGAAGTGGCCAAAGTATTGGAGTTTCACCTTTAGCATCAGTCCTTCCAGTGAACACCCAGGACTGATCTCCTTTAGGTTGGACTCGTTGGATCTCCTTGCAGTCCAAGGGACTCTCAAGAGTCTTCTCCAGCACCACAGTTCAAAAGCGTCAATTCTTCAGTGCTCAGCTTTCTTCACAGTCCAACTGTTACATCCATACATGACCACTGGAAAAACCATAGCCTTGACTAGACAGACCTTTGTTGGCAAAGTAATGTCTCTGCTTTTGAATATGCTGTCTAGGTGGGCCATAACTTTCCTTCCAAGGAGTAAGCGTCTTTTAATTTCATGGCTGGAGTCACCTTCTGCAGTGATTTTGGAGCCCCCAAAAATAAAGTCAGCCACTGTTTCCATTGTTTCCGAATCTATTTGCCATGAAGTGATGGGCCCAGATGCCATGATCTTAGTTTTGTGAATGTTAATGGTAGAAGGTAAGTATTTTCTACATTTCTGTTTTCTATCTGATTTCAAATTTTTGAAAAATTTCCTTTGCTAATTTATGTATTGGAATTTTAGTATTTTTCTTTCCATTCAAAATCACACATGGGAAAAGAAGCTAAGATCTCTCTTGGAAGTTACAGGAAGGAAGGAATGGACTAGGAATCAGAACAGCAAGGAGATAGTGAAGAAAGACACAAAATATGCCTGAGGGTTTATTTTAATTTCTGAAGTTTCTCCAGAGTAGTGATTGTTAACGTTTTTTTGAGATTATATCTCCTTTTGTTTTTCTTGGAGTGTAATTGCTTCCCCGGGTGGCACTAGTGGTAAAGAACCTGTCTGCCAATGCAGGAGACATAGTTTTGACCCCTGGTCTGAGAAGATTCCCGCTTGCCACAGAGCAACTAAACCGATGTGTCACAATTACGGTGCCTGTGCCATAGAGACCATGCTTCACAATAAGAGAAGACTCTACGATGATAAGTATATACACTGCAAAGAAAAGCCCAAGCAGCAGTGGAGACCCAGCATGGACAAAAATAAACAAATAAAATCATAAGAAAAGAAAAAGGGCATAATAAGGGTATTTCAGGAAAAATAATAAAATGAGTTTACACCAATTAGCCTTCATTAAAAGACTACCTAAAGGATGTTTTGAAAAGAGAGAGAATGATCCCAGAAAGAAGGTGTATTAGTTTTCTATTAGCTGCTGTAACAAACTACCACAAACCCAGTGGCTCAGAACAACACAAAATTATTGTCTTCCATTTTTCCAGGTCAAGATTCTGACACGAGTCTCATTGGGCCAAATTCAAGATGTCTGCCTCCTTGCTTTTTCCATCTTCTGGAGTTTGCCTATAGTGCTTGGCTTGTGGCCCCTTCCTTCATCTGCAAAGTCAGCAATGGGCATTGGGTCCTTCTGACATTGTACCACCCACTCCTCTCCCACTTTTAAATACTCTCTGATTACATTGGGCCCACCCAGATAATTCAGGATAATCTCCCGACTTTAAGGCCAGCTGATTATCAACCATCACTCTCCCTTGTAATATAACACATTCACAGGTTCCAGGATCTTTGGGGCAGGGGTATTATTCAGCCAATCACAGGACATCGAGGATATAAGTAAGAACGGTAAGCCAAGAAACCAGTAAACATGAAGGAAAATCTAAACAAATCTTGTCTGTAAGAAAACAAAATCTAAATGTGGGTTAGAGAAATGATAGAACTAAAGTATCATTCTACAATAAACTGTGGGCTGAGAGGGAGATGATTGAATTTCAAAGTGTTCATATGTATTCTGAGGGAAAGAAGTTTATATATTTATTACCTCTGGACTCTGAAAAGGGTAAAATATTCCTGGTAAAATTTTAATAGCAGAAATAGAGTATGTAACTTCTATACCAGTAGGAGAGAGGGAGCTTGAATAAAAAGAAGAAGAAGAAGAAGAACGCCTCCCAAAAAAGGCAAAAGATGAGAAATAATAACAGGGGTAAGATGGGGAAGTGGCAGCGAGACTCAAGAGGGAAGGTTTATATGTGTACATATAGCGGATTCATGCTATCGTACAGAAACTAACACAACATTGTAAAGAAATTATACTCCAATTGAGATAAATAAATAAATAAATGAACTTAGGAAAAAAGAAGCACTGAAAAAAGTCTAAGATACAATGCAAATTTGCTGTATGACTCAGGGAACTCAAACTGGGGCTCTATAACAACATAGAGGGATGGGAAAGTGTGGGAGGTCAAAAGAAGGTTCAAGAGCAAGGGGACATATGTACACCTATGACTAATTCATGTTGATGTATGGCAGAAAGCAAACCAATTCTGTAAAGCAATTATCCTTGAATTAAAAAAAGAAAAAAGGGCTAAGATAGAAATTTTAAAAATTAATGTTAGTAAAGAAAGTTCAAATATGTGAAAGATAACAAATAAACGAACATGAGCCAAACTTTCCAGCTGAAAGGTTGTCAGAATGGGATTTTTAAATCTGGCTTAATGCTATTCAGAAGGAGATTTTTTAATCTGGCTTAATGCTATTCACAAGAGACACGCCTAAAATATTAAACAGAAATCTTAAAAAGAGTAAAAGAACACAGTCAAGTATCAACCAAAAGGTATCTGTGTGCTAAGTCGCTTCAGTCGTGTTTGACTCTTTTTGACCCTATGGATTGTAGCCCATCAGGCTTCTCTGTCCACGGGATTCTCCAGGCAAGAATATTGGAATGGGTTGCTCTACCCTCCTCCAAGGGATCTTCCTGACCCAGGAATTGAGCCCAAGTCTCTTGCATCTCTTGCATTGGCAGGCGGGTTCTTTAAAACTAACACTACCTGGGAAGCCCAGACGAGATCTGGGGCCATTCTAAATATCAGAGCAGAATTTCATTGCAAAAACATAAACAGGAAGGGGAAGACTATAACCTAGTGTCCAGGTATTTAATTCACCATAAATACATGACACTTCTAAACTTCTATGGCCACAAAATAAGTACATGCATACATAAATAACAATAAGTAAACAAATAAATAATCTCACATACACAAAATTTTGGAAGAGTCTTGCCCATCAGCTGACATGTACATATTATATCCAAATAATATGAAACCTTTGCTAGTATTATTAAAGTGTTATCATCATTCCCATTTCACAGAAGGGAAAACTGCCCTCACACAGGAAGAAGTTATACCTGGGCTATGCCTTGGCTTCCCCTGGGGTCTATTCCCTCCTCATTGAGCCCACACCTCACCTGGAGAATTTTTCCTCATCATCCATTTGGATGAGCATGGAGTAGATACTTTTACCCAAAGACCACAGTCACTCTCAATGCCTGTTTAGATTGATATAGATGGAGGATTCTCTGTGTTTGATTTAGTCAAGAGATCCTGTGGTATGTGCGACTCAAGTCAGTCATTGAAAACACACACACACAGCCTTCTCTTGCCACCAGCTGTGGTGCCAACACTCAGATCCCAAGTCTCACCCTGGAGCCTAGAACCACTGTCATTCTGGGCCATTGGTGGTGTTCAATCACTAATGTCTGACTCTTTGTGACCCCATGGACTACAGCACACCAGGCTTCCCCATCCTTCACCATCTCCTGGAGTTTGCTCAAACTCATGTCTATTGAGTCATTGATTCCATCCAACCATCTCATCCTCTTTCACCCGTTTCTCCTCTTGCCCTCAGTCTTTCCCAGAATCAGGGTCTTTTCCAATGAGTCAGCTCTTTGCATTCAATGGCCAAAGTATTGGAGCTTCAGCTTCAGCATCAGTCCTTCCAATGAATATTCAGAGTTGATTTCCTTTAGGATTGACTGGTTTGATCTCCTTGCTGACCTGTAGGGAGGCCTCTTTTCTGTGCCCTTTGTTCTTATCTTGGGGTTTCTTTCCATGCTGCTGCTGCTGCTAAGTCACTTCAGTTGTGTCCAACTCTGTGCGACCCTATAGACGAAAGCCCACCAGGCTCCTCTGTCCCTGGGACTCTCCAGGCAAGAACACTGGAGTGGGTTGCCATTTCTTTCTCTAATGCATGAAAGTGAAAAGTGAAAGTTAAATTGCTCAGTCATGCCCGACTCTTAGCGACCCCATGGACTGCAGCCTACCATACCAGGCTTCTCTGTCCATGGGATTTTCCAGGCAAGAGTACTGGAGTGGGGTGCCTTTGCCTTCTCCTCTTTCCATGCTAGTGGCTTCAAAACCTGGCTTTTATAGCTAGCAGCTTTCTCTGATGAACCACATCAGGTCTCCTAGCTTATTAAACCCATAAAAGGCCTCAGACAAATCCCCAAATTAAAGAAACAGATCTTGCTGCAAGAGACAAAAGCTTTCACTTCCTTCCACCACTTCACCTTCCAGACAGAAACAGGTTCAAGTGCTGGCCAGCTTGTGAAGCTTCCAGCACTCCCTCCATGATGACCCCCAGGGTGAGGAGCAAGCTGGCAGGAGGCAGTCAGGTGTCTTGATCCTTTAGACTACGGACTATCCTACGTGTGTAGTAAGAATTCCATCTTCTATTTGTATAGGACTTAGTTCCCAAAGCACACCCACAAACCCAGTCTCATTTTTCATTGGTCTTGGCAACACTTCTATGAAGGAAGTAAAAAGCAGGTCAAATGTTATGACCCCCATTTTAGAGCTGGGAAAATAAAATCCTAGAGAGAAATATAGGTTTGTCTGGGAACAGTCCATGGGTAAATGAGAAGTTAAGGTTTTCGGAACTGGAATTTCCTGACTACACAGTTAGTGCTTGATTTTTGAAGGAGGTATTTTGGTGGCTAAGTGGTCTTTGAGTCAAATATCTCCATCCCTCAGTTTCCTCATCTGTTAAACAAAGATAACAGTTATACATTCTAAAGACTATTGTGAAAATTCAGTGACAGAGTTCATATGTCAGCATGACAGCTGTCATTAGCCATTGCTACTCTAATCAACTCTAATCTAGCTGGAAATTCTACCCAGATCACCTGCCCCAAGGCTCATGGAGAATGGACCATAGCCAATGAGGTCACATCTCCTGTCCAAGGAAAGCCTGCATCCTTGGCCAGTCAATATGGGTAAATACAGTCTTGACTCCCTTGCCAGGGCCACCCTAGCTACAGATCTCCTAGAGGATGGGGGGAGACCTGTGTGACTACATTGCAGCTCAGCTTTTCTTTCAGCTTATTTCCTTCTTTCTTCACCCCATAGAGGTGCAGTTGTTGTTTGGTCACTAAACGTAGGGAGCCAGCGTGAGGAATCCCACCCGTGACAAGGTCACACGGCAGGAAATTTGATGGGCAAGGATGAGTCAAATCTCAGGTTTTCCCCCTGGCATTTCCTGAGCATATACCCCCCAAAAATAAGAATCTGCCTGCTTTTCCACTCTTCTGACATTCTCTGGAAAAAGTGAACTAAGGGCTTTAGTCTTCTGCATTTGATAGAGTGTTTCAACCCAAAAGCCTCTCAGATGAGCTTTCTAGCCTGCCTGCAGGACTCGTACAGCTGCGCATGTGATTGTTTGAGGCCTCCTGACGGGGGAGGCACAGGAAGCTTAAAACATCCTAGGAATGTAGGAGCTTCCAAGGAGTCAAAATCATTAGAATAGGACTGATTAAAGGTTTCATTTGTTGAGCCAATACTTGCTGCCAAATTTTCATATCTTTTATTTGTAAGATATAGTTGGTATATAGAAAAACATGTAGTAGACCTGATATTAGCAATATTAGATTTTTGAGTTAAGTACTTTCTTAGTTATAACCCACTGCACTTTTGTTCTACAGGAATGTAACTTTATTTAGTATTTTGAGGGTAATGCAGAGTTAAGTAAAAACTCTTCTAGGAAAAAGGAGTTTTCTGGTTGATAGACAATTGTCCAGGAAGAGAGCCATAAAAATGTTAACAGGCCTCTTGGCCAGAAGATAATGTAAACTACCTGAGACCTTTTGTATATGGGAGGGTATGCAAAAAAGAAAGCCTGATCTCAATGAAGGTCAGGACTGCCGCCCCTGCATAACTCTGGCTGATTTTGAAAAATAGTTTTTGGAGTCTTGCACCGATGCTGAGCTTCCCCCGCGTCTCCTCTTTACTCTATTTTCAGGCTGAATTCCCATCTGGGGCGTGGAGCCTCGCCATGTCTACTTACTTGTCCTGGCTTCTAAGATCCGTAAGAGAGAGCGCCCAGGGTGGGGCACTCTCCGATATTCAAACGGACGCCGGTGGCCCAACGTAGATGGTGCAAGCTCCTTGTCTGGAACTTTATTGGCTTTCCACGTAAATCAAGTTATTCAGCCTCTTTTCTCCATCTAAAATTTTCCTACTATACTATTATTTCCTAAATCTTATATCTCTAAATAAATAAGTTCTTTTCTCGCCGCCGACTCCATTCCCGCTTCAAATTCCCTGGACCTGCCAGGGCTGGACCCCTGCAACTAAGTCATGTCGACTCTTTGCAACCCCATGGACTTCAGCTAATCAGGCTTTTCTCTGTCCTTCACTTTCCTGTCTCCTGGAGTTTGTTCAAGTTCCTGTCCATTGAGTCAGTGGTGCCATCCAACCATCTCATCCTCTGTTGCCTCCTTCTCCTCCTGCCCTCAATCTGCCTTTTCATAGAAGTGTGGATTCTGAATTAACTCTCCAGTGAATGTGTGTTCACTTACTCAGTTCTGTCCCACTCTTTGCAATCCCATAGACTATTGCCCCACCAGGCTTCTCTGTCCATGGGACTTTCCAGTCAAGAACACTGGAGTGGTTGCCATTTCCTACTCCAGTCAATGCCTGCAGGCTAATCTCCATTACTTGATTCCATGCACATGTGTAAAAACCACCCTCTATCAGTCAGGTGTGAACCACAAATGGGAGTGAGTTTGCACAGAACCAGTGATACGAAGTAGCAGGGAGGTTGGTCTGGCTTAGGTGCGCACCGTGTGCCCTTGGCAAGAGACTGAGACAGGAAGGCCTTCCTGAAGGACTTGACCCTGGTCCGCCAGCACTGATATGCAGCCAACTGGGGTAGTCTCTAGGTCTGGGGCAACCAGAGTCTGGGCTGTTCTGTTCCTGAGCACAGTCTTGTTTCCCCAGTGATGCAATACCTTGTAATAGACCACAGGTCAATTGCACGTTCCTGTTACCCAGCACAGAGTGGCTTGTTGTTCAGTCTCTCCAGGAATTCTGACGCACCGCAAGACCCTGTGGTTGAAATGCTTCTACATTCCCTGTGAAAGTCCCTGGCCTCAGAAAAGGAAGCGTTCTCAGGTGACTAATACGTGGGTCAGGGCTTCCCAGCATCTGGCCATCTTGGGACATGAAATGAAAAACACAGATACACTTTAGCTCAAGTTTGTTTGTTTGTTTTTGGGGGGGGTGGGGAGAGGGTAAGAGCCCAGAACTACTATCAGCTCTAAAATCCCCCATCCTCCAGATTCTATGCGATGTAAGAGGGAAAATGCCAGCCTTTCCCTGACTTCCAACTTGATTACCACTCCAAGTCTCCCTTGTTGGGAGTTCTGGATCCCCCAGTCCTGCCAAAGTCCAGAGCCCTTGATGTGGTAGATGAATAAGGATTTGGATGCCAGGCCTCCATCACTCTGTAGGCTCTTCCCTTTGAACTTGACATTTTGGATCTGCCTATTTGACTTACTTGGACCATAAAGAAATTACTTACTGGGCCATAAAGAAAGCTGAGCCCCAAAGAACTGGTGCTTTTGAACTGTGGTGTTGGAGAAGACTCTTGAGAGTCACTTGGACTGCAAGGAGATCAAACCAGTCAATCTTAAATGAGATCAACCCTGAATATTCATTGGAAGGACTAATGCTGAAGCTGAAGCTCCAGTACTTTGGCCACCTGATGTGAAAAACTGACTCATTGGAAAAGACCCTAATGCTGGGAAAGATTGAAGGCAGGAGGTAAAGGGGCAACAAAGGATGAGATGGCTGGATGGCATCACCGACTCAATGGACATGAGTTTGAGCAAGCTCTGGGAGCCGGTGATGGACAGGGAAGCCTGGCGTACTGCAGTTCACGGGGTCAAAAAGAGTTGGACATGACTGTGCGACTAAACTGAACTGATGTGACTTACTTATAATTGCCTGAAGCCCCCAGCAATGCTTTTTCTCCCTTTGGGGCCTCTATCTCTTTCTCTTCTTCCTTTACTAATGTCCCATGTATCTCCCTCAGGCCCATTTCCAAGCCTGATGGTGGTGCCTCTGCTCTGTGCTCCCATCAAACTCTGTGCTTCTATTATCCGTGCACACACCATGCTATGTGTTCTTTTTTTTTTTTCTTTTAAAGTTTTTATTTTGTGTTGGGGTATAGCTGGTTAAGGCAATGACACCCCACTCCAGTACTCTTGCCTGGAAAATCCCATGGACAGAGGAGCCTGGTAGGCTGCAGTCCATGCAGTCACTGAGAGTTGGACACGACTGAGCGACTTCACTTTCACTTTTCACTTTCAGGCATTGGAGATGGAAATGGCAACCCACTCCAGTGTTCTTGCCTGGAGAATCCCAGGGACGGGGGAGCCTGGTGGGCTGCCGTCTCTGGGGTCGCACAGAGTCGGACATGACTGAAGTGACTTAGCAGCATAGCTGGTTGACAATGTTGTGATAGCTTCAGGTGGACAGCGAAGGGACTCAGCCATACATATACATGTATTCATTCTTTCCCAGGGCTCCTGGTGGGCTACAGTCCATGGGGTTGCAAAGAGTCAGACACAACTGAGCAACTAAAGCTTTCATGTTTCATTCTGCCCCCCAACTCCCCTCCATCCAGGCTGCCACACGACATTGAGCATGTACTATGCAATAGTTCCTTGACAGTTATCCATTTTAAATACAGTGGCGTGTACCTGGCCATGTGATGTCCTTTTTCTGAAGGCATGAAGACTGAGTCCTGTGAGCACAAGGACACTCCCACCTCACTCATCTCTGTGCCCATGGGGTCTAATGTAGCACCTGGTAGGGGTGGGTGGGGAGTGAATCTTATTGGAGCAAATGTGTATAGGTTTTAGCATTGGTTGTTGTTTATTGTTGGTTGTTATCACAGGGACCCAGCCCACCTTGAACTAGCTTACAGCTCTACCACTTAGCTGCCAGGAAAGCCCCAGAAACTGCTCCTCCTTTTTCAAGTACAGCTTGGTCAACACCAGGAAGATGCCGCTCTTCTGACTCTGGTCCTGTGCCCCATGCACTATGGCTGAGATGGAATGAGATGGCTGGAGTAAGAAAAGAAGGAGAGCCTTGCTAACGCAAGTCAACATACCCAGCAGACAAGCCTCAGGTGGTGCTATGGAAGCAGGACTCTCCCAGGAGAGGTCCAGCAGGACCAGATGTACTGCCCAGATGCAGGAAATGATTCTTCCCGTCATCTACCTATGCCTTCCTGGACTGTCCCTTCTAGACCTTCATGTTGACAGACTTAGTTTCCTTGTGTGTTGTTTGTTAGCTTTTATGGGATTATTTAATCTAAACCTTCAGTTGCAGGAGACAGACATGCTTGAGCTAGCCTGTGAGACAAGACATGGTGGCAGGAAGTATAGCATATCATGTGGGCTAACTGGAAATGTTAAGGTTATGAGAAATGAGGCATTATCGTCTGACAGCCGAAAGCCACTGTCTTTTCATTGCTGCATCTGTCTATCTGTCTGCTCGATTCTTCCTTTCTGCAAAATAGCTTTCTCTGCTTCTCTGTATACCTGCAAAAAGTGCCCCACTAAAGCTGATAGATTTCTAAGTCCTCAGTTTGAGAGCAGTAACACATGGCCTGGCTTCTGCGATTTTTCACTTCCTTATTTTTGCCAGTGGGTTAGTTTGAAGCAGCTGTCCCCAGAGTCCAATCAGCTATGGGCTAGGGACAAAGTTGGGCTTCCCAGGTGGCTCAGTGATAAAGAACCTGCCTGTCAATGCAGGAGACATAAGTTCTATTCCTGGGTCTGGAAGATCCACTGGAGAAGGAAATGGCAGCCCACTCCAGTATTCTTGCCTGGGACATCCCACAGACAGAGGATCCTGGTGGGCTACAGTCTATGGGGTCTCAAAGAGTTGGACACAACTTAGCAACTAAACAACAATAACAAGGGAAAGTCAGGACATTATAGGTGACTGACCCTTGTGAGCCCTGATGGTGGTGATGGGGGTAGTTCCCAGAAGAGGGGATCATGGGTTAAGCAGTGTCTGCATAACTTGACCTTGATTGATGTGAACTTGTGTGCTTCATTCAACATGCGATCATTATGAATATTATGCTTGGGAGGCTTGTTTATCTGTAGAGTGTGTGTATGGGGGTGTGTGTGTGCATGAATGTTTGTGTGTGTGTGTGACAGGGAGAGGGGCATGGTGTCCATGCCTGGTGACTTCCCATCCTGTCTTCGTTTCATTTCTCTCTGAGGCAGTTCCTGTGCTATGAGTCAGGGACTCAGTGGTGAACAAAGAAGACACAGTCCTTGCTGTGACCCGCCAGGGAGGCAGATGTTGCTCAGGGCATCACACAAATGAATGTTTGAACTGAGGTGTCTTAGGGGCAAGGAGGGTTGAGCAATTCCATGCAGCAGACAAGTGATGCCAAGTTTCTGAGGTTGGAGGAAGAGGTGAATCTAAGGACTCAAAAGGAAGCTTGTGTGGCTGGAGTTCAGAGGACAAGGCAACAGCTGTTAAGCAAGCGCAGCCCAGACCTGATGGCGCAGACTCTTAAGGACACTGGAAGGGCTTTACATGTGTGCTAAAGTCTCTTCAGTCATGTCTGACTCTTTGTGACCCTCTGGACTGTAACCCACCAGGATCCTCTGTCCATGGGATTTCCCAGGCAAGAATAATGGAGTGGGTTTCCATTCCCTTCTCCAGGGGATCTTCCCAACCCAAGGATCGAGCTCCAGTCTCCTGCATTACAGGCAGATTCTTTACCGTCTGAGCCACCAGGAAGTAAGGGCTTAAGAGTTTATCTATTCACAAGACTATGGGAAACAGCTTGAGGGTTTACAGTCATCAGAATTGTAAAAGCAACGCCATCTCTTTTTACAACTCTGATTCTGTGTCATGGTCTCATTTCCCTAGACCCACAGGAACTAGGTTGCCCCTGGGTGCTGCTCCCCTGGCCACAGTGGAGGGATTCCCCACAGTCTTCCCACAGTCCACAAGGGCCCTGGTTGTGGCCCAGACTTCTGTTTCCAGGGTAAGACTTCCCTTTGGAGCCTTGGGGTCTCTCCCGCCAGGAGACCTTACCTGTAACCATCTTAGTCCGAAACAAGGCTTCTAATGACATCCAGCCTTAAGATCTCACCCCTATTCCTGACACTTGGTCCCCTGGTCCCTCCTGCTTCCACCCTTCCTTCCAACACCACCCTACCCTGACTGCCACCCTTACCCTTCTTCCTTGTGCAGAGCACTGGCCCAAAGCAAGTCAGTCATTGTCACTGAGGTTCTTCAGAAACACTCCCACCCTCCATGGCCAAGGGTCACCATCCACCAGGAATCCCCAAATTCTCTAATGCCAGGTCTTCCCAGAGCTATCAGTCCTCCCCACCTCTGGAACATTCAGTTCCAGGTTTCTCAGGGGCTCTGGGTACCCAGTGCCAGGTTCTGATCCTTCAGAGCGCTACAGCTTTGGAGGAGTGCTGGCAGGCCTGGAGAGGAGAGCTTGGGAGTGGACCAGGTCCTGGGGTAGTTATAGGTTCTCTCAAGTGGCCTTTCCACCCTGGATGTGCCCCTTGTCAGGGAAGACCTAACCTGTTCTCTGATCCACATGCCATCCCTTGGTCCTGATAGGCAGCCCAGTGTACCATCTCTGTACCCAGTCCAGGCTAGGCCCAGCCCCTGGGTTCCCAGGAGAGATAGCAGACCTGTAGCCTGCAAGAATATAGCTAATACTGGCTTGGCCAAAATGTTGGTTCAGGGTTTTTATACCATCTTATGGAGAAAAACCAACCCAACACCTAAATGATGTTTCCTGTGTGGGCACCTTCCTGTGTCCTAAGTTTATTAGCTCAGTCCTCACCACTCCCCATGAGGGAAGGCCACAGTCTTACCCTCATTTCCCCAGATGTTCCCAGGATCGCACAGATGTCATTCATGAGGCCAGGGAATCTGAACCTCCGGGCACTAGGGCCCGCCTCCCAGGACTGCCCCCCTGATGCAATAACAGATTCTCACCATCCTCGCCTGCCCCATGGCCCAACTTTCCACATTTACAAAATTAAGTTCCTGATTTTTTTTTTTTTTTGCCAACAATCGTTTATCTCCAAAAACTGTTTCAAAACTTCCCAGCCAGCCCCAGCTCAGGGTCCCTGGCATTCTAGGTGGTGAGGCTAGGCTGCAGAGAGTAGGAAGTGAGGCCACATGGGAAGTCCCTGCGATCAGGGCCAGGATGTAGCCCTGCCTGGCTCTGGCACCCGGCACCTTGCACCGTGCATCCCCTGGCCTGACTTTAGGCCCCGTTGTGGGCTGAGCCGAGGAGCTAGCCCAGGCCCCAGACATGGTTGAGGGACCATGAACTGCTCCTCCCAGACACATTTGAATGATAAACCTTCCCTCAAACCGCTGGCCTGTCCTTCCCAGACAGAGGAGACACGCTTGAAGGTGGTGGGATCCGGATGGGGGGCACCACCAGCCTGGCCTCCAGTTCACCTGTGCCCTAAGCAGTGGTCCCAAACATTTTTGGCATCAGGAACCGGTTTCATGGAAGACAGTTTTTCCACGGAAGGGGTTGGTGGGTGGGGTGGTGATTCAGGTGATAACGGGAAGGATGGGGAACGGTAGATGCCTGAGGGGCTGGGGACCTGTGCCCTAAGCCATTGACGACAGCAAGGCCCTATTTCAATGCACACAATTTATAAAGCCTTCCAGAGGCTGACTGTCATTCCTTCTTGCAGCCAGCTCCTCACCTCAGGTGGGGCAGAGAGTGACTGCTCCCTTTGCAGTTATAAGAGTAAAGTCCAAGAAATAGAAGGGACCCATCTAGGGTCACGCAGCTCTTTAGCTGCAGACCTGGGGTGAGACCCATGATGCAGAGCCTTGTGGGAAGCTCTTGCCTCTGCTCCCATGTATCAACCTGGATAGTTTTAAAGAATCCTGAGCTGTCTGCTCCCTGCTGGCAAGGTCTGGGGACCATGAAGCTATTGATCTGGTCAGTTCTGAATGGCAAATGGGAGAGTGGGTTGGGAACACAGACTCTTCCAGAGAAGGTGAAGAGAGCCTGATCTTTCGGACAGCATCATGCCAGTGGTTGGGCATAAGACCTGAGGGTAACATGGATACTCCCTGCTCCCTAAGCTAAGTCCCAACCATACGGGCCTCAAACCCACCAGAAGATCCCACCTAAGAGCCTTTGTGATTGCTGTCCCTTCACCTGGAACATTCTCTCTCTTCCTTAATCATCCAGGTCTTATCTCAGTGGTAAAGATTCCACCTGCAATGCAGGAGACACAGGAGATGCGGGTTTGATCCCTGGGGCAGGAAGATCCCCTGGAGGAATGCACAGTAACCCATTCCAGTATTCTTGCCTGGAGAATCCCGTGGACAGACGAGCCTGGACAGAGGGCTACTCCATAGCTTGCCTTCTCAGAGAGACTTCCCCTGACCACTTTCTCTAAAATCGCACACACCCCAGGTCCCTCGAAAACCTCATGTTTTTTCTTCCCCCTCTAGCACTTACTACTGTCTGAAGTTAGTTTACTTGTTTCTTGCCAGCCTTCTCATAAGAACATCAGAGAGAGGTTTCCCTCATGGCCCAGTGGTAAAGAATCCCCTGGCCAATGCAGGAGACATGGGTTCAATCCCTGGTCCCACATACCGTGGAGCATCTAAGCCTGTGCCCCTGTGTAACTACAGACCCTGTGTTCTAGAATCTGGGAACCACAGCTACTGAAACCCAAGCACCCTGGAGCCCATACTCTGCAACAAGAGAAGCCATGGCAATGAAAAGCCTGAGCACCCCAACAAGAGAGTAGCGCCTCCTCTCCGCAGCTAGAGAAAGCCCATGAAGAAACAAAGCCCCAGCACAGCCAGAAATAAATAAGTAAACATATTTTTTAAAAGGTCATCAGGGACCTTCTGTGGCTTTCTCTGGAGGCTTGCCAGAAGAGAATCTTCTGGTTAAGGTTAAGGGCACACAGGGTTAAGTCTACCCACCCACATTGTCTGGATGAAGGTGCACATACAGGCACAGACTGGGGCTCTCTGGGGTTGGGTGGAAACAAAGGTCCAGCCCCACTAATCCAGCTCAGCTCCTCACATGTGACCTCCGATTTTATGCAGATCAGAACCCGTCTGGCTTCTGTTAACCTGAGTCACCGTTCTGGAAGCTGGGCTTGCCCACCTCCTTGCAGTGGCCAGCCCTGCGTGGGTATGTGGGAAGGCAGGCTGGGGCTCCTCCTCTCACCCTCTGCCAGGAATCGGGTAGGAGGGTGTAGTTCTTCCCTGGGAGGGCTGGTGGCCCAGGTGTAGCCTGGCTGTGCCTCCTTTCTGTGTCGCCACTCCATCTGGAGCCAGAGCCTGGAAGACCTTGGAGGACCTCATCTTTCACCATGGCTTTAGGTAAGCTCCTTCTGCTTCTATTTTTCCATGTGAAACATGGGAATGAAAAGTATATCCCCAGTGCTCTCAGACTCTGAAGAGCAAGCTTCAAGGGGAATGTCAAGGGCATAGAGCTCCTGGCCTGTCTGAGAGACCTGGCCACCAGGCAGGCAGCAGCCACCACGGGGAGACTGTGCAGATGTCCGAGGCAGGGGCTGTAAACCCCGTGCATACTGAGTGAGCAGGTGGCCTAAGGAAGCATGCCTGTGTGAGAAAATAATCATGAAGCCCTTGGAGCCCATTGGTCATTTCCTACTGTCAATAGAGAGGTGGAAAACTAGAGAAGTGTTTCTGTAAAGCATGAGAAAGAATATTGTGAGCTCAATGAGAAATACTAATACAATCTGGTCCTCAGCCATAGATCTGAAGGGTAATAGAGAAGGGCAGGGACTGTGTAGAATTAGGGGCTGTCACTAGTCAGTACCAGCAAGTGGCTGGCCCATGAGAATGCAGGCCGAAGTGGCCACAACTTCTCATTTTTCTTTTTTCTTTTTATTTTTTTGGCCACATCATGCAGCATGTGGGATCTTAGTTCCCTGAACAGGGATCAAACCCACAACCCCTGCAGTGAAAGCATGGAGTCTTAACCACTGGACTGCCAGGAAAGCCTCAGAACTTCTCAGTTTTCAAAAAGAATGGGATATTCTGATGTTGTGATGTGTAGCATTCTGACTAAATGAAACAGTAGAAGTAGTGTTAGTCACTCAGTCGTGTCTGACTCTGCGACTCCACGGACTGTAGCTCACCAGGCTCCTCTGTCCATGGGATTCTCCAGGCAAGAATACTGCAGTGAGTTGCCATTCCCTTCGCTAGAGGATTTTCCTAACCCAGGGATGGAACCCGGGTCTCTTGCATCGCAGGCAGGTTCTTTACTGTTTGAGATACAGGGAAGTCCCAAAATGAAACAATAAAGAAAGCAAATAAAATATTCAGTCTATGAGCTACTGGCTTCCAGTTTCTGGTTAAAATGTATATGGGGCAGAGAAAAGATATTAAGGTTGGTGGTCTGAAGATCCGATTTTTAATTCTAAGTTGGCCTCTAGTGAGTAACTTTTTTATCCTTTCTGGATCTCACTTTCCTCAATGTCAAAAGGAGGCTGGCAAACTCAGGGTTTCAAGGACACAGTAGTAACTAACATTTCCATATCACTTGCTCCAGCTGGGCATTCTGCTAAACTGTTTACACGGTTTAATTCTCCCCATAACCACATGAGGAAGGACTACTATGGTTCACATTTTCAGAAGAGGAAACTGGGCCACAGAAAGGTTAAGTAATTTGCTCAAAACAAGACAGCCAGTATAAGGGAATGAGCTGGGCCTGACAGCACATAGTCTGTTTCCAAGCCATGGAATGTACTCTAGGGACACAGATACCAAACGTGATCATGGAGGGAGAAATGCTTTGTAAACCACAGCCAGGATTTCTGAAGCAGCTGACCTTCCCCTTCCCCCAGAGGGTGTAACAGTCTCCAGTGGGCTGTGTGAAATAGCACATGGTCTTGTGTATCTTTCAAATGTGTAAAGGAAGATGCAACTCCCGGGAACAGACAGTGATATACTATGAAGAAATCACTACGCTTATAAATGGTTCATTCCAAAATATTTTCACCTGGCACATAATAAATGTTCAGTTAAAACTTGGTGCTAAAGTATAACTTGGATTGGATTGAATTCAAGCAACCAATGTATGTGAACCCAGTGATGACACTGATTCCTGGGAGGAGGAACCCACATTCTCTAACACCTGGAGCAGGGTGGTACCATTGATGCCAACCAGAGAGGGCCCAGAGATATCAGGTTTGACAGAAGAGCTGTAAAAGTGAGGAAAGAGACAAGGGTGAAGATGGAACTGCCCTGTGTGTACTCTGTGCTACCCTGGACAAGCTATTTACTTCCGTGGAACTCTGTTTACACTGCTAACCTTATAGCTCATGTGTGTGAAGGAGGAGGAAGGCGAGGAGCAGGGGATGAAGATGATGACAATGCAAAAGTAAATATTTTCTACAACTTAAGTCTGAAAACAATTTCAGGCTACTAGATGGTGACCATGTCTTGATTACATAGTTGGAGGAAGTTAAATATGAATGGCTTAGTTGAAAATTAACTTGATCAGAATGAAAGTGATTAACACTATATCTGCTACAGTCTCTTTTCTTGAGTGGAAGACTTACCATGGTTTTGGAGTCCTCTAGCATGCTTTACCTACCTGTCTATTCATGTAGTAAAATGGACAGCATCTCTGCTACTAGGTTACTTGGCAAGGGACAATGATTGATATTTAATTGTGCCTGCAGTTTGCAGCACTAGCTACCAGATGATGCCAGCACCTTCTAAAGTTTTCTTGTGTTAGTCACTCAGTCTTGTCCGACTCTGTGACTCCATGAACTGTACTTCGCCAGGCTCCTCTGTCTATGGGATCTCCCAGGCAAGAATATTGGAGTGGGTTGCCAATTTGCTTCTCCAGGGCATCTTCCTGTCCCAGGGCTCGAGCCTGGGTCTCCTGCACTGTAGGCAGATTCTTTACCATCTGAGCCACCAGGAAAGGTTTCTTAAGGGTGAGCAATCATCTGTTTCCTAGGAACTGAAATGTTCCCAGGATGCAAGGCTTTCAATGGGGCTTCTCCAACAGCTCAGCAGGTAAAGAATCTGCTTGCCATGCAGGAGACACAGGAAACACAGGTTTGATCCCTGGGTCGGGAAGATCCCCTGGAGAAGAAAATGAAAATTCATTCCAGTACTAGGAGCCTGGAGGACTATAGTCCAATGGGTCAAAAATGGTTGGATGAGACTAAGTACAGGGCTTTCAGTACTGAAACCAAGAATATCCTGGAAAAACTAGGGAGATTGGCCATTCTAGTCCATAACCAAGTAAAGAGGTTTCTCTTTAACCTATGTAAGGTTTTAGAATCATCCTTTCTTTACTAGCAAAAAAATCTCCAAAAATTTTCAAACAGTTATAGAGTAAATCATTGCTCTATATGATGTGAATTCAAACACATGGGGAACAGTATAAGAACAAATACAATTCTTGTTCCTGTTACCTATGCAATGAAGCACAGGGGACGGTGTAAGAACAAATATAGTTCTTGTTCCTGTTAACTGTGCGATGAAGCAGAGAGGAAGAGACGTCACCTGCTTCTCTAGCAGGACTGCAGTGTGGAGGAACTGGGTTCAAGTCTTGGCTCAACCAAGATCTGGGGCAAGTGATTTAATTTGTCTGAGCCTTGATTTTTTTATTCTACAAAGTGAGTATATCCCCATCTTGAGAGTGTATCTCTCGAGGTGTATCTATACCCACCTTGCTCAACTGTTGCATGTGTGTGTGCTCAGTTACTCAGTTGTGTCTGTTTCTTTGTGACCCCATGGACTGTAGCCCACTAGATTCCTCTGTCCAAAGGATTTTCCAGGCAAGAATACTACCAGCACTTGGGCTTCCCTGGTGCCTCAGTTGGTAAAGAATCCACCTGCAATGCAGGAGACCCGGGTTCGATCCCTGGGTTGGGAAGATCTCCTGGAGAAGGAAATGACAACCTACTAGGAAATCCCATGGACAGAGGAGCCTGGCAGGCTACAGTCCATGGGGGTCACAAGAGTCAGACATGACTTAGCAACTAAATCACCACCAAACAAGACCTGTATAAAAGAGTAGAACACAGAGGCCAAAACACCGCAGGTAAGAAACAGAGTTGTTCCCTCCCCCCAAGTTCTTGTCTCTTCTCCCCTCACCCTGACTGTAGAGACCTAATTTATCACCAAAGCCCAGAAGGCAAGAGCAAACCAGTGCCTTGGAAAACATGAAGAAAACTTAGATAAACAGTGTCTTTCAATGCAGAAACTTTCCAGAAACTGCTGGAACAGAGATAATCTTGGAAAACTCTGAACCTCAAAAAGGACTCATGGTGAGTTTACCATTCATATCTGGTGATAGGGTCCACATGGGGTCTCATTGATAAGATGGCTCCTTATGTTGACCTCACAAAGAAAGAATAAATCACAGTGATCCTTGAGACTGACCAAATTGCCCAAATGGCATCCTGTTATCTCACTGGCACCTATCTTCTCAAAGTTGCGAGACCACCAGATTCCAGACCTCCGGCTACATGAACATCCCTTCAGAGAACTTTTCATTGGTGGGGTATAAGAAGGACTCTGTCAGAAAGGGACTTCCAGCCTTTTGATTTAGGGCTGAAGGTCAATCTGCTATAACTGCTTCCTGTGGGACAGGGGTGACGTGGGGATAAGATAAGAAAAGGCTGGAATGTGCCTCAAGGGGATTTGTGTGGGGCCGAAGTTTTTGATAATCTGAATGAGTTAGAAGTAGCTCATGGATAGTTCAGCTGGTGAAGGCTTCTAAGCAATCCTGAAGAAATTTTGAAAAAAGACGCATTAATCTTGGGCGGAAAGTTAGAAAAGGGTTAAGTAGAAAGAGAGGGACTAGAAAAGGTAGGACCCAGGGCATCCAATTCCAATTGCTTACCCGGTTTTCCCATGAATTACTGAGATGTTGGCATATTCTTGAGGCCCTGTTCATCAGATTTCTTGCTGCTTCCTTTACAAAGCCTGCTTTATTGGTGTAGAAACAACAGGCTTCCTCCAAAAATAGGCATAGGCCTCCTTTTTCTGCTGTGAGGAAGTCTAATCCTCTTCTGTTTTGGAGGATCATGGCTGCCAGGGAATCTAGCTGGTTTTGAATAGTGATAAGGCTGCTAGGTATTTCTTCTAGGCTGTGAGTTTAGAAAGGCTTTGATAGTAATTTAAAGAAGTTGTGAGTCCTCTGGTCCCTATTCCAATCCCAGTGGCTCTTCCTAAACTGATTAATAGAGGAATGAATTGAATTTCCAGTCTGGGTCGGTTATGAGTTAGTTGGGTAGGAAGGGTCTGATTGTTAGGAGCACTAGAAATATCTGGGGCCAGATATAGCAGGGTGCACGTTCCCATCCAGTTAGTAAGAAGACAGAAAAGCGGTGGTTCCACATAGGAAAAATATTCCAGGAGTAAGAAGACAACAGCTGAAACTGATAGCAAATAGGAGTCTTTCTGGGAACTTGTTAGTAGTCTCTGGAACTGAGAGTGAACTTGCCAGTGTAACCCCTTCAAGAGGAGTATTTACTCCATATGCAGAAGAGAGTCTCCCTGACAAAGTAAGAGAATGTCCTGCAGTTCCTGAGACAGGACAGACAGATGGGCCTGAAAGGAAGGAGAGATGTGAAGTGTGATTACAGAGGTGTGGCGGTATAGTTTCTGGTTAGGGGAAAGAATTGTCTATAGAGTTTTGTCTGGAAAAACAGAAAATACCCTGTTGTAGATAACAACAGAAGTGGTGGGTGTCAAGGAGCAGTTACCAGGCTAAATCAGAGGGTGGGCTTGGGATAGTAACAGAGGCTTTGAATTTTGAGAGAAGGTCTCTCCCAAGAATAGGAATGGGGCATTTTGGGAATATGAGAAAAGCATGGGAAAATGGGGTATCTTGAAGTGTGCAGGGTAGAGGCTTGGTTATTCGTGGTATAGATACTAAACCATCAGCCCCTATAACAGAGACTTGAGAGACCCTGGTTTTTCCAGAGTAAGCAGGCATAGAAGAGTAAGTGGCCTCTGTGTCGGTGAGAAAGGAGATCAGCTTACTTGCTGCTGTAAGCGTCACCCTGGGCTCCATAGAGGTGATGAGAGTCGGAGCATGGGGCCCTGGGCACCTTCAGTCTTCGTTCAGCGGTGAGTCTGAGGAGGTTGGGTAGAGCTGTGTCAGAGGACTCCTGCTCAGGACCAGAAGGGAACGTCCAGATCCCTAGAGGGGGATTTGGGCAGTCAACCTTCCAATGCCCCTTTATGCACAGCTGGGACACGGACCTGGAGAGGGCCTTGGCTTTAGGTATGAGAGGGCCCAGTGGCCTTCTTTGCCGCATTTGAAGCAGGGCCCAGATGGCTTCCTTTCTTTGCTGGTTAATGGAGGCTTGGAGCTATGTAGGGCAGTGGCTAAAATGTGGTATTTGGCCTGATCTCTTTGGGCCTTCTCTGGCTTTGCCTGTTCTTCCCGGTTATTGAAAATCTTAAAGACTAAGTTTAAAAGGTCTCTTCTGCCTTTTTTAGTTTCTTTCAGATATCTGGGGGTGACTGGGAGATCAAATGGGTGTTAAGGACAACAGTGCCCTCTGCTGAAGTGGGGTCTAATTTTGTATATTTTTGTAGGGCTTCCATTAGCCTGGCTAGAAATTGTGCCAGGTTTCCATCCAGGCTTTGAGTTATTTCCTGGAGCTCCTCAAACTGATGGCTTTATGCCCCACCGTTTGAAGGCCCACAAGGAAGCAGGCAATCATGTGATTGCAAGCTGCTCATCCAGGTCACCCTGCCTGATAATCCTAGTTGGGATCATCTTGGGGGACAGCCCTTCCCCTAAGGGCTTAGTGTCTGTCCTGTGTATCTCATCAGCATGCGCCCGAGAGACTTGCCACACTCACTCCTTCGCTTCTGGGAGAAGAGTGGAGGAAAGGATGATGTAAATATCACGCCAGGTTAAGTCATAAGACTGGGTAAGAAGCTTGAATTATTTCAGACAATTATCAGCGTCTGAGGAGATGGAGCCAAGATGCTTTTCAATCTGAGATAGATCTGTAAGGGAGAATGGGACATGAACCCAAACAATGCCTTCTGCTCCAGCTACTTCTGGTAAAGGGAGGAGTTGGGTAGGGGAAGGAGAGGGGTCCTGCAGTGAAGTTTCCTGTTTAAAGCTTTTCAGGACTGGTAAGGGGAGGGCATCTAGGGAGGTTGGAGTAAGGCCTTGGGACCCTCAGGGTAGAGGGTGGGGCTGAGGTCTCAGAGCTTATCCCAGGCACAGTCTGGGGAGGGGTGTTGGGAGCTGTGGCGGTTGGCCAAGGCCTGCTCTTGAGAAGGAGGGAGGGAGGGAGGAGGGGACGTAAGGTGGAGGTTGTAGAACTGGATCTGGAGCAGCTGCAAGGGGATTGAGAGCGATAGAGGTTGGACTGTGGTCAGAAGGATCGAAGGAAGAAGAAAAGGCTGAACAGGGATCAGGAGACATTGTATGAGGAGGATGTGGCCCAGAGTGGGCTAAGAATGTCTGAGAAGTAGAACAGGATTCACAGAGGGAGGGTCGAAGAAGTGAAGTGAAGAAGGCCTGGACATGAGGGACCTCTGACCACTTGCTTTTGTGGTGGTGGAAGTTACTGATGTCCCGTAGAGGATTACAATCCAGAGTTCTGTTTTCTGGCCATCGGGGCCTATTATCAAGTGTACTGTGGCCAGACAGTGTTAGAATAGTAAGTAAGTCTTTTCAGTCCAATCGCCCCTTGGAAGCCCAAGGCTTTTAGGTCTCAAGGCATCCTAGAGCAGTAGATTTTGAGGGCTGGGACTGAGAATTTCCTGTTGCGGCCGAATAGGAATGGTAGACAAGGGCGAGGGAGAGCAAGGAGAAAGGCCTTAGAGAAAAGGCTTCCCTGTTCTCAGGACCTTCTCAGAGAGTAATAATAGTCTGCCTTGAAGTGGGTGCCCCCGAATTTCAAACTCAGACGGAGCACAAGGCTGAGGGCCCGAGGGCCGTGGAGATCCTCCTGCCTAGCGCTAGGGCTTGGAAACGAGGCGACAGAGAGAGAG
>SJYA01001594.1:888761-899893 GCA_006410615.1 Neotragus moschatus
GGGGGGCAGGGGGTGGTGGCCTGTGGTCAGAAGGGTCGAAGGAAGAAGAAGAAAAATCTGAACAGAAGTCGCGAGACATTGTATTAGGAGGATGTGGCCCAGAGTGGGTGAAGAGTATTTGAGAAGTAGAACAGGATTCACAGAGAGAGCGTCGAGAGCAGAGAGTGAAGAAAACCTGAGCATAAAGGATTTCTAACTACTTGCCAAGGCAGCGGCAGAAGCTATTGAGGTCCCAGGAAAATTATACTTGGCCACTGGGAACTGTTATCAAGTCTGTATTGCAGCCAGACAGTGTTAGAATAGTAAATAAGTCTTATTGGTCTTATCTCCCCTTGGAAGCCCAAGGCTCTTAGGTTTCAGAGAAGGAATCCTAGAGGAGTAGATTTTGAGGGCTGGGATTGAGAATTACCCATTGTGGCTGAATAGGGAGGTTAGCCAAAGGCAAGAGAAAGTGAGGAGAAAGGTCCGCGAGAAAAAGCATCCCTGTTCTCAGGACTTTCTCAGAGAGTAATTTAAAAAGACCCTAATGCTGGGAAAGATTGAAGGTGGGAGGAGAAGTTCGGGAAGACAGAAGATGAGATGATTGGATGGCATCACCCACTCAGTTGGTGATGGACAGGGAGGCCTGGCATGCTGCAGTCCATAGGGTCGCAAAGAGTCGGACATGACTGAGCAACTGAACTGAACTGAACTGAATGATAGTCTGCTTTGAAATGGGCGTCCCCTATTTCAGGGTCAGATGGGGCACATGGCCAAGGGCCCGAGGGCCTAGGGATCCTCCCGCCTAGGGCTAGGACTTGGAAATGAGGCAAGAGAGAGGATCCAAGAGAATGGGATTTCACTCACCCTTGTAACCAATGGATGAAATGTGGGTCGGTATGTGAACATCAGTCCAACAAGGCAAGTGGAAAGTCCCATCCCAGAGCTCTTCTCAGTTTCTCAGCAAGGTCCAAGGGAGGGGACCATCAGAGGTGGGCTTGTGAGAGGAGCCCACCCAGTTGCGGTGAATCTTCCCTCCTGGGTTTTGGCACCAGAATATAAGGAAAGAGCAGAGAAAAAGAGAGTGAGCTGGGCAGTCAGGCAAGAAAAGGGAAATTTATTACAGGAAAAAGAGAGGGTGACTGGCCCTTAAGGAGAACCAGCGTCCTCCCTTTCTGACGGAGTCCTTCTTATACCCCACCAATGAAAAACTCTCTACAGGATGGTCATGTAGTTGGAGGTCTGGAATCTGGTGGTCTCACAGCTTTGAGAAGATAGGCGCCAGTGAGATAACAGGATGCCATTTGGGCAATTTGGTCAGTCTCAAGGATCACTGTGATCTATTCTTTGTTTGTGAGGTTGACATGACGAGCCATCTTATCAGTTAGACCCCATGTGGACCACTTTTATAAATTAGCAATCAGTTGCAGCTGGCTTTATGCACACTCTCCTGACCTTCACCAGCTGGTCACTGTGATGGCTGCAGTTTGGTGGAAAATGCTCAGGAGAACACTTGTCTCTAAACCTGACCTGCTGCTCTTGTTTTGCTGTTGTTTAGTCGCTCGGTCATGTCTGACTCTTTGGAACGCCATGGACTGTAGCCCGCCAGGCTCCTTTGTCCATGGGATTTTTCAGGCAAGAATACTGGAGTGGGTTGCTATTTCCTTCTCCAGGTGATTGTCCCATCCCGGGGATTGAACCCACATCTCCTGCATTGGCAGGCAGGTTCTTCACCATTGAACCACCTGGGAAGCCTGACCTGCTGCTTCAGGGGGAGCTTCTTCTAATCAGCTACCAGAATTGGTTAAAATTAACTTGGCTGCTTGGCAGGGCTGGGTAGGTGGAGACCAACCAAGAGAGGACAGCAGACACTATGGGGACTTGTTTTTCTTGTCCTTTTCCTCCGCTTTGTATTCAAGCATTTACTCATCTCTGGGACAGAGTAACCGGAGTCTTTGTTCTATTATCTTAGGAAAACTTTACAAGGTCTGGACAATAGTGCTGACTGTATTGTGTATGCACTGTAACTCAGGCATTCAAGAATTAGCTGATGGTTTTATATACAAGATTAAGTCAAAGGTGTACACCTGAACACCCAAAGCCAGCAGCTTAAATGTTTCCCAAGAGTCCTTGGATTGACAACAAAAACAACTCCAGGAGACACAGCTGAAAATTTGCATCACGATTCACTGACATTTCCTGATAAACTGGATTTGTCAGTAGGCATTCCTTTCTGCACTTCCCAGGCAGCGCTAGTAGTAAAGAACCTGACTGCCAATGCAGGAGACATAAGAGACAGGGGTTTGATCCCTGGGTTGGGAAGATGGTTGGAGGAGGGCATAGCAGCCCACTCCAATATTCTTACCTGGAGAATCCCATGGACAGAGAAGCCTGGAGGGCTACAATCCACAGGGTCGCAGAGTTGGATAAGACTGAAGCAACTGAGCATGCAGACACATTGCTTTTTTGCGAAGGGGACAGGACCCAAAGAGGAGGAAGACTGGAGTTGGGAAATATGAAGACAATTTCTCTCTAGAAAGACTCAAGAGCTGTCAAATCTCCCAGTACCCTTAGGGTGCTGGAGACAGCGAGATCCCATCTCTTCCCCAATTTATGCAGTGAAGTAGATGGCCTGAAATCATCCATGGTGGGCGCATACACCCGAGAAGCTAGCCAGCGCTACAAGTCAGAAGCACACCTTTGGAGATTCTGCTGTCAGCACCCACTGCCAAGATCTGTGTCACCCCATTGTTGCAGGTCCAGTTGCGCCCAAGCTCAGTCCAACTCAGATCCACCTGGTCACTATTCCTAGTTGATCTTAATAAGACAAATCTGACACTGTCACCCTCTGATTCAGTTTCCTTTTAGGTAAATGCCCTGCTCCTTGGAGAGGAATTAAAAGTCCTTCCTCCTCTGACTCCTGCTCAACATTTCAACCACTTCTATCAGGCAGACTCATGGGGCTCAGGGGCAGAGATGGACACAGTGTGTACTTTATCTCCCACTGAGTAGGAGAGACCCGCCCCACCTTAAACAACCCAGGTTTGGGCTGGGACCTAGATGGAGCAGCCTGCACAGTTTCCGAAACCCAGTTCTGAGTCATCTCAAGTCCTGTTTGGGTGAAGTTACCTGGGGCTGCAGTGCCTTTGACCTTGGTGCCCAGCAGAAGTACCAGGTTCCATCTCTGGTCCGGGAAGATCCCACATATCACAGAGCAAATAAGCCTGTGCACCACGACTACTGAACTAGAGCCCAGGAGGTGCAACTACTGAAGCCTGTGTGCCCTGAAGCCCGTGCTCTGCAATAAGAGAAGCCACCGCGATGAGAACCCCATGCCTCTCAACTAGAGAGTAGCCCCTGCTCTCTGCAACTAAAGAAAAACCCACTCAGCCACGAAGACCCAGCTCAGTCAAAAATAAATAAATACATTATTTTTTAAGCATACTATTTTAACCATATTTAACTGCATATTTCAGTAGCACTAAGTATATTCATTCCAAAAAAATTTCCCATGCTTCATCACAGTCAACACCCTCCTTAGACCCCCTGCTCCAGACAACTGAGAATCTTATCATTATAGTTTTATCTTTTCTAGAATTTTATATGCATGAAATGTTACAGTACCTTGTCTTTTGTACTTCTTTCATTCATGGCCAAGTTTTGGAGATTCATCCATGTTGTTGCATGTATCAATATTTTGCTTCTTTTTATTGCCCAGCAGTGTATCAGAGGATAGGGCTTCCCATGTGGCTCCATGGAAAAGAACCCACCTGCCAATGAAGGAGACACGACTTTGATCCCTGGGTCAGGAAGATCCGCTGGAGAAGGAAACGGTAACCCACTCTAGTATTCTTGCCTGGGAAATCCCATGGACTGAGGAGCCTGATGGGCTACAGTCCACGGGGTTGCAAAGAGTCGGACACGACTTAGTGGCTAAACAACAACAATATCATAGGACAACTACAGTTTGTCCACTCATCCACTGATGAACATTTGGATTGTTTTCAGATTTGGGCTGTTAAGAGTATGTGGCTGTGAATAATGTTGCTATAAACATTTGCATACAAAAACAGTGAAGTGTCTCTGCGGGCATACATTACCCAGAGCCTCAAATGATCGTATAGTTTTTGCTACAGTGTCCAACAGTTAATAAAATAATCAGCATAGGCAAGATAGTATGTGCAACAGAGAAAAAGAGACAATAGAAGGAAACCCAGCGGGGATTCAAAGGATAGAGTCAGCTGGAGCAGCCTTTGTAAGAACCTGAACGAATAACGGATCGAAGGTGTAAAAGACAAGATTGCAACTTTTGGCAGAGAACTAGAAACTCTACAAAAAAAGAAGGAAGCAACTGGAAATCCTAGAACTGAAAGCTGCCTTTAACTGAAACTGAGAAAGAGTTCTCATGTATAGGATACTTCCTATGTGGGCAGACTGCCCTGAACACTTCACAGGCATCCACAATGAAGATTCACCCGTGTGGTCTCCATGGAGCCCGTCTCATGTCCCTCTTAGGATAAGGATTTCACCTGAATGTCCTGTTTCCCTTGAAGTGGGTCTTAGTTATTTCTGTTGTCGCTGGTGGCTAGCAGGGCAGGGCTTGGCACGTAGCAGACACCAGTTATAGTGGTGACGTCTGGAGCTGGGAGGGAAGCTCAGGGTGCTGACGGGGGAGGCAGAGTCCACTCTGTGGCATGGTCATTAACCTCAACTCAGGAAGTGGAGTGAAGGCTGAGCACCAGAAGCAAGACTGTGTGTAGTCAGAGATGCCAGTAGGGAGTGGCTTCCCAGGTGGTGCTAGTGGGAAAGAACCCTCCTGCCAATACAGGAGATGTAAAAGATGCAGGTTTGATCCCTGGGTTGGGAAGATCCCCAGAGGAAGGCATGACAACCCACTCCAGTATTCTTGCCTTAGAAATCCCACAGACAGAGTAGCCTGATGGGCTACAGTCCATGGGGTCACAAAGAGTCGGGACACAACTGAGCAACTAATATACACAGTGGATAAGGAAACAGATCTAGAGAGCCCTGGCTCATTGCCTGGGAGCCTCAGTCCTAAGTGACTCCATTGTCCAGCCCCAGGGACTCCTACCCCCTGCCCAGAAAGGGCCTACATGCTGTTTCATTCCACTCAGGGAGGTGACACAATTTTTGCAGAAATGTTGCATTTGCTCTGAAAGAAGAGCTCTTTAAAGATCTGAGAAAGTTCATTTGCAAACTTCATCTTTAAAAAAACGTTTTTATCAAGATATAACTGACTTACGAGGTACAAATAACATAGGAAATGGTAATCCACTCTAGTATTCTTGCCTGGGAAATCTTATGGACAGAGGAGCCTGGTGGGCTACAGTCTTTGGGTTGGAAAAGAGTTGGACATAACTTAGCAACTGCTACTACTGCTGCTAAGTCACTTCAGCCATGTCCGACTCTGTGAGACCCCATAGTCGGCAGCCCATGGCTGTCCCAGGCTCCCTCGTCCCTGGGACTCTCCAGGCAAGAACATTGGAGTGGGTTGCCATTTCCTTCTCCAATGCATGAAAATGAAAAGTGAAAGGGAAGTTGCTCAGTTGTGTCCAACTCTTCGCGACCCCATGGACTGCAGCCCACCAGGCTCCTCCGTCCATGGGATTTTCCAGGCAAGAGTACTGGAGTGGAGTGCCATCGCCTTCTCCAACTTAGCGACTAAACAGCAACAATTGATGTATTACATTATGTGAGTTTCAGATGTACAACACAGGAATACAATTAATTTTTTTGCTTTTGCTCGTGATGAGAACTTTTAAGATCCACTCTCCTAGTAACTTTCAAATATGCCATGCAGCCTTCCTTTTTCACAGTTTTTACCCTCATTTGAACACAACCTCTGATGGGTTGGCTGAAAATGAAGTCAGACTCTCAAGATCTGCTGCTGTAATAGGGTGTCCCTTGGGTGGGAACCAGGAGACCTGGATTTCTGGCTGTACCTTGCCATGGACGAGCTGTGTGACCTTGGGCAGATGTCTTTCCTTCTCTGGGTCTTCTGCAGAAACAAGGATGAGGTGAGGCAGGATGATGCTGAGTGCCCATCAAGTTCTCAAATGCCACAATCTGTCCTTCTGCACTAGAGGTCCATCCTCCTACCACTGAGATCAGGTAGGACCTGCTTCAACTCTTCCCTGTCCATAAAGAGGAATATACGCTCCTTTTCCCTATCTAGAATGTAGTGAGAAAGGAAGTTAATGTTTCTGAATGCCTACTCGGATCCAGAACTTTCACCTTCCAATCAACCAGTCTCCCTCCTTCCCTCCACTTCCTCCTCCCTTCCCACGTTCCTTTGTCCCTTCCTCCCGCTCACATTTCTCCTCTCCCTGTACCCATAAGGATGACATCATCGACCTCATTCTGAGTATGAAGAGGCAGAAGCAGAGACCCAAACAAACGATTTGTTCCAAGGCACACAGGTGGCAAATAGCACGTACCAGAGGCAGATTTTGGATTCATTTCCATCCCAAATGGAAAATATGGAGTTCATCCCATTTTTCCCAAGACCCTAACTTCAAAGACAAGGGTAACAGGAATAGAGTTGGTTTCAAAGTCCCCTCGCAGGAAGTTTACTCTAGAATAGGAGAAAGCAAGCCTCGGGCCAAATCCAGCCACCACCTGTTTTGTAAATAAAGTTATCCTGGAACCCAATTAGCTTGTAGGTTTGCAGATTGGCTGGGCCTCCCCAGTGGCTCAATGGGGAAACATCTGTCTGCCAGTGCAGGAGACATGGGTTTGATCCCTGGATCAGGAAGTTCCCCTGGAGGAGGAAATGGCAACCTGCTCCAGTATGCTTGCCTGGAGAATCCCATGGACAGAGGAGCATGGTGGGCTACAGACCATGTGGTCATAAATAATCAGACACGACTTAGTGACTGCACACATGCACACATTACAGATTGTCGAAGACTGATTTTCAACTATGACAGTTGAGTTGAGTCATAATGATGTATGGCCCCAGAAATCCTAAAACGTTTGCTAGCTGATCTTTGTTTGATAGAGTATTTGCCAGCCCCCGGTCCAAGGTCCAGCAAGGCTGTCCCTCTTTCAAAGAACACAAAATGGCCTGAGTCTCTGACGTGCACCGGGAACACTGCCACTTGGCTTCCTACAAGAGGGGGACATTTCTACTCGCATTTGGTTTTTCAAAGCCTCGGGATACCTGTCGGGCAGATGAAGGGCTTGGGTTTTCATTGTGCCCTTCTTCCCAGGAACTGGGTGAAGGGGAAACAGAAATCTCGATTTTGGGGAAATTGCACAGAGGAAAAGGGGAGGGAACGGGTTACGCCATCCCATTGCGACACTCGGCAGGGTTGAAAGTGACAGCAGCAAGGCTTCTTGTTTTGGAAATGTGCAGGCGTTTCCGTTCGTTTTCGTGGGACAGTCGCCCGCAGCCCGGCTGGGTGAGCCACTCTTTTCTTTATAAGCAGCTCCTCTGGGTCCGAAATGGCAGTCTCCCATAGCCTCGAGGGCACAGGATGGACATCCACATCCACGGTTACCTAATCTGTCTCCTCCTCTTCCTGTTCCATTCAGAAACAGCCTGCCACCCCCTGGGAAAGAGACCCTGCGAGATGCAAGCCTTCAGGTAAGGCTGACCCCAAGGAAGTGGGGCCGGACGGGTAGAAAAGCGATGCAGGGCACAGCCGTCTGGGGCTGCCCTGGGTCTGGGCTTGAAAGTGAAGTGAAGTGAAGTGAAGTCACTCAGTCGTGTCCGACTCTTTGCGACCCCATGGACTGTAACCTACCAGGTTCCTCTGTTTGTGGGATCTTCCAGGCAAGAATACTAGAGTAGGTTGCCATTTCCTTCTCCAGGAGATCTTCCCCACCCAGGGATTGAACCTGGGTCTCCTGAATGGTAGACAGACGCTGGACCGNATAGATGTGGTACCCATCGAACCTCATACTATGTTCCTGGGGATCCATGGGGGGAAGCTGTGCCTGGCCTGTGTCAAATCTGGAGATGAGATCAAGCTCAAGTTAGAGGTAAGGACCTGCCTCAGACAACAACCACCCCCACACTCAGTGGCCTACAATGAGCACAGTGTGTCCTTTCTCACGATTCTGTGGGTTGACTAGGATCAGCTGGGTAGATCTGTGCCCCATGGTGTAGCTGAGTTCCCTCCTGCAGCCACATTCAGCAGGGATCTTAGCTGGGGCTCATCCTCCAGGTTCTCCTTCCACACGGTCTCACTGATTTCAGTTGTCAGCTTAAGCTTCCTTACAGCATGGTGGTTGGCTTCCAAGAGGGCTAACTCCAAAAAGGCAAGCCTTAGTGTGCAAGCACTTATTAAACTTTTGTTTGTATCATACCATTAATGTCCAATTAACTAAAGCTTGCCATGTGNGCAGCCACATTCAGCAGGGATCTTAGCTGGGGCTCATCCTCCAGGTTCTCCTTCCACACGGTCTCACTGATTTCAGTTGTCAGCTTAAGCTTCCTTACAGCATGGTGGTTGGCTTCCAAGAGGGCTAACTCCAAAAAGGCAAGCCTTAGTGTGCAAGCACTTATTAAACTTTTGTTTGTATCATACCATTAATGTCCAATTAACTAAAGCTTGCCATGTGGCTAAGTCTAGCCTCAATGAGAAAGGGGATTACCAGGATGAGGACACCAGGAGGCATGGCTCCTCTGGGGACCTCAGTCTCTGGGTGTCACTTTCTTGCCCAAGGGCCACTAACCTACTTGGACTTGCCCTCTTCCAGTAAAGTCAACCTTTGGGACCGTTCTTTTCCAGCCTTTATCTACTCAAATCCATGAGTTGGCATCCCCTCCAGGGCCTTGTGCACCTGTAGCAACATTAATGGGCTATCAGCCCTGGAAAAAGAGAGCTTTCTATCAGGGGACTGTTGGACAAAATCTTAACCCAAATGAGGATGGCTATAACTGTGGCTTTGTCCTTTCTGTCCTCTAGTGAAGAGGCACTTTAGTGGAAAGTGACTGCCTGCTTTGTGTGGAGTAGCAATGACCAGGATATTGCGAATAATGTGGACTGCTATGCCCTGCCCAGCTGCTGCACTCTCCCATGTCTCAGAGGCGCAGACACAACAGAGTCCAGCCTCCACAGGCCTTGGCCTCTGTTGATGGTACCATGTGTTTGTCAAACATATGGACCCAAGGCTACAGTGGTCAGGACTTGTCCCCAAATCAAGGTGTAAGCACGGGACAACCTCCTTGTGTCAGGCTGTTCTGAGACCGAGGACACTTTTGCCAGGCCAGCATTTCCCCAGCACTTGCTCTGGGCAGCCAGATGGCCGAGTGGGCTGCAAGGACCTTTCTGCTCCTTTGTCCTCACTTGCTTCTTGACCTCCAGGCCGTGAACATCACCGACTTGAACCAGAACAGGGAGCAGGACAAGCGCTTCGCCTTCATCCGCTCGGACAATGGCCCCACCACCAGCTTCGAGTCAGCTGCCTGCCCCGGCTGGTTCCTCTGCACATCGCTGGAGGCCGACCAGCCCGTGGGCCTCACCAATATGCCCACAGAGGCCATCAAGGTCACCAAGTTCTACTTCCAGCAGGACTAGTCATGGTGCTCAGCCTTTCCTGTCCCTGGTCCCAGCACGTCCATGACTCCAGAGATGCCTGTCCACCCTGCTCAGGGTCTCCTGGGTGTTGTGGGGCTCAGCAGGTGGCCTCGTCTGGGGGGACCTTCAGAAGGAGGTACAAGAGCCCTGGGAACAAGACCCAGTCTCCAACCTCCTCTGCTTACCCAGCCTCCCTCCACAAGGTCTTTCTAAAGTGCAGATGGAACCCCAGCCCTACTCAAAGCCCTCAGGGCGGCCTGTGTCTTCAGGGTAAAGTCCACACCCTGTGGCCAGCTCCAGTTCTGCCTCCTTTCTCACCCCAGATCCCCAGGCGCTCACTTCTCTCCCTCTAAGCCTCTTCCATTTCCTGTTTTGCAAAGTGGTGCTACTACAGGGGCAATTTTTAGGGTCTGTAGCAAAATGGGTCGCTGAGGGTTGGACACGACTGAGCGACTTCACTTTCACTTTTCACTTTCATGCATTGGAGAAGGCAATGGCAACCCACTCCAGTGTTCTTGCCTGGAGAATCTCAGGGACGGAGGAGCCTGGTGGGCTGCCATCTATGGGGTCACACAAAGTCAGACACGACTGAAGTGACTTAGCAGCAGCAGCAGCAGCAAAATGAGAAATAAGGATTTCCTGGTATCTTTTTCTTTTTTAAAAAAAGATTTCTTAGTGTTTTTTTGTTAAATTAAGCCAACTTTGAAAGAGAGTCCTTTCTGGAAGGGAATAGAATATTAAAATAGTCCCATGTTTAGGAAGTGATGTTGAAAGGAGGTGATAGTGTTTCCTTTTTTAATCTCTCATATTTGTGATGCCCTAACCTGTACCTGGGTTGGGAAGATCCCCTGGAGAAGGGAATGGCAGCCCACTCCATTCTTCTTGTCTGGAAATTTCCATGGACAGAGGGGCCTGGTGGGCTACAGTCCATGTGGTCGCCAAGAGTCGGATACGACTGAGCAATTAACGCTTTCACTTTTCAACCTGTAACAATGAAAAGTTAGCATAATGCATTGGTCTCCTAGTTTTTGGTTTTTTCTGGAATGTTCCTGGAAGTCTAGAACCTCTGGCCGAGGCCCTGAGCACGCCCTCCACTCCAGACCTCCTGCAGCTTAAGACGCCACACAAATGTGACTTCTCCTGACCTCCCAGGAGGGATGAGTCACTCCTGGACTATCTTACCACTTCTGATTCCCTGAGACTTGTTTGGAAGATGTGCCCCTGTCTGTCTCCTCACCAGCCTGTGAGCCCCTGGGAGCAGCACCTGTGACCTCTCCAGTCTCCAATCTCCCCTGGGGCCGAGCACACAGCCTGGCCTCAGCAGGTGCTCAGGGAGTGTGTGTTGCATGTGTTGAGTGGAAAATGTCCTGTTCTCTGTGACTTAAGCTTTGTTTTATGATAAAAACTTGAAACCTCATCGTCTGTGGCATTGCTGGGCTTGGGGCAAAGAGAACTGAAAGTGGGGGTGGGGCCGGGGCCGGTCTTTTAAACCCCTGGTGTGGGCCTGGCTACCTCTCCTGAGTCCCTTTCTCCTGGGGTCTCACTCTCCTTGGAGAACAGAAGAGCAGATCTCTCTGCTAGAAGGTTGCAGCAGCATCATCCACA
>SJYA01001594.1:918904-930648 GCA_006410615.1 Neotragus moschatus
AGATGCCATGATCTTTGTTTTCTGAATGCTGAGCTTTAAGCCAACTTTTTCAGTCTCCACTTTCACTTTCATCAAGAGGCTTTTTAGTTCCTCTTCACTTTCTGCCATAAGGGTGGTGTCATCTGCATATCTGAGGTTATTGATATTTCTCTAGGCAGTCTTGATTCTAGCTTGTGCTTCTTCCAGCCCAGCATTTCTCATGATGTACTCTGCATATAAGTTAAATCTTAATGCATATGTATTTAGACAGATGTTTGTAAGCATCATCTGGGTACCAAGGGGGCTCAAGGACAGAGGTGAGTACCTGTGGACCCCTACTTTCTGTTTACCTAAATGGACCTGTGACAAGTAGCTATATGGAAAATGCTAATCTGAAAGCATGGGGCAGCTCTAGGAGAGGACAGCTCTAGGAGAGAGCAGCTGAGGCCAGACTCTCGTGGAAGAAAATGTCCAGGGATTAGTGGCCTGGCCACCTGTCCCCAGGCCAGGAAGGGACGTCTTGCAAAGTTACTGTACCCAGCACTCGATTGGGCAACCAAGTCCGGGAGATAGAAGCTTGTCACTCATTTTTGTAATAATCACTTCCTGCCCTTCCCCAGGAAATCAAGGGCAGTCTTGGCGTCCACGTGTGTAGGACGGTTTTTGATGGTGTTACCACTGGCCTCTGTCCTCTGTCCTCATTGCCCTGCTCAGGGATACCTCTCTCTCTGAAGTCTAAGACCACAGGTGTTAGGGAGGGACTCTGGGAACCCCATCCCTAGACCCCGTCATGGACTCAGTCCCTAGAAGCCCTTTACCTGGACCTCCCTCCCAGCTCTCTGCTGTGATCCCCAAGGACCATGCAGTCCACTTGACCAGTGGCGCTATCATCATCTAAGCTGTCAGAGGATTGTTTAGGAAGACAGGCATCCACCTGTCTGTCTCCCCGAGGGCCCAGGCTTGTGAAGGCCTGAGGGCTAGGAGAGCAAAGGGCATTTTCTGGAAGAAGGAACATGTGGCTGCCTCACTCCCAGGCCTCCTTGAAGAACAAAATTTCTACAGAGACAACAGGGACATGTGGCCCAAATGAGGTGCCTCTGGCCTCAGCTCTCCCTCTGCCTGGTAGCTAGTATCCCCAGAAGGATGGTAGTGAGCTCCGTCAGCATCAGAGTTTTCCTAAGGTCTGCTTTGTTAAAAACGAATTCATGGCTTCCCTGGTGGCTCAATGATAAAGAATCCACCTGCCAATGCAGGAGACATGGGTTTGATTTTTGATCCAGGAAGATCCCACATGCCGCGGAGCAACTAAGCCTGTGTGCCACAACTATTGAGCCTGTGCTTTGCAACAAGAGAAACCACCACAATGAGAAGCCTGCCCATTGCTACTAGAAAGTAGGCCCCGCTCATGGCAACTAGAGAAAACCTGTGCATCAGCGAAGACTCAGCACAGCCAAAAACAAACAAAATTATTTTTTTAAAAGGTGAGCTTTCAAACTGGGCTGTCCTTGGCCCTACTTGCTTGGAAAGAAGCCTCGGTCCTTCACATGAGTGGTGTGTGGATGGCAGTGGGGTATAGCAGAAAGTGAATTTGGTTTGAAAGTCCTGAGCTCAAGTTCAGCCAGAGTGGCTACTCTGACCCTCGGTCTCCTCATCTGTTCTGTGGCATGGGGCTCATGACACCCCATCCGCACCCTAGACTCTAGAGTTTGGAGATATTGGTTGTAAAGGGCCCGATGAATGTCAGCACCTAGGGGCCCGCTGGGAAAGGTTGTCAGAAGTCAGGTGTCCATCCCCTCTGTCCTCTCACGTTCTGCCTCTCAGGAGTGTGGGCTGTGTGCTGAAAGCCCCAGAGCTCCTCTCCTGGAAGGTGCGCTCCACTCCCCAACCTGCGCTCAGTCTGTGAGACGCCGCCTCCCCACCTGCACCCAGCAGCTTCCTCTGCAGGCAAACAGGAAGCCGCTCACATTGGGGGAGGCAGGAAGGGGCTACCTGCCCCTGGGCTGTGGTTGGGTCAGCAGATTGCACATCTGCCGGGCCCAGGGAAGGGGGACAGTGGGCTGGGACCCCCAGAAGGGGGAGAGGGCATAAAATATCAAAGCCCACTTCTGGCAGGGCTCTGGGGGCAGGAGCCAGTTTGCCTTCACCTTCTCACCCTAAGCCACATACCCTGTGAGCAGAAGGCCCTCCTTGGCTTTCCAGCTCTGTTCCTTGCATCTTGGGAAGGAGGTGAAAGTTCTAGGAGATGGAACAGAGCTGATGGGTGCAGGAGTCTCTTCTTGAGTTTGCTCTAAGCAGGAACCACCCCCTGGCCACATCCCAGAACCCCTCAAACATACACACCAAACACATACAAGACCCTCTGGGAGGAGAGAGAGAGGCAGACCCCATTTCCCACAGTGTCGCTGATGTGATCGAGGGATGAAGATAAGCAGCTTTGACTCCTTCATTCATCAGAAGGTCTTGGAGCAGTTATGAGCCTGGCCCCCACCAGTTGCACAACCTGGGTGGCGATAGAGGCGAGTGGACCAGTCCTCACCCTTGAGAAGTTCACAGTCAGGGGGCTGAGTGGAGATTCAGAAATGCACAGAGGAGGCTGATCCCTGGCTCCTGGCATGACCAACAGCATCTCAGCCCAGCACGCTAAGGGGCCCGGGGATGGTGCAGAGCTGGGACTGGAGGGGGTGGACACCAGTCCTTGGCTTCTGATCAGTCCTCACCTCCTGGTCGCCCCCATCATGTCTTCACCCCCACCCCCAGCTTGTCTGTAATCTCCTTGTGGGCCTCATTTAATGGTCACTTTTCTCCTTATCATCCTCCGCTTTCTAGCAGCGTTTGACACAGCCGACCACTTCCTCCTTCTGAAGTCGTCTTTCTCCGCTCTTGTCTTTGGTGACAACACACCCTCTCATTCTCACCTCCCTGACAGCCCCTGCTTGCTCTCCTTTGCAGGCATCTCCCGGGGAGGCTCTGCTGACCCCTAGTGTGGGTGCCTTCCTGCTGGTCACACTCGAGCTCCTCTCTGCACCCCAGCCCCTTCCATCCACTCCAGGTACCAGCCACTCTGCTTGAGTAGCTCACAGATATCTCAAACTTAATATTAAAGATTGAAACCCTTGATTTTCTCCCCTGAGCCTCATCTCCCCAGTTCTTTCCCATTTCAAAAATATTACCACCCCTCAAAGTTGCTCAGGCCAGAACTCTAAAAGTCGCCCTTGACTTCTGTCTCTCACCACTTTAGTGGCAGATTCTACCAGGCATCCCTGATGTAGGTACCACATCCTCTGTCTTCCTTCTATGCCACTTCTGACCCCCTTCCAAGCCACCATCCCACCTCCCCTGGACTGTCACAGAGCCCTTCCCTGACCTCACTGAGCACTTCCACTGTCTCTTTTCCATACAGCACCAGGCAATCTGAAAAATAAATACACTTGTAAGTTCCTTGCTTTACCCCTGGGGACCCTGTGGGATCCAGCCCATCCACTTCTCCTGTCCTCCCACACTGTCTGGCTTTCACTCCTGGAGACCTTTCCAGTCTTGGTAAGAAACTAGACATGCAGTTTCACCTTCCTAAAATGCTCAGCCCACGTTCTCTCTTCACATCCCGGCTTCTCTTCATGGGGATATGATGCCCCTGGTCTCCCTTCGCAGTGAGCCTCTGACCCCCAATCACTTTCTTCTCTCCCCACCTGTTCCCCTGCCAGCACTCCTCACAGTTCATAATCACATGTTGATTACTTCTTGTTTATTTTCTGTCACTAGATTGGAAGCTCCAGAGGACAAAAGTCCTATTTTTTTTTTTAAATATTTATTGATTTGGCTCTGCCAGGTCTTAGTTCTAGCACATGGGATGTTTTGAATTCTTAGTTGTGGCATGTGGGATCTAGTTCCATGGCCAAGAATGAACCCAGGCCACTTAATTGGGAGCGTGGAGTTTTAGCCACTGGACCACCAGGGAAACTCTGGGGATCCTGTGTTTTATTCCTGAACGTCAGTGGCTTCTCACATTGAGACAGCATGGATTCGGCGCTGGCCACGTTCCAGACACCTTGTGAGGCTGGAGACCTAAGGGTTGGCATTAGGATTGGCCTGAGGGAGGGTTGGCATTAAGGCCAAGGTGACTTCAGTTTCTGTCACCTGGCTGGGAATAAGAATCCCCTATACAGAGGAGAAGCAGCTTAGAAGAGGCAAGGAACCAGGTTTGCATTGCCCTGAGCTTGATATAAGCCTGCATCTAGCATTGCGGCCCCAGAAATGGAACAGTGGAGGGTCCCCCATCGAGATGTGTTTGGATATGTCAGTGTTATAACGCCACGGCTGATGAACTCTTATGGAAAGTGTTCCTTTCTTCTGCTTCCTCCTTTAATGATGGCCTGGAGGCCTAAGTTTGGATTGAGATCCTCAGCCATCACTATATATGGCAGCAGAGCCCACCCCCAGCCTTTGTCCCCTTCTCTCTTCCCTGTCCTGTCAGATTCGGCATGACATAGAGGGAGGTTACCTGCCCCCAGGCCCGGGCCATGTTCGCCTCTTGACTGTCTCTCGCCCTCCCTCCAGGTCTTGAGCTGCACAGAGCAGTGATGCAATGTCCAGAGAGGGTAGAGACCCTGTAAGTCCAGGAAGCAGAGAATCCCAGATTCCAAGGTGCCCAGGGTGTGATGCAGAAAGGCCAGGTAGGCATGTCCCTATGAACTTCTTGCTCTGTGTGTGTGTGTGTGTGTGTGTGTGTGTGTGTGATGTGTGTGTTTGGGGGTGTAGCTGGAGCCACGCCCTTTGTGCNCCCCCCAGATATTTCAAAAAACAGCTTAATGTGTATACAGTCCTCCAAGTAGACATATATGAGTGAGGAAAGTAAGGCAAAGGAAAAATGAAAGATGTGACGTGATCTGGGATGCATTTATTGTTCTATTTTTATTAATTTGACTGCACCAAGAAATAGTTGCAGCAAGTGGGAGCTTTAGTTGCATCTTGTGAACTCTTAGGTGCAGCAAGTGGGATATGGTTCCCTGACGAGGCATTGAACCCAGGCCCCCTGCATTGGGAGCAGGGAGTCTTAGCCACCGGACCACCACTGGACCAGCAATCCATGATGCAGAGGAAGGAACACTTTCAAACTCATTCTATGAGGCCAGCATCACTCTGTTAGCAACGTGAAAAGTGCATTTAATCCTGGAAATGCGTGCATAGGGCCTGCAGGTTTAACCTGTACCTCCTGAGGGCCAGTGCTGGGAGGGAAATGGGTCCAGTTACGAGTCTCACAGTGTCCACAGGATCAGAACAGGACAGTTGTTCTGAAGCAGTAGCTGCTGCTGCTGCTGCTGAGTTGCTTCCATTGTGTCCGACTCTGTGCAACCCCATAGATGGCAGCCCTCCAGGCTCCCCTGTCCCTGGGATTCTCCAGGCAAGAACATTGGAGTGGGTTGCCATTTCCTTCTCCAGTGCATGAAAGTGAAAAGTGAAAGTGAAGTCGGTCAGTCATGTCCGACTCTTAGCGACCCCATGGACTACAGCCTACCAGGCTCCTCCGTCCATTGGATTTTCCAGGCAAGAGTACTGGAGTAGGGTGCCATTGCCTTCTCCACTGAAGCAGTAGAGCCACTCGCAAAAGCTGTGTAACCTGGAGTCCACATGCAGGGGATGGAGATATGTCTTCTAGAAAATTCCNCCGACTCTTAGCGACCCCATGGACTACAGCCTACCAGGCTCCTCCGTCCATTGGATTTTCCAGGCAAGAGTACTGGAGTAGGGTGCCATTGCCTTCTCCGCTGAAGCAGTAGAGCCACTCGCAAAAGCTGTGTAACCTGGAGTCCACATGCAGGGGATGGAGATATGTCTTCTAGAAAATTCCCCGTGAAAGTCCTCAGCTGCATCCCATTAGGCCCCGCCCAGAGTGCCACTGTGGCCGATGCACTGGGCAGCTCTGAACAGATGTGGTAGAGCCCCAGGGGAACATGTGTGGACATCCCCAGCTTTCTCCACCCACCCGTCCCAGTCACCAAGAAGGCAGTGGTCTCCTCCCCATGCAGCTTAGGTCTTCCCTGTGGGCTGAAGCTCACCCCCCACCCCGCCCTCCCGGCAGGAGCCCAGGCTGAGCTTAGCTGGTGCTCCTCTTCCTGGTTCCACCTAGGCCAGACTGCATGGCTGTAACTGAGAACTGGCCGGTTCATTGTTCCAAGGATGCAGGCCCGAAGGCTGGAGCCTCAGGAAGTGGAAACAAGATTGACCGTGGCCTTTCTTCCCTGGCTGCCTGCTTCTCTCTTGAGTCTGTTTCATTCCTTTCACCTCTAGTCCTTGACTGTTTGGCTCCCACATACATTGGTTTCCGTGTCTTTTTTATTTTTATTTTTTTGGTTTGCCTCTGCTTTCCTGCTAATTTGAGACATTTGTGACTTTTGTTCTTGCTACCAACATTGTCAGCCTCAACATTCTCCAACCCAGGTAACCCAAAGAAGGCTCTGGTGTGCTCAGTTCATCTTTTTCAGCTCAGCCATGGGAACCACCTTCAGCCAACAACTGAGTGTCTTTAGGTCAGGTGCCCCCATGGGTACAGGCAGTTGCAATCATGGATCAGACAGCATGTATGGTACACTTCTCACCCCTGCCTCCGTGTCAAGGGCAGTGGCCCTTGGCCTTAGCTGTGGATGTGGCAGGCACTCAAAACCATATGTAACTTGCCACTTGTGTGCTTCCAGGGGCTGACAGCTCAGTGCTAACCTGAGTTTGCTTTGGGTACTTCCAGGGTACATGTGGGGTCCCAGTCGCCCCCCTGGCCAGCGCTCCCTCTAATCCACACTATGGGCTTGTGAAGGCAGATGCTCCTGAAGGCTCTAACGCAGCTTATGCTCATTGGATGATGGGCGACGACGGACTCTGTGGCCACTCCAGACCTGTGGAAATCCTCGACATCTGTTTGGGAGACAACCTGCAGCCCCATTCAGAAGCCCACCTAGGGGAGACCTGTGGCCACCCTGAGCCTCTCGAACCTCACGAGGAGCAGACCTGGGTCTCTGTCCCTCCTGATGCCGTGAGGCCTGATGTTTGTCCCCAGGGCTCCAGCCCAGAGCCCATGCACGTGGGGAGCGGCTCTTCCCACGAACGGGCAGGACAGAAAACCACCTCCCCTGGGTCTCCCAGAAACAACCAGCCTCTGGGGAGCCCACGGCCGAGCCAGAGCACGTCCACGCAGGTGGTATTCTGGGCGGGGATCCTGCAGGCCCAGATGTGCGTGCTAGACCTGGAGGAGGAGCTGGAGAAGACAGAAGGGCTCAGAGCTGAGTTGAGATGCTGCATTCCCGCAGCCCCTGCCGACCTCCCCACTTTTCCCTCCAGCCCAGTTGGCTCCCGGAACTCGGGCCTCCTCCCCAGCCCACCCCTGGATGGGGATGAGGCCTCGGGGGAAGATAGCAGCGGGCCAGAAGGGGAGACCCAGAACCCAGCATGGCCGAGGGAGGGCACACTGGACCTGTCTCCCGAGTGGAGTGCTGAGGAGGAGAGCATCTTCTTTGACAACCCGCTCTTCCTGGAGAGCCCTTGCTCGGACACCAGTGCATCTGAAACGCACTTTTCCTGGGGCTTCTCGGATTCCTATGTAGATGTGAGGACTGGGCCCCAGAGCCCGCAGACCCTGGAGCCTCCACCCCTGGGAGGCAGAGTGCCCTGGGAGCCAGGCAGTGAGCCAAATCTTGGGGAGAGCACAGCAGAGTCCAGCGGGCACACCACCCCTCCATTCCCCGTGCCCAGCTACAGGCCACACTCTTTCTCCTGGGTCATGGTGGACACCCCCGAGGGGGCTCCCACAGCACCTTCCAGCCAGGAGGAGACTGAGGTAAACTGAGCCCCAAGAACCAACCCTTGGGCTCTGCTTGGGGACATGGACAGAAGGAAGGACCTTCCTCCGCCATCACTGGGCCCAGAACTCTCTTACTTTTGGTGAGCGACAGAGCAGAAAGGCAGGCCCAGGGTGGCCTTCAAAAGTAGAGGGAATTTTACAGGAGCCGTGATGTCAGCTGAGCTCGATGACAATGCTCAGTTGTTAAGCAGATGACACTTGTTAAGGCACAAATGTCTCCATCTCACCAGCTCTAAGGTGCTGCGTCTGGACACATTTAGAGAACAAATAGCTCCTCCCGATGCAGCGTGTTCCAGGTCAGTCTTTAGACTCTGGCCTCCCACCTCGAAGGAGGTCCCAACTGTAACAGGGCAGGGGTCAACCTGCCGGGGTGACCTCTTCTCCAGCTGGGGAGATGTCTCCTTTAAGAGTCCTCTCTGTTTGGGAGAGATTGCAGCATTTTGTTACTTTTAGCATCTTTCATCGAATTCAGTTTCACCAGCTCAGGCCCCCAGGACAATGGCAGAGGTCCTTGATATCAACTAGCACAAGTTATGGGGACAAGTTATGTGAGCACTTTTTTTTTCCCAGGGAGGCCTCTGCTTAAGAGATAAGGAGACTCAAGATGGCAGAGCCAGGCTGTAACGTTCTAATCTCTGTGATCCCAGAGAACAATGGGGAAGAGCTCTGACCCCAAGATCTGAGGAACTGTGAACACTGGCAAGGCCCCTCCACCCACAGGCTGGGGTGGAGTGAGGGGCAGTTGTGGCTCTGTTTTGTGACATGTGTTCTAGGACCTGGTTGCTCCAGGGCCCCTGAGGTCCTCAGAGGGAGGCCTGGGAGCCCTGTCCTGGGAGCTGTTATCTGGGATGACAGAGCCCAGCCCAGTGTCTGGGGGTTGTTGACCTTCCCTCCAGCACAGCCTCTTGTTGAGCAGGGCCAAGGGAAGCAGGGCCCATTCTGAGCAGACAGAGCAGAGATGACTAGAAATCAGTGAGCGTGGATGAGGCCCTGAGGCCAGAGGGATGTGGGGAAAGCTCTGGAAGTAGTTTCCCGGGGCAAACCTCTCCTTCTTTTCTTCCTTAAGAGTTCCCTGAGAGACAGCCTCGACCCTGCCTTGCCCGCAGCATCCTGTGTGGACAAAACACTGAGCTGGGTGACAGAACCTGTGGAATACAACGGCAGCCCTGCCACACATCCAGTGCAGCCTTGGGCAAGTCACTTCCCCTCTCTGGGCCTCACCTTTTCCATCTGTAAGGAGGGAACATGAGCCCCGTGATTGCCGGGGCCCGGCACCAGCCCACCTAGGATGTGGGTCCCATCCAGGGTGCCCATAACTGACCTGAGGCCCAGATCAGGGAGAGTGGTCTGGGAGGACACTCTCCTCCTGGGGACACTATCCTCAGGGGTGGGGGGGTCAGCTGGGAGGGAGGCCCTGTATACTTCTAGTCCTGCTTCCCTCCCATAACTGATCTGAGGCCCAGATCAGGGAGAGTGGTCTGGGAGGACACTCTCCTCCTGGGGACAGTATCCTCAGGGGGGGGACAGCTGGGAGGGAGGCCCTGTATACTTCTAGTCCTGCTTCCCTCCCATAACTGATCTGAGGCCCAGATCAGGGAGAGTGGTCTGGGATGGGGGAGGACATCTGGGAGGGAGGCCCTGTATACTTCTAGTCCTGCTTCCCTCCCCATCTCCCCCCTTCTTGCACTGCCTGCTATACCTCACAGTGTCTCCAGGCCTCATGGATGTACCTCCATCTTTCTCAGCAGGTCGGGCCCAGCACCCAGGGCTGGCCAACCAAGGTCATTCCTTCCTGGCCCCCAGGGCCTCTTAGCTCCCAGGACAGAGGTGAGATCCAGTGTGGAGTCTGGGAAATCAAGTGGTTGGGGGCTTGATCGGGAGTGGGGACAAAGGTCATTCTTGGATCCCAGGGGTGTCATTAAGGAGTCCCCTTGTATTGTATTAGAACCAGACAGGCTTGGGGTTAAACCCTGTGTCTGCCTCTGTAACCTCATCAATACAATGGGTTTTAAAATACCCATCTCTGCTAATGGGAAGTTGCTGTATAACACAGGGAGCTCAACCCAGTGCTCTGTGACAACTAGAGGGACAGGAGGGGTGGGGAGTGGGAGGGAGTTTCAAGAGGGAGGGGACATATGTATACCTACAGCTGATCATGTTGGTGTACGGCGGAAACCACACAACATTGTAAAGCAGTTGTTCAGTTGCTAAGCTGTGTCCGACTCTTGGCGATCCCATGAACTGCAGCACGCCAGGCTTCCCTGTCCTTCACTGTCTCCTGGGGTTTGCTCACATTGATGTGCACTGAGTCAGTGATGCTTATCTAACCATCTCATCCCCTGCCACCCCCATATATTCCAATTAAAAATAAATTTTAAAAAATAAATAATGAAATACCCATCTCTTGAGTAAATGAAGACTAAAATTTTTATAAAATAAAATACTCATAGAATAAATGAAGAATAAAATTTTTAAAAATAAATTTAGTAAAATACCATCTCATAGAGTAAATGATGAAATGTGCAAAAGATCCTGAAGCTGGGAAAGATTGAAGGTAGGAGGAGAAGGGGATGACAGAGGATGAGTTGGTTGAATGGCATCACCAACTCAATGGACATGAGTCTGAACAAGCTCTGGGAGATGGTGAAGGACAGGGAAGCCTGGCGTGCTGCAGTCCATGGGGACGCAAAGAGTCAGACATGCCTTAGCGACTGAACAGCAACAACAAAACACCCAGCCTTTTGGATTCCTAGATCTTCATGGTTTAGCAACCTTGAACCCCTGGTTGCCTTGGGGCTGGAGTTCTCTGCCTGCTGCCCCATGTGTGGGAGGTCACTGCCCCATGACCGGGGACAGAATGTGCAGTTTCAGGGAGGAGCCCGGGGGGGTAGGGGAGAGGGAACCTGCTAGCGATGACAGCCCAGGCCGTTCCCTGGCTCTGCCAGGCCCCTTGGCCCGCAGCCCGCCCCTCACCCCATGCCAGCTTCATTCCATGCTCTTTCTCAGGTGACAAGGATACAGAGTGTGTCCAGGAGACTGCTCCCTGCACCGTGGCCTCTGGCCACCCCTGGGGGAGCCCAGCCTCTTCGCCGGAGCCGAGCAGCCCTGAGTCTGGGGTCAGAGGCCCCGACTCCCTGCCTAGCCCTGTCTCCTCCCGAGAAGGCAGCCTGCGACTGCAGGGCCGCCCCCCAGGCAGTGTTCTCCCCGAGTGGACACTAGATGCTCCAAGCCCTTCATTCCTGGAGACAGATGGGGCAGAGCCAGGTTCCCTGGAAAAAGAGGAGGCAGGAGAGGCCCCAACCCAAGGGAAGGAAGTAAAGTTGAGCCCCGCCAGGACTGCGGAGGCCGGAACCGGCCAGCCTGACGCTTGCCTGACTTCTGCAAAAACGTAAGTGCCATTCTGATGGCCCTCTGCCTCCTAATTATGTAGGCATTTAAGAATACCGGCTCTGATTCTTTTCCCTTACAAGTTATTACAAAATATTAAGAAGAGTTCCCTGTGCTATTACAGTAGGTCCTTATTGGTTATCTGTTTTATATATAATAGTGTGGATATGTTAATTCCAAACTCCTCATTTATTCTTACTTCTCTTTCCCATTTGGTAACCATAAGTTTTTTTCCATTTCTGTTTTATGAGTAAATTCACTTGTATCTTTTTTTTTTTAGGCTTCATATATAGGTCGTAGCATACAATAGTTGTCTGACTTCACTCAGTATGATAATCTCTAGGTCCATCCATGTTTCTGCAAACAGCTTATTTTATTCTTTGGTATGGCTGAGTAATATTCCATTGTGTGTATGTGTATATATGTGTATACCACATCTTTATCCATTCATCAGTGGACATTTAGGTTGCTTCCATGTCTTGGCTGTTGTAAATAGTGCTGTGGTGAACATTGGGGTACATATATCTTTTTG
>SJYA01001594.1:933106-944534 GCA_006410615.1 Neotragus moschatus
CATCTCTTGAGTAAATGAAGACTAAAATTTTTATAAAATAAAATACTCATAGAATAAATGAAGAATAAAATTTTTAAAAATAAATTTAGTAAAATACCATCTCATAGAGTAAATGATGAAATGTGCAAAAGATCCTGAAGCTGGGAAAGATTGAAGGTAGGAGGAGAAGGGGATGACAGAGGATGAGTTGGTTGAATGGCATCACCAACTCAATGGACATGAGTCTGAACAAGCTCTGGGAGATGGTGAAGGACAGGGAAGCCTGGCGTGCTGCAGTCCATGGGGACGCAAAGAGTCAGACATGCCTTAGCGACTGAACAGCAACAACAAAACACCCAGCCTTTTGGATTCCTAGATCTTCATGGTTTAGCAACCTTGAACCCCTGGTTGCCTTGGGGCTGGAGTTCTCTGCCTGCTGCCCCATGTGTGGGAGGTCACTGCCCCATGACCGGGGACAGAATGTGCAGTTTCAGGGAGGAGCCCGGGGGGGTAGGGGAGGGGGAACCTGCTAGCGATGACAGCCCAGGCCGTTCCCTGGCTCTGCCAGGCCCCTTGGCCCGCAGCCCGCCCCTCACCCCATGCCAGCTTCATTCCATGCTCTTTCTCAGGTGACAAGGATACAGAGTGTGTCCAGGAGACTGCTCCCTGCACCGTGGCCTCTGGCCACCCCTGGGGGAGCCCAGCCTCTTCGCCGGAGCCGAGCAGCCCTGAGTCTGGGGTCAGAGGCCCCGACTCCCTGCCTAGCCCTGTCTCCTCCCGAGAAGGCAGCCTGCGACTGCAGGGCCGCCCCCCAGGCAGTGTTCTCCCCGAGTGGACACTAGATGCTCCAAGCCCTTCATTCCTGGAGACAGATGGGGCAGAGCCAGGTTCCCTGGAAAAAGAGGAGGCAGGAGAGGCCCCAACCCAAGGGAAGGAAGTAAAGTTGAGCCCCGCCAGGACTGCGGAGGCCGGAACCGGCCAGCCTGACGCTTGCCTGACTTCTGCAAAAACGTAAGTGCCATTCTGATGGCCCTCTGCCTCCTAATTATGTAGGCATTTAAGAATACCGGCTCTGATTCTTTTCCCTTACAAGTTATTACAAAATATTAAGAAGAGTTCCCTGTGCTATTACAGTAGGTCCTTATTGGTTATCTGTTTTATATATAATAGTGTGGATATGTTAATTCCAAACTCCTCATTTATTCTTACTTCTCTTTCCCATTTGGTAACCATAAGTTTTTTTCCATTTCTGTTTTATGAGTAAATTCACTTGTATCTTTTTTTTTTTAGGCTTCATATATAGGTCGTAGCATACAATAGTTGTCTGACTTCACTCAGTATGATAATCTCTAGGTCCATCCATGTTTCTGCAAACAGCTTATTTTATTCTTTGGTATGGCTGAGTAATATTCCATTGTGTGTATGTGTATATATGTGTATACCACATCTTTATCCATTCATCAGTGGACATTTAGGTTGCTTCCATGTCTTGGCTGTTGTAAATAGTGCTGTGGTGAACATTGGGGTACATATATCTTTTTGAATTATAGCTTTCTCTAAATGTATGCCTAGGACTGGGATTGATGGATCATATGGTAGCTCTATATTTAGGTTTTTAAGAAAACGCCATACTGTTCTCCATAGTGGCTACACCAATTTACATTTCCACCAACAGTGTTGGAGGGTTCCTTTTTCTCCATGTCCTCTCCAGCATGGATTGTTTGTAAGACTTTTTGATGGTAGCCATTCTGACTTTTGTGAGGTGACATGAGAAACGCACACTGGGACCTAGCATAGAACGTATGTAAGCTGAGATTGCAGAATGGAGGGTTTGGAAGCACAAGAAACCAAAGAGCGGACAGTCATACTCATAGGGCAGGACTTGCATGTGCAAGGGACAGCCAGGGAGACATGTCCACGACCAGACAGCAGGAGACGACCAGGGGCTCGGGCAGTGAATCTGACCAGGACCATGTGTGCAAAAACGGGGGCCATGCTAGGCAGGTCTGGGAAGACGGAAGATCAGAGCTAGTGGTATGGGGATTACGTGCTACTGTGAATTTGAAGATGTGACTGGGAGGCCCAGAGTGCTGACTCAGATCTCACTCCCTCACAGAGTAGCAGGGGAAGGTTTGATTGGTACCAAAGGAATGGTGGATCTTGGGGTCCATAGCAGGATTGAATGACCCCAGAACTGTGAGCCAAGGTAGGAATAGGCCACCTGGAAATCCACCTAAGTGTCCTCCTGCCCCAAGGATACTGCGTGAAGCCTGTCAACCTCTAGGATCTCTCCTTGGACAAGGGACTGTTTTGGCCAAATTGAGGTCAGGTGAAAGAGATCAGGGAACACCAGTGATGGTTTAAGTGTTACACTAACTGGAAGGTTAACTCCACTCCGATCTAAATGTCATTGAGTGATGGTGAACCTCAGGCAGTATCAGAAACCAAAGAAGCATCTTTCTTCCACTGCTAGAAATCTACACGGNTGAGGACACTGATGGACTTTCACAGGCTTCCTGGGAGCCTTATGCCCCAAGTGCAACCCCCAGAGGAAGGCCAGAGCCCCCCGGCTGGAGACAGGCTGGCGAATGGCGTCAGGACTGACAAGGTGGCCTGGAACTTGGCCTCTCGCCTCTATCACCTGGAGGGCTTCCGGAAGTCTGAAGTGGCCGCCTACCTGAGGAAGAAGTAAGGGGTTTTGAACTCAAGCAAGGCTGGACGTCTAGTCAGGATGGGGAGGACCACTGATGGGCCATCCTTGCTGCCTGCGTCCCCCCACCGCTGACCTCTCATGCCTTCACTCCNTTCCGGAAGTCTGAAGTGGCCGCCTACCTGAGGAAGAAGTAAGGGGTTTTGAACTCAAGCAAGGCTGGACGTCTAGTCAGGATGGGGAGGACCACTGATGGGCCATCCTTGCTGCCTGCGTCCCCCCACCGCTGACCTCTCATGCCTTCACTCCGGCCCTGTCCGCTGCACCCCTCTCCCCTTCACCCCCAGACCCTTGCTGTGCCTGTCTCTTTCTCTTCGTCACATTGGACCACCCTTAGTCCCTGCCCAGAGCTGCCAGACCTGGCCACTTGCCTCCCCTGCCCCAACCCCATGTCCCTCCCGCTCAGCGCCGATGGGGTCCCAGGGGCTGCCAGTGCCCTCTGGGGCCCCAGGGTCCACCCTGGCTATGCCTTTCCTTTGAGCACATCCCCAGCCCCCGTCAGGCCCCAGGAGGCCCGCCGGTCCCCACCCAGGCTTCATCCCCACTTTCCTTCTGCAGCAATGACTTCAGCAGGGCCGTGGCTGAGGCATACCTGTCCTTCTTCCAGTTCGGAGGCCAGAGCCTGGACCGCGCGCTCCGGTAACACCTGGGGGCCTTCTCTGGGGAGGAGGGATGGCCGGCAGGGGTTGGGGGCACGGGGAAAGCACCACCAGCAGAGGCTGGATTCTGGCTGGCCTGAAGCTCAGGCTGCCGGGCTCTGCCTGGACTCGGGCCCTCCTTCCAGGGGTTTCCTCCAGGCCCTGGTACTCAGTGGGGAGACCCAGGAACGAGAGCGGATCCTCTACCAGTTCTCCAAGCGCTTCCATCACTGCAACCCCGGGCTTTTCTCCTCAGTAGGTAGGGAGGGGCCGGTTCGCTGGGTGGTGACTGGTGGGAGTGTGCTGGGGGGCCGTGGGGGCCCAGAAGCATTAGGGAGGTCCCCCTACCCAGGGTGGGCAGAGGCAATGCAGGAATCCCGGTTCCAATGGTCTTTTCTGTCCGCGGGGGCAGATTGCGTGCACACCTTGACCTGCGCCATCATGCTCCTTAACACGGACCTGCATGGACAGGTGAGAGGCTATGGGGGTCTTGGGAGAGAGGAACCACGACCAAGGCCTGGGATGGGGTCAGGGAGGGCCCTGGGGGAGGGGAGGTTCAGGGTGGCCAGCCAGGGGTCTTGCTGCTGGACTGGGACATGTGTGCCAGCTGCCCCCCTCTCCACATGTTCTGGCCACAGAACATTGGGAAGACCATGAGCTGCCAGGAATTCATAACCAACCTGAACGGCCTGCGGGATGGCGGAAACTTCCCCAAAGAACTGCTTAAGGTACGGCACAGGGTCCACGTGGGGCCTGGAGCCTCAGCTCACTGTCCCAAGGGGAACATGAGTTCGGGCCTGGCTCTGCCAAGACATCCTTGAGACAACATGCCTTTTTAAAAACATAATTTCCTATTTATTTATTTGACTGTCCTGGATCTTTGTCACCAATAAGCAACATCTTCTAGTTGTGGCATGTGGGATCTAGTTCCCTGACCAGGAATCGAACCTGTCCCCCCTGCAATGGGAGCATGGAGTCTTAACCACTGGACTGCCAGGGAAATCCCAGAATAGGCCTTCTTTACTGAAGGGAACTAAAAGTGATACTGCCCAGCCTGTGGCATCAGTGGCCCCTTGAAATGTATCAGCTTGTGTGAATTCACATCACCCTGGCCTGGATCCACTGAATCAAATCTCAGGCTGGGCCCATACATTGTTCCGTTATGCCTCTAGGTGACTGTTAGGCCTGTGAAGTCTGAGAAGCACTGGTCTTTGGTCCTTGGTGTAAAGCTTCACGTGGTGAAAGTCTGGAGCTATGATTCAGGAGCCAGAGGTTGCAGGATTTGAATTCTAGCCTTGGGCAGCTTACACTTTGGCTGAGGCAGGTTCTCTCAGGGTGAGTGACCATTTTGCAGGGTTGTTACCACGATGAAATTAAGGTGGTCAAGTGCTTAGTCCAGGGCCTGGCACACAGGCTGCTTTTATAAGCAGCCACAGCATTTATTCTCCTGTCTATTCAACAAACATTAACTGAACACTTACTGTCTGCACAGCACCACCGCTAGGTGTGGCCAGAGCTCCAGAAGCCAGCCAGCCTGCCCCATGAACATGCATACTCTCGGTCATATCATTTCAAAGTCATGGCATCTCATTCATTCATTCACTCACCACATGCTGACTGCTCTGTAGTGAGCCATTCCTGCTGCCTCAGATCCCTCTGGGCAGGATGGTATGTGGGTGATTCATTTCCCCTTCAGCGAACTAGTTCAGGCCTCACTAAGTTCAAGGAAAGGGCTTCCCTGGTGGCTCAGGTGGTAAAGAATCTGCCTGCAATGCAGGAGACCTGGGTTTAATCGTTGGGTTGGGAAGCTCTCCTGGAGAGGAAATGGCTACCTGCTCTAGTATTGTTGCCTGGCAAATCTTACGGACAGAGGAGCTTGGCAGGCTATGGGCTTCTCTGATGACTCAGACAGTAAAGAATCTGCCTGCAATGTGGGAGACCTGGGTTGGATCCCTGGGTTGGGAAGGTCCCCTGGAGAAGGGCATAGTAACCCACTCCAGTACTGCTTGGAGAATCTGCATGGACAAAGGCGCATGGTGGGCTACAGTCTGTCAGGTCGCAGAGAGTTTGACCCGACTGAGCGACTAAGCACACACACAGCGGGCTGGGGTCACTGGAGTCACAAAGAGTTGGTCACACTGAGCACAAACAAAGAAAAGCTCACGGAAGGACGGGAGTTGGTTTGTTCACCCTTGTGTCTCCAGCCCCAAGCATAGTGCCTGGCACATGGTTAATGCCTGATACATTATTGCCTGCATGCATGGATCCATGGGTTGCTTGCTGCCCAGGGCAGAAGGGCAGCAACACTGGGATGGAGGTGGCAGCATGCCCGTCCTACCTCTGCCAGAGTATGGGCCCCCTGGCCTGAGGCTCTTTGGCCCAGCTGTGTGTTTCTGTTCCAGGCCCTCTACTGGTCTATCCGAAGTGAGAAGCTCGAGTGGGCTGTGTAAGTGAGACCCCTCTTCCCTTCCCACCCTCTCCCCTGCCTGCCCTCCTCCTGCCCAGCAGAGTGGGAGAGTCCAGGGTCCCGGACAGTGCTCCCCTCTACATGGGTGGAGTCAGAGGCAGGGCGTCAGGCCGGTCTCTGAGAGGATGCAGGTGGGCATGTAACACCTGGGGGAGCCAGAGGCCATGAGGGCATGGGGATGATAGAAACTGATGGCTGACGTTGAAGGAGGGCTTCTTTTAGGGGGTCCTGAGGTGTGGCTGCCCAGCAAGAGAGAGGGTGGGGTCCTGAGGCAGGGGTGCCTCCTGGTGGCCTCTGCCCATCCAAGCAGCCCCAGCCCGATTCTTTGATGCCCAGGGATGAAGAAGACGCAGCCAGGCCCGAGAAGGCCCGGCCGTCTCCCCCGGCTGGCAAGATGAGCAACCCTTTCCTCCAGCTGGCCCAGGACCCCACGGTGCCCACCTACAAGCAGGGCTTCCTGGCCCGGAAGATGCACCAGGATGCGGATGGCAAGAAGAGTGAGTGTCTGCCTGCTGTCGTGCATCTGTCTGCCAGTGTGTGCAGAGCGCCCTGCCCAGGAACACGATGTCCTGAGCCGATGTGTGTGCGGGGGTGCAGAGAGACGGCATGGGTGGTAGTGACTGTAAGCTCGGGCTGGGCGTGGGGGAGGTGACGCAGAGACAAGACAAACCTAGAGATCCCCTGCCCCCTGGGCCTCTGTGCTAAGGTAGGAATTAGACAAACAAGGCAGTGTCTGGGATAAACAGAAGACCTAGCTGCATGGTGCAGGGAGGTCTCAATCGGGTATGGGGTATGGAGGAGGGTGAGGCTTCTATTTTTGTTTGGGGGCAGAATGCGGGAGACAGGATAGTTAAAGTTTCTGGGACATGATGGTCTCTGAGCTGAACCTTGGAGGAAAAGAGGGTCTGGTTATTTGCAGAGAGATCCCCACCAGGAAAAGAGCACAGGGTGGGATGTGAGAGAAAAGACGGCGCGAGGTGCACTGGGCTTCATCCTGCAGACTGTTGAGGGCTCTGGAGCAGGGAGCCACATGACCAGAGTAGGAATGGGGTCCCAGATGGATGGGGCTGTGGTGACCAGCTAGGGGACTGGCATTTGGTCGTGAGAAGCCACATGAGCAAGGCCAAGAGGTGACCATGGGGAAGTAGAAGTAGGCCTTCAGCCCTAGCTTCTGAGCCTCTGTGTCTCTCTGGATGGGACTAGAAAGAGGTCCCAGAAGAGCTGTGCTTGTGGGTGGGCGTGTTTGAGGGGGGCTGGACTGGATGAGCACCTACTTGTGTTATTGTTCGTAAGTAGCTCTGTTTTGGTATCTAAGCCTGATTGCCTGTGTGTGTGAGACACAGTACTGCCTGCTTGTGATCTGTTGTGTTTTATTGTGTTGGTGTGCTTCTGTGTGTTTCTGTGCATGCTGGGGAGAGACTGGAGGTGGTGAGATGGTGTGNGAGCTGCACTGGAGGGTTGGACGGGGGATGGGGTAAGACACGGAGTGGTCAGGGTAGGCTCAGGCCAGATCATAAAGGAATTAGTGTCTATGGCCGTACCATCCTGAACACACCTGATCTCATCTGGTCTCGGAAGCTAAGCAGGGTTTGGCCTGGTTAGTACTTGGATGGGAGATCATAAAGGAATTGGTGGGCAGCTCAGTAGGGTGAGTTTTGAGCAGAAGAGTGACCAACTCATGGCTTGGGAAACAGCCTGGGAGTTTGGCTTTAAAACGCAATAAACTTGAGTGAGTGAGCCTAGAATGGGCTAGATAAAGGTAATGGCCTAGAGATGTTTATACTATGTGTGCAACTTTTCTATAAGAAAAGAGGGGGCAGAGAGAATGACCTGAAACCTTGGGCCAACCTGGCATTCTCACACCTGGCCTCTCCTCCCTTCCTGTTCCCCTCCCCCTACCTGCATGCTGCCCTGCTCGTTTATGGGGTTTACTGAATGTCAAACTCTGTGTAACGGCCCCTCCTTATCACCCGCTCTGCCAACACCTTTGTCATTGTTCAGTAGCTAAGTCATGTCCAACTCTTTGCAACCCCATGGACGGCAGCACACCAGGCTTCCCTGTCCATCACCAACTCCTGGAGCTTGCTCAAACTCATGTCCATTGAGTCGATGATGCCATCCAACCATCTCATCCTCCGTTGTCCCCTTCTCCTCCTGCCCTCAGTCTTTCCCAGCATCAGGGTCTTTCCCAGTGAGTGGGCTCTTTGCATCAGGTAGCCAAAGTATTGGAGTTTCAGCATCTGTCCTTCCAATGAATATTCAGGACTGATTTCCTTTAGGATTGACTGGTTTCATCTCCTTGCTGTCCAAGGGACTCTCAAGAGTCTTCTACAGCACCACAGTTTGAAAGCATCAGTTCTTTGGCACTCCAGCCTTCTTTACAGTTGAACCCTCACATCCTTACAATAACACTTTTGTCCCCAGCTATTCTGCATCTGACTGGTGGCTCCCCCTCTATCTGTCCCCTGTCTCCTGTGGAAGGGGTGCTCCTTGCCTTTCTGGGACTACCCCTTCTCTCTCCCCAGTTTTCTGCCTGCCTTAGCGCTCCCCCTTGGGGGTCCCATCTGGGTCTTGGGCCTATGCTCTACCCCTTCATTATCTTCTTGCCTTGTAAGCAACTTGAAGAATCACCATCAGAAGGAAAAAGAAAAGCCTGTGTTTGACTCTCTGCTTCCTGTAGCTGAGACCCACGGATGGGTAGTCTTTGCCAGCTGTTTTGCTCCCTCACCTGGTTCCATTCACACCTGGCACATTGGCCTCCAGCCACCACTCTCCACTGATGACCCTCCATCACCAAAGTCTTCTCAACCTCCTCAGCCCTTCATCTCTCAGTGACCTTTGGCCCCATCTGTCCCTTGATCTGTGGACCCTACACGAGGCCCAGCGTGACCTGGCCACTTGCTCAGCCTCTTGTGCTTCGGTTTGCTTCNCCACTCTCCACTGATGACCCTCCATCACCAAAGTCTTCTCAACCTCCTCAGCCCTTCATCTCTCAGTGACCTTTGGCCCCATCTGTCCCTTGATCTGTGGACCCTACACGAGGCCCAGCGTGACCTGGCCACTTGCTCAGCCTCTTGTGCTTCGGTTTGCTTCTCTATAAAATGGGGATAATAACACCACTTACCTCACAGGGCCTTTAAGTGAAATTATGCACGTAAACACCTCGGAACAATGCCTGGCACAGGAAGAAGCCCGGTTAGCCATTAGCACTGGCTCTGCCGGCCTTCCCCAGGCACCCTCCCGCCTCTGGGCTCCAGTTTACCTTCTGCCCTCAAACACGGGGTCCTTCTCCAAGGCTGGGCCTCTGCACTCGGCTCTCCCTCTGCCTGGACATTGCGAGTGACAGATGTCAACTCAGATGGACTTTAGCAGAAATGGACATCATTTGCCTCCAGTAACTTGACAATCTGGGTCAGGTTCCACACTGAGCCAGGAACCCATTTCTCTCTTGTCCTGGGCTCCGCCTCCCAGGTCGAGGGAGACAGGAGCAACCCTCTTGATACCAACACTTATGGACCAAGATGGTCCCTAGGAACTCCCAAGGCTCCCTCTTCTTGGTACAAACCTAGCACACAGAGATCTGCTTCTCAGAAATGTCAAACTCAATTCCAGAGTATGGTCTCTTTGAGTAACATACCTTGGGCCAGGTGCCCACCTCTGAGCCAATCACTAGGGACTTAAGGTAATCGGAGGCCTCCTTCCAAGTTGGGGGTGGGGTATGGAGGCAATGCTACTCAGGATGGGGGCTGTGACCAGCTGCTGAGAAATATTGAGAGCTAGGACTGGGAAGAGGAAAAACCCACTGCCATCTGCATACCACTTCCTCTGTGAAGCCTTCTTTGCGTTCTCCTCCCCGAGTTATTCCCTATTACATCAAAGCTGAAGTTTCTACATCCCTCCCCTGCCCTCCTCTCCAGTCTTTCCTGTCTGTCTGTCCCAGTGGAACATAAGCCTCCCAAAGGCGGGAACAATGCAGGTTGTTTTCCATCATCTCCCAGGGCCTTGTCCAAGGCCTGGTTCTTAGTGCTGAAAATTATAAATGTCAAAACTTTATCCTCCCTGGGCTTCCGGTACTCCACGTTCTCCTGGCTCTTCTACTTCCTTACATGTTCTTTTCCATCTTTCCTCTGCTTGCATCGCCCCTGCCCCCAGCCTTGAACTCAGCTTTTTCCCAAAGTGAAACCTCAGAGGTCTTGCCTCACTGACTTCAGGGCCATCAGAGTAACTTCTGGGAAAGACTTCCAAATCTAAGCTTTCAGCCCTAATATTTTTTTCGGAATTGCAGACCTGGAGCTCTGTCTGTAGGGATATGGACCCTCAATAAATCCTCCTGGAAATGGTAAATTTCTGTTCCCATCCCACCCCCATGTGTGCATGCTCAGTCATGTATGACTCTTTGTGACCCCCAGGACCACACCCCGCCAGGGTCCCCTGTCCATTGGAGTCTCAGGCAAGAGTATTGGAGTGGGTTTCCATCTCCTCCTGGGGATCTTCCTGACCCAAGGATCGAACTTGCATCTCCTGAGTTGGCAGGCAGATTCTTTACCACTGAGCTGCCAGGGAATCCAAATTTCTGTGTAAATGTTACCTATGACCCGTGAGCCTGAACTTGAGGTCATCTCTCCTAAACTGTCCCCCGCGTCTATGAATGACGCTGTGACAGGTCGTCCATTGCTTTGAAAGACCACACACCAGGATTATGGGGAGATTTGAGCCAGAGGGGCCTTTGCCTCAGCTTGGGGTCAGGTGGAAGCTTCTGGCTCTCTGCTTTCTTTGTCCCCATCTGATGCGACATGGACGGTGGGGGAGGGAAGTGTATGCCCAGAGAGGTGCTGACCCCCTCGCTGAACGAATGAGACTCAGTGAGTGACTATGAGAGCACTGTCCCTTGGCCACCGAGAGACTCTAGGCGTGTTTGCAGTTCGGGACCCATCCTTCCACCCAGTCGATATTTTCTGTGGTCCCAATGCTTTATTTCTTATTTGTATTTGACTAATTCATTGCATGCAGTTCCTGTGAGTTGTCTCAGATCCTCTCTGGAACAAGGTGGGGAATGCATGAATATTTAAAATAAAATAAACAAAATGTCGGCATGTGTGTGTGTCTTAGGTTGGAAATTCCTTAAGGGCAGGGACCATGTCTGTTTATATAGCACCTGGCATAGTGTCAAATTGAGGCTTAACAAATGAATTTTGATGAAGACGAGAAAGAAGCTGCCTGCAAGAAGATACAAAGGTTTTAGACCTCACCCTCCAGCCAAACCTCACCCAAATCCCCTTTTTGCAAGGATTACCCTTCTTTAGGCTCCACCCAAATCCTCACCCTGATTCTGATCATCCAGGCTCCTTCTTGTCACCCCTACCTGTCCATACCCCCATCACCAACCCTGTGTGTGCGTATGTGCTAAGTCACTTCAGTCGTGTCCGACTCTTTGCGACCCTATAGACTGTAACCCTCCAGGCTCCTCTGTCCATGGGATTTTCTGGGCAAGCATACTGGAGTGGGTTGCCATGCCCTCCTCCAGGGGATATTCCTGACCCGGGGATCAAACCCACATCTTTTATGTTTCCTGCGTTGGCAGGAGGATTCTTTACCACTAGCGCCACCTGGGAAGCCCTGTCCTCACCCACAAAT
>SJYA01001594.1:949183-960910 GCA_006410615.1 Neotragus moschatus
GGCCGGCGGCTGGGAGCAGGCACCTGCTCCCCCATGGTGACTCCCTCTCCTCCCCTAGTCATTGCATTTTAGCCCCCAAATGCCCCTCCCTCCACCCTCCAGGTAGAGCTGGGTGGAAACGTGCTTAGGGAACAGGTCACTGTCACCACCCTGAGCCAGAGCTTAGGGGGTGGAAGAACCCAGGAGACAGAGATGAGGGACTCACAGCCAGGTGGTGTCCCCATCCTCCCCCCCCCCATACCCTCCACTTGCCTCCTCTCCTGGGCCTCCTCGACCCTCTCTACGCAGCACCCTCATCCTTCTCTCTTGCCTCCAGTTCTTGGACCTGTGGTCAGGGAGCTANCCAGAGCTTAGGGGGTGGAAGAACCCAGGAGACAGAGATGAGGGACTCACAGCCAGGTGGTGTCCCCATCCTCCCCCCCCCCATACCCTCCACTTGCCTCCTCTCCTGGGCCTCCTCGACCCTCTCTACGCAGCACCCTCATCCTTCTCTCTTGCCTCCAGTTCTTGGACCTGTGGTCAGGGAGCTAGGCTGGCCCCAGCCTGGGTCAGGGAGCTGCTGAGGTGGAGAGGAGGAGGACCAGGCAGGACCACAAGGAGGGGAGCTTTTGGTCTGTTTTGAGGTTCTGAGCATCTCCCGCACTCCCTGCCCCACTGGAGGAATAAAGATTCCTGACTCAAAGAAAGACCCCGGCTATCTGGTTCTAGTCGATCATGGTGGGAGGTGGTGGAGAGGCTGGCCCTCAGTGCCTGCAGTGGGGTGGGAAGGCCTCTGGGAAAGGGCGCCAACATTGAGACTTCTTGTCTAGAGCCCTCCTGAGCCCTCCTTGGGACACAGAAGTAAGGAAGAGGGGTCAGGCTGGAGGTTAGGATTTGCAGTTGGTGTTCCTAGAGGCTCCTGGGAGAAGCTATGGATGCTTGAGAAGGGCCTTGGGGCGGCAGGTGGCAGGCAGGAGTAATTTTGCAAATCTGACCCTGAAACCTGATAACACTTTATATCCCTTCTCTTCTGGCCTTTATCCCTTTCCTACCTTGCTCTATAGTGACATTTTTGTTCATGTTTATTTGTTTATTTTTGGCTGTGTCCGGCATTAGATGCAGTTCAGTGGCTGTTCATTGCAGTGAACAGTGAAGTGCTAGAGGAAGTGGAACTGTGATGGGTTCTTGGTCACAGTGCATGGATTTCTCTCCAGCTGTGGTGCTTAGTTGCCCCTGACACATGGGATCTTAGTTCCCTGTGTGCGTGCTGCACGCTAAATGGACTCAGTTGTTTCCGACTCTTTGTGACCTTATGGACTGTGGCCTGCCGGGCTCCTCTGTCCATGGGATTCTCCAGGCAAGAATACTGGAGTGGGTTGCCATGCCCTCCTCTAAGGAATCCTCCTGACCTAGAGATCGAACCCATGTCTCATATGCCTCCTGCCTTGGTAGGTGGGTTCTTTACCACTAGCACCACCTGGGAAGCCCTAGTTCCCTGACCAGGGCTCAAACCCACATGCCCTGTATTGAAAGATGGGGACGACCTTCCCACCTTCAACCAAGGAAGTCCTTCAAGTGACTTTTGTAAAGGCTCTAAGCTCTGAGGTTTTTTGTTTTTATTTTGGGTGATGGTGAGGTTGGAGGAGGGTAATCTCATCCGGTTCATCCCTGTTACAGGGACAGGCACAAAGTAGGTGGTTTATGATCTACTTCCGAATGAATGAATGAATGTGAGGCCTACACCTTCTCATGCCTTAGTCTGTACTAACTGTGGCTGTATTTGCTTTGCTCTGTTTTCTCATCTCTGCCCCAGCCTGGGATCCCCTGGAAGCCTGGCTTTCACCTAGCCAGCTGAGGCAGGACTCTAGTGCCCTGGGTGAGTGGGGTGCCAGAAGCCACTCTGCGCCTACCCCAAACAGAGACTGATTCCACATACGAAGTATGGTGTTTGCCTGATGGAAAATTACCTGGGGAATCTGGAAGAGAGCTTCATACCTGAACCAGTCAAATGAGTCCCATAATGCCTTTGATGACCGGGTGACTACTGATTCATGACCTTAGGGCTGGACATCATTCTGGCCAGAGCCGTGCATTTTATGGCCCAGGAAGCTGAGGATGTCCCTGGGGTTGCCACCCAGGAGGCGATGGGGTGGGGAACAGAGCCCCACACGCAGGCCTGGACTCTGCAGCAACGCCGTCTCCCAGGGGGTAAACAGATGACCATAACTAACAGCTCGTGACACCACAACCTCAGCCCCTAAAATAGCTGGTGACTAGGCCTTTTCTCTCATCATCAGCAAAGAGGGTGGTTCTGGAGAGGACGTGGTTGTACTTTCAACAGGTAAACCTCAGTTCTCGTCGAGGTCAAGAGGCCTTACTTCCTCCCTTTTTTTTAGCGTGTGTGCTCAGCCGCATCCAACTCTTTGCTACCCCATGGACTGTAGCCCGCCAGGCTCCTCTGTGCATGGGATTTCCCAGGCAAGAAGACTGGAGGGGGTTGCCATTTCCTTCTCCAGGGGATCTTCCTGGATCAGGGATCAAACCTGCACCTCCTGCATGGCAGACAGATGCTTTACTGCTGAGCAGCCTGGGAAACCCTCCTTCTTTTTTACACACTTTCTTTTCCTTCTCTGCTTTGATGGAGAAATAAGTTTCCATTCAGACCGAGGGGATCCATTTATGGCTAGCATCGTTCCCGAAGCAATGTCCCCTGGTGGGTGTGTGACTGGACTGGGGGACTCTCTCTGGGCCAGGACCAATGGGGTGTGCTCCTCTTCCCAGGGGCCCATCTGCCTGGGGAGCGGTAAAAAGGATCCACCTGCAATGCAGGAGATACAGGAAATGTGGGTTTGATCCCTGGGTCAGGAAGATCCCCTGGAGAAGGAAATGACAACCCACTCCAGTATTCTTGCCTGGAAAATCCCACGGACAGAGGAGCCTGGCGGGCTACAGTCCATGGGGTCACAAGAATCAGACATGACTTAGCAACTAAATCACAACCACCACCTCTCCCCAGAGTGTATATGGGGGTCAGGGGGAGCAGAAACCAATGTTGCTCACAGCTGGGGGCCTCTACTCAGGACTCCCTGGGAAGCAGGAGCAGGTCATAAGAATCGGGACTCAATGGAGGGAAGCGGTGGGGAGGAAGATGAGGTCCCAGGCCTGGGCTGTTAGTGAAGTGACTAATGCCCCCCTCCTGGCAAAAAAGCAAATACATCTAAAACAAACAAAAAGAGTTATTTGTAAATGAACATGGCTCTCATTCAAGGATGGGCCCTTGGATTTGAGGCAGCAGGCAGAGCTGTGAGTGCACACACGCGTGTGGGCCTGGGCTCCCCTTACACGGGGGAGGATGCCTTGGCTAGGGAGGAGGAGGAGGGAAAGGGGGAGTCTGAGCCGAGGGGGGACCAGGAGGCACGGTGGGGGGAGGGTGTTGGCTTCACGCTGGTACGAGTGTGATTTATCCCTAATGAGTTCTCAGCACATGGCTGCTCTCGGCTCACTCTGGGGGCCAGCGCGGCCTCCCGCGGGCCCCAGCCACCCCCCACTCCAGAACAGCCTCCACTCGCTCAGAAAAGAGCCAATTTCCACACTGCACAGTCCGCTTCACTCAAGGGGAAATCACATTTCCCTGGGAGAGCCAGAGGCAGCGCTTCACTCCCCAGCCTGGCCGGCTGCCACCGGGCACAGATGTGGAAGAGCTAGGCTCCAGCTTCTCTTCTCCCCTCAAAACAAAGCCCCAGACCCCGCAGACCCAGCCCTTAACCTAAGTCTCAGGGCAGCCCCTCGGCACCTGAGGTTTAGCCTTTGCCGCTCAGCGAGAGAAGGAGAAAGGGTGATACTCAGGGAGGATGCTGGCCGGGAGGGGACCAGCCTTGCCTGCTTCCTCCTAGCTTCATCCAGGAAGCCAGGCACCTGGTTTTGCTTGAGGCACTTAGAGATGCGGAGGTGGGGTTGCTGGTGGCGTGTGTGTGTGTGTGTGTGTGTGTGCACACGTGTGCATGCGAGCAGGGAGCAGTACATGCCCCCTCATGTACCTCCTTGACTTAACCCAACACCACCCCCGAAGACAGGGCACCTCAGATTGTCTCTCTCCCCCACCAAGTGTGTGCACATGTGCGCACTCAGTTGTGTCTCTTTGCAACCTTGTGCATTGTAGCCCACCAGGCTTCTCTGTCCATGGGATTCTCCAGGCAAGAATACTGGAGTGGGTTGCCATTTCCTTCTTCAGGGGATCTTTCCAACCCAAGGATTGAACAAGGGTCTCCAGGGTCTCCTGCCTGCACTGCAGGCAGAGTCTTTAGCATCTGAGCCACCAGAGAAGACCCTGACATGTAGACAGCTATATTTCCTAAGCCCCTGGGGTTTGACCGTGGACACAATGTCTAGAGAAGTACTGGCTGGGACCCGCTGCACTTGAGCCATGTCACACACCCACGGACACCCGCTCTGAGCAGCATCCTGGGAGGCTCAGCTCACCTCCGAGGAAAAAGGGGAGAGCTGAGCCACTGTCACCCAGCAAAAGCACCGCCAAGTTCCTCTGTCATTCAGGGCTTAGAGAGGCTACCAGGGCACCAGTGTTCCCAGAAAGGGTTTGGGTGTGAATAGAAAGGTTTGCTCTGCAGACTCCTTGGGGCATCAAGCAACTCAAGGTGGTTCCTGGGTAGGGACTGTCTTGGGGAGCTCAGGAACCCAGAGGTCTGAGATCATGAAAAGCCTCAGATATAATGGGATTCAGTCCTGCTGCCATGCCCGAGGCTAGAGGGAAGTCCTGTTACTGAAGAACGAGACTCTTCTCAGATCCACAAGGAAGACACGGGGACCAGCTTTGTGGGAGGGTCCGCCTTGTCCATGCCACCCTCAGCGAGCACTCCTGGCCTCTTCGTTGGGAGAACCAAGGGAGTCAGAGTCTCTGTCCTCCCAGCCTGAGAGTCCCTGGGGATGAGGTGTTGTTGAGGAATCTCTTCCTCCATCAGACTCAGCCTCNCTCAGATATAATGGGATTCAGTCCTGCTGCCATGCCCGAGGCTAGAGGGAAGTCCTGTTACTGAAGAACGGGACTCTTCTCAGATCCACAAGGAAGACTCGGGGACCAGCTTTGTGGGAGGGTCCGCCTTGTCCATGCCACCCTCAGTGAGCACTCCTGGCCTCTTCGTTGGGAGAACCAAGGGGGTCAGAGTCTCTGGTCTCCCAGCCTGAGAGTCCCTGGGGATGAGGGGTTGTTGAGGAATCTCTTCCTCCATCAGACTCAGCCTCAGGTGCTGTTTGCCCAACTGTCAGCATTGTCCTGGGCATCCTGCCCCCCACCCCCAGCCCCGCTCCAGCTGGGTCCTTAATGAAGAGGGTCCACACCAGACACCAGGCAGCCCCTGATGGGACGAGCATCTTCTTGAGGACAGTGCCAGCCCTTGCAGTCACCACTGTATTTCCCACCTTGTTCTGTGGAATTTCACAGAAGAGGGTTGTTCTAAGTCCCCACAGTAACTCTCTCACCCCTTCCTGGCCCCGGCTTCTTGAGTACCCAGTCTTGCCAAATATTTCGCATATGGTCGCTTGAGTAATGTCCACCTCTTTGCAACCCTATGGACCGTAGCCTGCCAGGCTCCTCTGTCCATGGGGTTCTCCAGGCAAGAATACTGGAGAGGACTGCCATTAATTCTTCCAGGAAATCTTCCCTGGGATCCAACTCAAGACTCTTACATCTCCTGAATTGGCAGGCAAGCGCTTTACCACCAGTGCCACCTGGGAAGTCCCACAATATTGCCAAATATTGGATTGGCCCAAAAGTTCATTCGGTTTGGCCAACCCAATACTTAGGAACCAAGCCAAAAGATATTAGGCTCTCAGGGGTAGTCCCTGGATCTCTCTTGGGTCTAGAACCCCTGGTATCCCTGATGAGTGCCCGTGGTGCTGAGCCGAAGTGTTGGACTTAAGGTAAGAGGTTTTGATCTAGCACTTCCTGCCTCAAGCAAGTTATTTATTCTCTGAGTCTCAGTTTCTCCATATGTAAAACAGGGCAAATCCCAGGTTCATTTATGTGAGGATCCCATGCAGTTCCTGGTGGCTCAGACGGTAAAGAATGTCCTTGCAATGCAGGAGACCCTGGTTCCATCCCTGGGTTGGGAAGGTCTCCTGGGGAAGGGAACGGCAATCCACTCCAATATGGTTGCCTGGAGAGCACCACAGACAGGGGAGCCTGGCAGGCCACGGTCCATGGGGTTACAAAGAGCTGGACGTGACTGAGCGACTGGCACTCTCGACATTTTCCCAGGCAGCCGAGCCCAGCAACTGTCTTCTCCCTTCCCTCCTCTCACACCTCGGGGATCCTAAGAGCTGTTTGTGCAGCTCCCGAGTGGCGCTGTTCCTGGCTCTGTCACCGGCTTTCCTGATTCTTTGGCTTCCTGTAAGTAACAGCAGCCACCACCTGTGGGGAGTCTGTGATTGGTCAGGCACCAGGCCACTTGCTTATTTTCTGCTCTCATTGACTCAGAGATGGAACAATCAAAGCTTGGGGTACGTGGTGTGCCTGGCGCCGAACATATCTCCCTGGGGCAGAATGCTAAGGCAGGGTTCTCCCGGACAGTAGTGGTTCTTTCAACACACAGCCCCAATACGAGTTCATTGGCTGCTAGGCTCTGAGGTTTTCTGGAGAAAACCCTGTCACAGGGTGCCTCCTACCCAGTCAACCCCAAAGCCAGAGACCAAGAGCAATGGTTTATTGAGTCATATGGCAATGGTGGGTTGTCTTTTAAAAAAGAAAGAAGCGTCAAGGACAGAAGCCAGACGTGGCAGGGAAACGACACTGAGAGGAAAGGGGTAGTTTGACTTAAGCTGAGGCTCATTTACAGTATTTACAGTCAGGCCTGGTGGGGGCGGGAGTGGGAGCTGTGGGGCCCAGAGAGGGAACTGTAGGCGGGGTTGTGTCAGGGTCTCTGGGTAGCTGTGGGTTTGGTAGGGCTGTTGGGAGCAGGAGGCGGGGTCCCCAGTTAGTGCTTGGTTCTACTCTGGGCAGGGCTGCACCCCACTCCCCAGAGCCTGGGGCGGGGTGGGAGGGGTGCTTTGGAATGTCTGTCTGCAGCTGTAATGGGCTGGTCTGGCTGCCAAGGAGAGGGGTGGATTCTCCACTGGGATGGAATTGGTACATTCACAACAGCAGGTAAGGGGAAGGCAGGTGGCTGACCACCGGGTGGAGCTCCTGGTCGGCTGGACCCAGGGTTGAGCCCGTGACCAGGAGGGATGAGCAGGAAGAGCCAAGCAAGCTGCGTAGAGAAGGCGGTGCCTCTCAGGGTGGCGTGGGGGTGAGCCCTCGCACCCACTGTGGCTGCAGGCTGGGCAGAAGTGCTCACAGCCCATGGCCGTTAGAGCGTGTCGACAATGGAGCCACAGAGGCGCCTCTGTGTGCCCCGGAGCCCGCTGTGGGCCCCAAGGGCCATCCCTCTCCAGCCCTCTTCTCCACATTTCTCCTCCGATTCTGTCTCTTTGGAATGGGACAGTCTGTCCCCCTGGGACTCTTGTCCCTCATTAAGGAGTCCCAGAGGACTGGTGGCGTCTCCTCCACCATCATCCTGTCTCTCATGGTTCACTGAATCAACCACACAGGGAGGGAGCCGCCGTGCTGGATTTGTGGTTATTTTTCATGTAATAAATAAAGATTCCTTTGTGTGACTCTCGGGGGCCTGTCCCAGGCTGAGTCCTCCCGTGGCTCGGTCGCTCCCACTGTCCCCATGGCAACTACAGATGGTCAAAGGCCGTGGCGGTGGTGGGCGGCGCGCTCGGCCTTGATGTGGAACTGTAATAATATGGGGAACCTGGACAGGTTCAAAAGAAAACAAAAAGAACAACAACAACACTGCCGGTCAGAAGAAAAAAATTGCACCATCGCCTCCCCCAGCCTCTGCTAACCTTTAAGACAGCGTGAGTTAATCATTGATCCCTCTGGCCTATCTGATCATCAAAGATTAACTCCTCTCTGGCCCTTATTTCCTCCTTCTCTGGCCTCACCTTTGAGTTTCTGGCCAGAAGGAGAACAGTGGCTTCTTGCCCCTCCCCTCCCCACGATTCCTTTGACCTTCAGCACCCTTGCATTTCGAGAGGGCAAGAAAGAGAAGTTACGACTGGAGCCCTGAAGAATCAAGTACTGACTGGGGGATCACTGGGGTGTTCCCTGGCCTTGCCCAAAAGGCACACGATCAGAGGATCTCAGGAACCAGGGGAGATGGAAAGCTGACTGCTCAAGGGCTACGTGGACTTGAGAGCCTCCTCCTTCTCTGCACACCCACAGGATGGACGGCCAGGGGAAGGAGGGGACATCTCTGCAGGATGGACAGGCTAAGAAAGTTCCATGGGGAGGGCACATTTCTATGCCCTCATCTTTCTGAGCTGAACTGGACATAAGGGTGGCTTGAACTCACATGGCAAACAGAGCCCAAGTCAGTCAGCCTCCTAGTCACTCCTGGAACATGAGGAGGTAACAGGAGGAGAGAGGGGGGGTCTTGGGAATGGAGACCCTTGGGGTCAGCTGCAGTGTGCTACGGCTTCAACAGGGCTCAGGTTTGCTCCCAAACCCTCCAGGTCACCCCTTCATGGAGACTCCAGTAGGATCCCTCATGTTCATTTATGGGGCTTGGTTTCCTGATTTCCTTGGTTTCTCAACCCAGCCCTGGCCCAGGGGAAGAGGGGCCGATGAGAAGCCCTGCAGTCGGTTTATTATCTAGACCTCCATACTGCAGGCTGCTGTCCACATCTCAAGCCAAATATCAGGAGTATGGTGGAACAGAGGGTCTCTGTGTAAGGGCTTTGGGGCTGAATCATGAGTATTTTTGAGCCACTTACATGGTTAATGAGAGTGACAGGATGGCACTGTTTGCAATCAGCACGCTCCCCAGCAGGAGGGTTGCTGGCACTCCCCTAGGCACCCTCCAAGATGTGGAGGGGCATAGAGACGTGCCCTCCCCGTGGAACCTTCTTAGCCTGTCCACCCTACAGAGATGTCCGCTCCACCCCCACCCTCCCAAAGCCTGACCCCTGAATCTTACACAAAACAAAGATTTCACAGACATGGCCTCAGGACAGAGGAGTGAGTGATGCCTGGAAGTCTCCCCTCCTCCGCTCCTCCCAGACAACTTGGTACCCTGCCTTTCCCTGACCTGCTCGGATTATGGATAACACCTGTCTCTCCAGGCCCTCCATCGAACTGGGGATTCCCAGCTCTCAGACCACTTTGGTCCAACCTAGCACCTCCACCCGCCCCGAACAGTGGAGGGCCTGTGATGGCCCCAGAGGCAACTTACTCAGTAAGCTGGAGTTGGGGAAGCGCCAGGCCTCGCTGTAGGAGGAGTAGGGGGTGTGGCTGTAGGCGTTGCCAGAGTAGTCGCTTCCTGTGGGAGGCACACAGGTGAGAGACCCATGAGGTGGATTCATAGCCTGAGGGCTGGGGCTGGGGGATGAGGGTCTGCAGGCTGGACACAGAGCGAGCCCTGGGGGACAGGTGGGGCCAGGGCAGGGACAGTGGGAGCTCAGGAGACCCCTCCAAGAGCCCTTTGGAGGCCCCTCCATCTGCATTCCTTTGGGGGACAGTGCCTTTTCTGCCAGGGACTGGGGGTACCGCTCCGACATGACAGCTCTCACAGGAACCCCAGGAGGTGGACGTTATTATGATGTCTATTTTCCAGGTGAGGAAACAGTCTTGGGTATCTGTAGCTCACACAGCTGCAGGGAATGCTGGGATCTGAAAGCTGTGCTGTGACTCCAGGTTCCAGGTTCTAATCAGTTCTGCTGCTGCCTGGACTTTCTGCGCAGTCTTTCCAGGAGGGGTCAATGTGAGTGAGAGAGGTTAGAGGTCAAGGAAGGACTCAAGGGAGTATAAACTGTGCTGTCATTGTTTAATCACTAGGTCGTGTCTGACTCTTGCGACCCCGTGGACTGCAGCCTGCCAGCCTTCTCTGTCCATAGGACTTTCCAGGCAAGAATGCTGGAGTGGGTTGCTGTTTCTTTCCCCAGGGGATCTTCCCAACCCACGTCTCCTGTATTGGCAGGCGGGTTCTTTGTCGCCTCCATCAATATGCTTTGTTACGGAGGGGAGAGAGAGAGACAGAGTGTGTGTGTGTGTGTGTGTGTGTGTGTGTGTGTAGTTGGGGATGGGTGCAGAGGATGAAAGGCAGAAAAGGGGAGGGACCTGGAGAGCATGTGGGTCCTGAGACTTCCTCTGAAGAGACTCTTGTCCCATCTCAAACCTGCCACTTGAAGAAAACTCAGCACACGACTTACACAAAGCAAATCAGATCACCTGTTTCTGTGAGTGGATTCTTGGCCTCACTAGAATTACTTACCAAAGAAATGACTTGAGAATTACCTTAAATAACAAAGCAGACCACCGCAATTACTGCTGGAACTCAGACGGAGCTTAAGGTTGGCAAAGCACTTTCCCACACTCGATGCCCCTTTATTCTTACAACTGGGAGGCGTCCATCAATAATGCCAATTTATAGAAGAGGAAACTGGAGTGCAGCATGAGTAAGGAATTAGCCTCAAATCACACAGATGGGAAATGGCAGCGGACAAGTTGACCTGAGACGTCTTCACTCTAAATACCAGACCATCCGTTTATGCACTTGGGAGACAGTTCCACTCAGAAAGCCAGGTTCCCACCAATCCTGAACTCCAGTGAATGTCCACACCGCCTTTCAGAATCTCATCTGCTGTTACAAGTCAAGTGCCTTCTTTGGCTCCTGAACTCATTCCCAGACTCTGGGAGTGGGGCTCGAAGCTGCCTGGCTCTGGAGCCGGCCTGCCTGGAGCCAAATCTCTAAGCCCCACTTCCGAGTTGTGCAACCTTGGACAAGTCACTGAGCTGCTCTGGGCCTTAGTTTCCTCATCTGTCAAACAGGGCAGGTTATTGCCCCTATCTCATGGGGTTGTGGGGAGGATTCAATTCGATAACATACATCAAATGCTTATGGCAACCACTCTTGGAACAGAAGAAGCAGGCAAGGAATGACAGCATTTACGATTTCCCCATTAGGCAGGCACAAAAATAAAGCTCACCAGGGCCCCACATCCTTCATCCAACCAGTGTTAAAGCCTGAGTTGGGGTCAGTGGGTGCTGATTTCCTGCCAGAGAGGTAGGCAATTGCACAGGAGGAACGGAAGCGAGGAGGAAGAGCCTGAAGGAGAGGAAGGCTTCTGGGTCCTTGTCCAAGGCATTAGTGACAGGCAGTCACACAGGAAGTTCATTAGGGGCAGGGATTAATCTAACACAGGTCAGGTGAACACAAATACATGGAAGAGAAAGGAGGGAGGAAAAAAGCAAAGGGATTAAAAAGAGAAAGAAAGAAACTAATGACCTCATCCAATCAATAACCTCAGATATGCAGATGACACCACCCTTATGGCAGAAAGTGAACTCAAAAGCCTCCTGATGAAAGTGAAAGTGGAGAGAGAAAAAGTTGGCTTAAAGCTCAACATTCAGAAAACGAAGATCATGGCATCCGGTCCCATCACTTCATGGGAAATAGATGGGGAAACAGTGGAAACAGTGTCAGACTTTATTTTGGGGGGCTCCAAAATCACTGCAGATGGTGACTGCAGCCATGAAATGAAAAGACACTTACTCCTTGGAAGAAAAGTTATGACCAAACTAGATAGCATATTGAAAAGCAGAGACATTACTTTGCCGACTAAGGTCTGTCTAGTCAAGGCTATGGTTTTTCCAGTGGTCATGTATGGATGTGAGAGTTGGACGGTGAAGAA
>SJYA01001594.1:961387-1022323 GCA_006410615.1 Neotragus moschatus
TGGTGATGGACAGGGAGGCCTGGCGTGCTGCGATTCATGGGGTCACAAAGAGTCAGACATGACTGAGCGACTGAACCGAACCGAACCGAACCATTCGTTCCACAAATGAAGAAACTGCTGCCCAGAGAGGGAAAGACATTTGCCCCAGGCCACATGTTCCCTTAGAACCTGCTAGGACCCTGGCCTTCACTGCCTCCTCCAGTGCTCTTTCTTGTATTCACAGTGTGATCTGCTTTGTGTGCTGCTGGTGTACCCCACGCTTCCTTGGCTTCAGTGCATCCTGGGAGAAAGCCAATCGTACCTTAGCAATGCTCTCAGGCCTTGACCCTACTCCAGCCAATGCCAACCTCAGCCAGCTCCAAGGGACAGGAAGAAATGTGCAAAAGTCAATGTCTTTGCCCCTCACTGTGTTGCTTATTCATGCATTCACTCACTCACTTGTTCATTTATCCAGTGCACACTTACAGGGTACCTATGTGCTTTGGTCACACAGTAGTGAAGGAGAGGATGGGGCTGAGGAGGTGGTACACCCCGAGGTGCAGCATCCTTTCACCATCACGTCCGTCAGCCCACCTTCATCCACAGCAGATGAAATGTCCTTGCTCTCATGAGAGGCCAACCTATCCTCTTTGCTCTGCATCCTACCCCCTCATCTTTCCATGGATTAGGCCCTCATAATTTATCCCTTCTCTTCACTCTTTGTCAACATCTCCCTTTCCAATTCATCATTCCCCTAGCCAGCCAACAGGCTCTGCTATTTTCTCTTTCAAAAATCCTCTTCTTAGCCCACATTTCTCTGCAGCTCACAGCCCTTCTCTGATCCATGGTCTCTGCCCTCACCTCCTCATCCCCCCTCTAGTCAGGCCAACGCTGATCCCTTCAAATCCCTGCAACCTCTACCCCGATCACTCCAAAGGTCACTTGGCCGACTCGGATTCAGTTCATCACTCCCTCCCTGCCTTTGGGTTTCGTGGTGCCAATTCCCCTGGTTTGCCACCTAGCCCACTGGCCTTCCCTGCTCTCTTGCCTTGTTGGTTCCTTCTCTGCTATATCTCTAAATGTTGAAGGACCCCAGAGCTTGGTTTGTGAGCCTTCTGTGATTTTCCATCCACATCCTCTTTTTGGTGACCTTGCATAATCCTTTAAGCATTAAATAACAGTTCTGCACAATGGCTGAAATGTATGCCCTAGTCTTTCCTGACTATAGATATACATCATGTGCCTACTAATGTATTACATGGATTATCTAGGAGGTGTCTCATTCCTAATACAGCTCAATAGAATCCTTGACTTCCATATACCAAATACTCTCCCATTTCCTCTTCTGATCTCCCATATATACTTGCCACCACCACCCTTGCCTTTTCCCAAACCTCAAACCAGGGACTTATCCTTGTTTCTTCTGTCCTTAAACCCCTATGGCCAATTCACTAGTAAGTGCTATTGGCTCCACCACCAAAATACATTACATCCTAAACGTCGTTTTTATCTTCCTTCCCTGCTGCTTCCCTGGCTGGGGCATGCCACTGTCATGTCCTGTATCGACCACTGCAATTGTCCCTCCCCTACCTGGCCTCTAGGTGTCCTCTTCTGACTGTCTACCATCTGATTTCCCAGTGACCCAGGTAGGCTTAAAGTTTGACCCCCCACCTCCCCCCACTGCCAATCTCTTCATTCTGTAGTGCTTTTCCCACTCACTCGCTGTTCTCAGTTATACTCACACTCTTCCCATGTGTAATCACGCTACACTACTAGTTCCTACCTTGAGGCCTTTGCACTTGCTGTTCTTTTGGGCTGAGGATGGTCTGCCCCAGTTTATCACTTGGCTGACCACTCTGAACACCTTCTCAGAGAGGCCTCTCCTGATCACCCAATCTAAAGTACTTATCTTTTCTCCCTGCAGCTCTTTATTACATCATCCCATTTTGTTGTCTGAACCAGAGCTTATCACGATCTGAAATTATCTTGTTGATTCATTCGTTGCCTTGTTTACTATACTTTTTTCTCCACTGTTAGGCTGTAAGCTCCATAAACAAATGGACCTGGCTTGGTCACTGGATCCCATACCAGAGAATCTCAACTCCTATTTGTTAAGTGAAAGTTGGTAAATGGATGGAAGGATGCAAGGACGGTTGAAAGGATGGATGACAGAAGTATGGATAATGGATAAAAGAAAGGATAAATGTATTTGAAAAGGTGCATGGAAGGATGAATAGAGGGATAAAAGGTTGAACAGATGAACTAAAGGATGGACGGATGATGGAAGACAGATGAATGGATGGATGGAAGGAAGGATGGGTGAAGAAAAGATGAACAGAGGGTTGAATTGACAGAAGAATGGATGAATGAATTGAAGTATGGATAGATGAATGGAAAGCTGGGTGAAGAGATGAATGGATGGATGCATGAATAGAAAAATGGGTAGATGGATGGAAGAAAGGATGGATAAGGGAAAGATGAATAGTAGACGGAATGATAGAATGATGGAAGGATGGATAAGAATATGCATGGATATATGGGAAAATGTGTGAAAAGATGAATGTATGGAAAGATGGGGAGATGGATGGGGGTATCCATCTATCAGAGTTGTTGCTCAGCTCCAAAACTGGTAAGTGGGCCATTAACAGTATGAACAGGGCAGGAAGAGCGACAGCAACAATTAGAAGGGAGAACAGAAGATGAATGGACAAGAGAAATCCGTGCCCTGGTCCTATTCCTGTGTTGCTCTCTTGTAGCTCGGGTCGTCACTTCTGCTATGATGGGAGGCGGTGTGGAGTAGCAGAAGGAACCCAAGATTTGAAAGTCAAAAGAACAGTGTTTGAACAACCCAGCCACTTAGTATGATTATGATTATGATCCCCAAGCACACCACTTGGCTTTTCTAAGCTTGATTCCTTATCTACAAAAACCTAAGATTATATTGATGCTCCGGTCTTATGGTGAGGATTCAATGAGAAATAAACTTATACCTACGAATGGCCAGGCACCCAGAAAATGCAAACAAATGATCTCTTCTGTCCTTCTACGACTGACTGAAGACTGTCACTGGCATGCCTTGCTGAGAGCATGCTGTATCTATCTAGAACACAGTAGGTGCTCAATGAAAGTTTGATTTTAATGGAAGAAATCCCCCTTTAATCAGTCAGGAGATTGTAACCACTGGAAAGAAATGGACAAATACTTTTCAAATACCAAAAAAATTCCTTAAGAATTCATTTGCACCACCGAGTTACTAGGAACCAAGGGATGCGTTTAAATAACACTGCCATTTTCTAAAAACTGATTTGTGTGAAACTTACTGGGTGCCCATTCACCTTGCCAGGAAAACCCTCTCTTGGAATTCACTTGTGGTCCATGGTGTACTTGTGTTATTATTTCTTTTCTCTGCAACACCCACTCAGGATGAGATCTTTAGAGAAACAACCTGGGAGACTTTGATGAGAGGCCCGCGCCTCCCAGCTACCTCACAGGTCACACTCTGGGCCCCAGAAACCCTGTGCCCTGGGCCTGCCCCCGGGAAATGATTCATAATTAAGAGAAAAGCCCTGGGCTTTCTGTCTCTTCCTCCTCCTCTAAACAGGCGGCAGGGAAAGGTGGAGAGGTTGGAAGGGGGATGGGAGCCCTGACTGGAGCCTGGGATTGTGATTGAGAGGCCCCATTATCCACACTCTTAAAAAAATAACCGAATCTTTTCCTTTTTTATCTTGACCAATCTCATTTCACGCTCCAGAAGAGGAAGGGAGGGAGGGAGGGAGTCTGGGGCCAGGAGGGAGAGAGGAGTCAGTATTCTGTATTTTCAACGCTGCATTAAGCACATCGCCACGGTAACCAGGCAGCAACAAGTGCCAGCTCAGCGGGTTCCCAGGGAGCCCAGAGCCTCCTTCTCGCCCTCCCTCCTCTGTCCCCTCCCTCTGCCCAGGAGCGCCCAGCCCACCTGCCTTGCACAGGGCGCCCACAGTGGGTGGCTGGTAAAGAATAACCCCTGTTGGTGGGGGAGGGGAAGCAGGCCTGGGTGAAGGGCTTGAGTCTCTGGGATCAGAGGCAGGTAGGCTGGTGGGGAGAAGGGGGTTCACAGATGCCCTCATTCAGAGTCCCTTCCAGAAGCTCCAGGTCCTTAGACCTCTCTGGGCAGTGCAAAGGGCTCTGAAAGTGTCAGTTGCTCAGTCAGGTCTGACTCTTTGCAACCCTATGCACTGTAGCCCTCTAGCCTCCTCTGTCCATGGAATTCTCCAGGCAAGAATAGTGGAGTGGGTAGCCATTCCCTTCTCCACGTAGGGATTGAACCCAGGTCTCCTGTATTGCAGGCAGATTCTTTACCATCTGAGCCACCAGGGACCCTATGCATATGGCTCCACCCTATCCATTCTGAGGTTCTGCCTGTAGGGTTCCTAAAAGAATGACATGCACCCAGAGGAAGTCCTACTGTTCTCCCTTGTCCAAACCTTGATATCCCAGGTCACTGCTGGGTGGTGATCATCCTGTCAGACCCCCAGGACTGTTGGGGAGGATTCCAGGACTGTCCAAGTGATGATGCAGACATACTCCCTGCTCATCTCACACTCTAGTACCTTTGGAATACTCAAGCCATGGGTCCTGACTGTGCAGGGTTGAATGAATGTGAGGTGTGAAGAAGGATACTGCAATCATCTTCATCGCCATCATCACCAATTCACACTCATATTTTTCAGAAAGGGTAAGCCAGGATTCATCAGAGGTAAATAAGTGGGAGACCACAGGGTGCTTAAGAGCTGGGCTTAGGTTTGCCTCCATTGTTCTAATGGCTCCCAGATGACTCTATGAAGGCTTGCTGAACCACTGGAACAAACAGCAGAGCTCTGATTGAATGTTAGTCTGTCTCAGCCTCTCCCTTTGCATCATGATGGGAAATAGGGAGCTGCTGGGAAGAAAGGGGTTGAGCTGGAGGGAGAGTTAAGGGACCAGGACGGTACTGGGGTCTTTTCTCCAGGTGTTAACAGGAGCTGCATCCCTTGGTCCATCCTTCAGGGTCCTTTAGAAAGTCTAAGCCTGGGGCACATCCTACCTCTTGCACCCTCTTGCTCCACCTGTGGCCACCACTTCTTCTTTGCAATGTTTCCCCTCCTGCCCAGCCCCACCCCTTACCTGCCACCATGCCTGCGATGGCAGAAGAGGCATAGCTGCCCTGTCCACTGGTGGGGATGTGGGGTGGGTATCCAGGCAGTGTGGGGCCCACCATCTCTCGCCCTGAAAAAATACAGCAAAGCGNGCACCCTCTTGCTCCACCTGTGGCCACCACTTCTTCTTTGCAATGTTTCCCCTCCTGCCCAGCCCCACCCCTTACCTGCCACCATGCCTGCGATGGCAGAAGAGGCATAGCTGCCCTGTCCACTGGTGGGGATGTGGGGTGGGTATCCAGGCAGTGTGGGGCCCACCATCTCTCGCCCTGAAAAAATACAGCAAAGCGTTATCAGGCGGGCCACTGTGGGCTCCTGTACTTACTGTCTTGCTCTGCAAGCCTGCCCTCTGCCATTCCCACTCTCTCCCCAGCCATTCTCTGGGCTTACTTCCTCCCTCCCCTCTCCTTCCCTGAGCCCAAGCTCCCCTCTACTCAGTGGGCCCTCACCAGGCCACAGGCTCTACCATGTAGGGGAGGCCTGGCTATTACAGGCCTCTATTATTCCCTATCCTCCAATGATTTTATTTACAAGAATCGTAGTCTTCGTCATGGTATTGGAAAGAGGCTGGGGGCTATGTCTTCTAGGTCTTTGTGGTCCCCTGTGGCATTCGCATAGCAGCCAGCACGGTGGGCCGAAATAAACACATTAGAGGCCACTGGCCACTGGCCACCCTTTCAGCCCCAGCTCCCAGGAGAACCAAGGTCAAGGCCCTGTGAAGGGATGGCAAAGGGGCGGCTGGCTGGCCCATCACTGTCCTTTTCTGGACCTGTGGCAGACATTGTTAATCAATCACCACACTCTTTGCCTCTGAGCCAGAATGGGGTTTCTGCTCCTCAACCTGGCCTTTGTGGGTGGATATAACGTACCAGAGCTGCAAGGGACATGAAACATGTTGCCTATTCCTGACCTGGAAAGGAGATGTGGGTTGACAGGCAGTGTTTACACAAGACTGTGAACCACTGACATCTATCCATGCCATTCCTGAAAAGAACTATTTTCAGCAAAACAGACAAGTATCCCTCTCTTTGTTTATCTATAATTTGTGGGAAATATTCTGGCCTTGGTGACACGGAGGCTGCTCTGTGAAGTTCTGATCTTCTGCCTCTGTCTCTCCTCTCCTTCAGGTAGTCAAGCCTTCCCATTCTGGAGACCCCATTTAACCTGGTGATTTCTCTCCATCCACACCACACACCAACAACCACAATCCTCCCCCAACCCGTGTCCCTTCTTTCATGGCCTCCTGTATGGAAGGCCCACAAGATCCTCCCTCACCCAAGGATTCCTGACCAGGTTAAAAGACATCCCAATCTGCCTAGATATGAACACTGTCCCAGCATATATACAAAGAACGCACATTTCACTCTCTTCCCTCTCAAAACACCCCATTTGACGATGAAATCATCTGGTTGTCTGAGTTCTTGGTGATGTTTATGAGGTAGATAGGAGGTTTCCCAACCTCATCCCCATTGACACTTGGGGCAAGATAATTCTCCGTGACGGGGCGGGGAGGGGAGGCTGTCTTGTGCATTACAGGATGTTGGACAGCATCCCTGGGGTCTACCCTCTAGATGCCAGTAAGGTTCCCACCCAGTGCAACAACATGGAATGTCTCCAGATGACAAAATCACCTCTGAATGAGAACCACTGGATTAGATTATCACTATTTTATCAAAATGCCTTTACCTCTTTCCACACTGGGGGCTGCCTTTTCTCCTAGGACTCACATGGATTCCCTGTGAGCCTCTGTCAACCAGATTACCAAGTCTACGCCACCACGGCATTGTTTGCCCAATTTTCCCTCCATCAGTCCCCCACCCCCACCCCTGGGGTCCTTCTTGTGTCAGACCCCCTAGGGGGTGTCTAGCAACAGTGGAAGAGAAGGTAACTCTCAAGGAACACTGTAAGTTGTCAATACAGCAGTAACTGCCTCCTTACCTCTATTTCTAGAGATTCCTTGAAGACAATTCATTCATTTGACAAATATTGATTAATCCTGATATCCTGGGCACTTTAAGAAGCACTTGGGGATACAGCAGTAAGCAAGAATGTAAATTAGCAAGGCTAGGCGCTAAATCAAGGGAGGATAGACTGGGAGGGGTACTGGAGCCAAGCCTGGGGGGCTCAACAGACAAGACCAAGCCTCCTGGACTTCCACCCTTCCTCTAGGGGGAAGGGTCCAGAAATCAGAGGACTTCGGTCCTCATTCTGCTTCTACAACTAATTTTCCAAGTGCCCTTAGACCAGCCTACATGCCCCAAGCCTCAGCGTCTTCACATGTAAAATGGGAAAAAAAATAAAGAAATGAAAGTAGCCATACCCACCTTATTACTATCACCATCATGTTATCAGCATCATTCAGAGTCAAAAGTTTCATGCCATGGGTGCACACTGATTCATGCAATGGACACATTCTATAAATTATTACATGCCAAGGGAAACCTTACAGAATAAATCCTACTGGAAAGAGCTATCGGTGCTCATGATGCAAAGCTGTGTGAATGTTTTGGTAAAAATGAACACCACCCCATAAGTTCCTAATTTGTTTTGAGCATACTGTGTGGCAGTGGTTGGTGCTGGACCAAACTGAGTGGAACCCGCTGAAGTTTGACAGATGCGTTCAGCTGACACAGGCCTGAACAAACGAGGGTCGGCAACACAGGTGAGAGAAGGGGAACTTCAGTATAATGAGAAGGTGAGGGGGACGCAGGGAGAAAATCAGATCTTCCTTCGCAAAAGACTGCAGCGCGATCAGCTCTCAGACTCAGCCCCTTCGACCCTTGGATGAAGCCCCTGGTACTAGAGCCCACGAGAGGCAAGGAGTGGCATGAAGTCCCTGTGGGCAGATCCAGGACAGCGGGTGGCTGTCACGTGAGGAGGAGAGTGGTGGAAGAGGGCGATGGCTAACTCAGGCCTGAAGCCTTTTCCCTTTCCTATTCCCTCCCTACTTCCTAGATTATGGCCAGGGAGGACTGTATTTAGTTTCCCTGGCCTGCATCTTATCTCTCTTATGAAGAGCTCAGTTAGATGAGAGATTGTACACTGGGTTCACCTAAATCAATGACTGATTGGTAGGGGGCTTCCTGTTGCACTGTTGAGAAGGATTCTGAGGCTGCATCTATGTCTGCTATGACTGGGGCTGGGAGTAAGTATTGGCTCTCAGACCACCTATCAGCTACTATTGGCCTAGGTGCTCTCTGGGGCTCCCTGTGGTCCCACATCCCCCCTTCTCATGTTACTCTCATCTTGTCCTTTGCCATCACCATGTGCTGCTGCTTCTTAAGCTCTACAGCTCCGGGGGACAGAGCACCAGGACACAAGTTCTCCTTAAGCCATAATTTAATTTAGTCACAGTTAACCCCTCAGTCCCATCCCACGAGAACTAGCCCCTAAAATTCTCTTGGAAATTGAATTTCATCAGCTTTACTCCCTTGTATTCTGTGGTTTTTAATCTTCGTTTCTTCTCAGTCACCTAATTTTCTCCCAGTGGGACAGAGGAATCTGAGTCAGATGCTGGAGTGTCAACTCCTGGAGGCTTCCTCCCCTGAAACTTGGCCCCCCTGAAAAGCCAGCTGAGACTGTCTTCAGGACACCCTTCACCCTCAACTTTTCTGTTAGTCCCCAGGAAAGAGTGAAAGTGTTAGTGGCTCAGTCATGTCTGACTCTGTGACCCCATGGACTGTAGCCCACCAGGCTCCTCTGTCCATGGGATTTCCCAGGCAAGAATACTGGAGAGGGTTGCCATTCCCTTCTTCAGGGGATCTTTCCAACCCAGTGTTTGAACCTGTGTCTCTTGCATTGCAGGCAGATTCTTTACCACTAGTGCTACCTGGGAAGCTCCAGGACTCTGCTTCAATTCCTTAAATATTCGGTTTCTTCACCCAAAGCCAAGAACTTTACAACCTTCTTAGAAATGAAACTACAGAAGCCATAAGGTGGAGGCATGTCTTCACAGCCTATTTTCTGGACTTAATTGATTTTTAAGGCTTGTCACCATAAGCTTATCTTTGGTTTGTAATTCCATCTCTTCTGCACTCAAATATATTTTCAAAAACAGTTCTATTTTTAAGAAGCTGATGTAGGACTTCCCTGGTGGTCCAGTGGATAAGAATTTACCTGCCAATACAGGGGACATGTGTTCAATCCCTGGTCTGGGAAGATTCCACATACCTTGGGGCAACTAAGCATGTGCACAACTACTGAGCCTATGTTCTAGGGCCAGCAAGCTGCAGCTACTGAAGCCTGTGTGCCTACAGCTCCACAACAAGAGAAGCTACCGCAATGAGAAGCCCGCGCATCACAACTAGAGAGTAGTCCCCACTCTCTCCAACTAGAGAAATCACATGCACAGTAACAAAGATCCTGCACAGCCACACAAAATAAAATAAATTATATATATATATATACACACACACACATATATATGTATACATATGAATAGAAGATGATGTAGACAAAGCTGCATATTAAATGACTAGGAAGTCAGGTTCTGCAAGAAAACACTAGCACCACAGAAATGCTGGTAAATATCCTACGTATCGGTAGAAGCCAGCATCCGAAAACCAGGACTTGGGGGAATTCTGAGGGTAGAGGTGATTTCAGACCATTTATCCGCTCCTTTGATGTCCACCCTCTATGTGACCTCTTTTCAACTCCTTATCTCACTCTGATAGCAAGGAGAATTTATGGCAATCCAGAAATCTCTTTGGCAGGATTAAATATAATTTTGCACAGAAGGATGGAGGTGGGTAACGGACTCTTTGATGATAAAGCCAAAGTCAGGGCTTCCTCAACAGCTGAGCTGGAGTTAGCCGGGGAACAGACAGGACAAGGACAGCATCAATATTGCTCTCGGTCAGTGCGCTGGGACCCTAAACAGGGGCATCTGGGAGGAGCATTTAGAGGCAATCCTCCTGCCCCCCAAACCCTGAGACTTCTTTCTTGGCTGATTAAAGAGAAGCTGAGACCCAGAAAAAAACATCCTGAACACTGTATTAGCAGAGGCTGGGCTGGGGAGAACTTGACCTGGTGGAGACTCTGAGGCAGGCAAAGACCTGGCGGGAGATGGTAGGCAGGGTCCAGTCCATAGGTGGGTATTCAGAAGAGGAGAGCTGGGGAGGGCGTTCAGGTAGGTGATGATTATGGAATGAAAATTTACCTCTCCTCTGTCTGCAGCATCATTACCTTGCATTAACTTGGTCTTGGCTTTCTTTTTATTCTTCCAAATCAATCTCTTGCTCCCTTGCATAGGTTTCCAGCCCCCAGACTCTTGATATCATTCCCTTCCTATTTTTGGGGCCATGGTGCCCATGGCTTACGAGGTCTTAGTTTCCTGACCAGGGACTGAACTTGGGCCCACAGCAGTGAAATCGTGGAGTCCTAATCACTGGATCTTTAAGAAGTCTCGAATTATTCCCTTCCTAATCTGGTTTCTTCCTACCCCATCTCCCCAGTCTGCTGACTCTGGCTCAGCCACGAGGTAAGCACTGAGGTTCAATCTTGATTGGAGGTTGCAAGAGGACAGTCTTTCAGGAGCTCCAGGCCACCACCTGGGCTCAGCATGGACACTAGCCATCCTGAACCCCTGTGCTGAGTCACGGGGCAGGCCCAGTTCTGTGGACTGTGGCCTTGACTTGCCTCCTGCTCTCAGTAACCATCTAGACCAAGCCTCTCCAAGCCTGGGCCCTGCTTGCTCTTCCCAGTGCCCCTGCCGCTGTGCTGCCTCTTCCACCCTCAGGTTGGGCTCCACAGCCTTCACGGGGGCCACATCCTGCACATCAGCCTCACCAGGCTCTGTCTCTGGGCCCCGGCCTGAATGACCACTGTGTGTCTGCTGCCNGGGAAGATGTACTCATACCTCTGACTCTTAAACTGTGAAGTCCCTGGTGATTTATTTCATTTTATTGACATCTGAGTTCTTTATATGACTGTGCAAAGGGTGTTGGGCTAGATTCCTGTGCTGACTCTGCCTATTTTAATTTCTTTTTTCAGTAGTTTCTTTTATTCTGAAAAGTTGCTTGAATTCTTTTTAAAAATTCTTTAAATTTCCCTCTGAAGAGTCGTTTCTCTCCCCCCCCCGACCAGGTTTATTATTAATTTGTTTATCCCTCCATGTNTTTTATTGACGTCTGAGTTCTTTATATGACTGTGCAAAGGGTGTTGGGCTAGATTCCTGTGTTGACTCTGCCTATTTTAATTTTTTTTTTCAGTAGTTTCTTTTATTCTGAAAAGTTGCTTGAATTCTTTTTAAAAATTCTTTAAATTTCCTTCTGAAGAGTCGTTTCTCTCCCCCGCCCCCGACCAGGTTTATTATTAATTTGTTTATCCCTCCATGTATACAGTATTTTACCATCTAGTCATTTTTTTAAATAGTAGGTCCTTGTTTGTTACCTATTTCATTTATTTATTTTTTTGGCCATGCCACATGGCACGTGGAATCTTAGTTCCCCAACCAGGAATCAAACCCACACCCCCTTCACTGGGAGCACAGAGTCTTAGCCACTGGTGTACCAGAGGAGTCCCTAGTTATCTATTTTAAATATAGCAGTGTGTGCATGTCAGTCTTAAACTCCCGATCTAACCCCCCTTACCCCCTTGGTAATGATGAGTTTATTTTCTAAGTCTGTGAATCTATATTTGCTTTGTAAATAAGTTCGTTTGTATCAATTTTTTAGGTTCTGCATATAAGCATTATCATATGATATTGTCTTTCTCGCCATATATTTTTCATACATTTTTTAAGGGTTATGCTCCATTTGCTGCCTGTTTTAATTTTATGATTTGAGAAAGCTGGGGCTTTTTTCAAGCATATTGTTTCTATCCACTTATTAAGAGCTAAACAAAACGTCCTGCAGTGTCTGATGCTGACCTCAGGTGATGGCTGGTAAAGAAAATTTCAGAGAACAACTAACTGCATGTACACCCCCCACCTCAGTCCCATCTTCTTAGAATAATGATTTTTATTGTTTGTATATTACAGTTTTCATCTCTTTTGATCTCAACACATATATACCAAGTGGGTGTATGCTTAGTCTTGAAGTCTTGTCTGACTCTCTGTGACCCCATGGATTGTAACGCACCAGACTCCTCTGTCCATGGAATTCTCCAGGCAAGAATACTGGAGTCTGTTGCCATTTCCTCCTCCAGGGAGTCTTCCTGACCCAGGGATGGAAACTGTGTGCCCTGTGTCTCCTGCATTGGCAGGTGAATTATTTACCCACTGAGCTACCTGGGAAGCCCTTATATACCAAGTACTGAGTATAAATCAGAACACTGGGAAAGTCACCTTGAACAAGACAGGAAAGCTGGCCCTCGAGGACCTTGCAATCTTTGGAGAGATGCAGTCAGATAAATTGAACTCCCCTGGTGGCTCAGACAGTAAAGAATCTGCCTGCAATGCAGGAGACCTGGGTTTGATTCTAGGGTTGGGAAGATCCCCTGGAGAAGGGAATGGCTAGCCACTCCAGTACTCTTGTCTGGAGAATCCCATGGACAGAGGAGCCTGGTGGCTACAGTCCATGGGGTGGTAAAGAGTCGGACACAACTGAGCGACTAACACACACGCAATCAGGTAAACTGGGAATCATCATGTTAAGAGAGAGGTTTTTAGGAAGAGGTAAGTCAGATGCCAGACAAGCCCAAAAGTGGTCAGAAGGAAGCTGTAAGGCAGAATGACTAGGAGGTAACCAGGAGAAGGAGCCTCCATAGGAAGAAAATCCACACACAAGGCTTTGGTGCCCTCAAGACATGGAAAGACATTTACTATAGCTGTCGGAGAGGCAGGGTAGAGGGTGTGGAAAGAGCCTGCTGGCTGCAAATGGAGATAGGCCCTATGGTTTGAGGTTTGGAGCCGAGTCCTGGTCACCCAAAGGCTTTTGTCCCTCCTGTGTCCGGTGTGGGGGAGTGGACGCCTTTGGGCGAGTCACCACCAGACTAGCAGCCTAGAGGTGGGCGCATCCTTCCTTCCTGCCCCAGGGTTACCCACCATACTGACCACCTGTCCATGTGGCTGTGAACCAGGTGGGCTCTCAGGCCGGAAGCCAGGAATGAGTAGGAGCCCCTGGTTGGGCGGGGGTGGGAGGTGGGGAAGGTGTGACCCAGGAAGAGGTTTGAGGCTTCCTGAATAAAGGCCCTTTTTTGGTCTGGAGGTCGTGGGGGTGGAGGAAGAAGATAAGAAGGCCTGGCTGGACATAAGTGGCTTCTGACTGTGGGATCCTCAGACAAAGAGATGCCAACTTGCCTGGGGACAGAGAACTCTGAGCCTATAGTGAGGGGACAAAGCTCTACAGAGTTCTGGGTGAAGCCTGCGGTCCAGAAATGTATATTTTGGAAAAGTGACCATTTGGAGAGATCTGAGGACTTTTCTTTTGTCATTCTGCACTCCTTAACAGGGCTCTGAGGAGTAAGGATGGTAGGTGGAAAACAGAAGGGGCTTCCCAGGTGGCGCTAGTGGTAAAGATTCCACTTGCCAATGCAGGAGACACAAGGCACATGGGTTCCATCCCTGGGTCGGGAAGATCCCCTGGAGCAGGAAATGGCAATCCACTCCAGTATTCTTGCCTGAAAACTTCCACGGACAGAGGAACCTGGCAGGTTACAGTTCCTGGGGTTGCAGAGTCAGACACGACAGCACACATGCACGAGGGCAAGAGAAAAGTTATTGCCCCAAATTCCTGCTACGTACACGGACACTCAGACCCTTGAGATGTAGGATAATTTCCCTGTGCCCCACAATCTTTTTTCAGTCTTGATTTAGTTTCTCTTGGCCACACCATGTGCAAAGAATGTGGGTTCTTAGTTCCCAGACCAGGGATTGAACTCATGTCACTGGAGTGGAAGTGCAGAGTTTTAACCACTGGACCACCAGGGAAGTCCCTGAGCCCCATGGCCTGAGTCTTAATCACAGCACTGGTTGCATTGGACAGTATCTTGATCTGTTTAGATTCTTTTATGAGCTCTCAAGGGCAGGAATCCTGTCTTTGTCTACCTAGCACCTGTTAAAAAAGTTTAATTAACACTTTGGTAAATACAGGAAAACACTTTACAAATGTGTGGGGGGCTGTTGCGATGGTTAGTGAGTAGATTCCCCACTGCAAGACCCCCAAGTCCCATGGCTGGGTACTTTCCTCCCTTTGTGTTCTATCTAATTCCTCACATTGCTGTCTAGCCCGAAAGCGAGAATGGTTCAACGTACTGTGCTGTGAAAATGTCCACTTGACCATCCGGATATTTTTGTTTCAGCCTAAAAGAACTGTCAAGATGAACATCTGAGCCTTGGAAGGACGGCAGTGGAGGGTGCAGTGGCTGCTTTCGGGTGCCCTGTAAATCTCGCTGTGCCCACTTGTCCTCCCCAAGGCACGGGTCCCCAGCCTCTAGGATCTAATGAGTGATGATCTGAGTTGGAGTTGTGTGACAATAATAGAAATAAAGTGCTCAGTAAATGTCATGCATTTGAATCATCCCAAGACCATCCCCTTACTCTCTACTCTGTAGTTTAATTGTCTTCCAGGAAGCAGGGCCCTGGTTCCAGAAAGGTTGGGGACAGCTGCCTCAAGCATGATGGCCGTGCCAGAGCTGCCCAGTCTCTGACCATCTCAGCCACATGATGTTATCTCCCCAGCACACTCATTGCAGGCCTGTGATTTCCTGCTGTAACCTTGCAGCTGTTCCCTTAGGCTCCATGCCTTTCTGGCACAGAAAGGAATAAAGACCAGGACCTCTGCCTCAAATCACTGCCAAGGGAGACGCTCCAGGGCCGTGGAGACCTAGTGTTCCAACCTCTTGTCCCACCTTCCACCCTAAGTCTACATGCTGAGTCCCTCCATATCCATGAGATTTAGGTTACCTGGGCACATTAGGCCCTTGGACTACAACACAGGGGCCAGAATGCTAAGAAGCAGCAGTGTGCATCTGGTTTTACCCTGGACTTGCTGCGTGACCTTGGTCTCTGTGCCTTGCACTCCTTCTCCCAAGGGTGACCAGAGAAGAGAGACAGTATGGAGGTAAGGCTGCTGCTTGAAAGAAACCCTCTCATCTGTCTCTCACTGGTTCCTTCCTCCTGTGCCACAACTCTGTCCATCAGCCTCCTATGTCTTTGTCTTTCATATTAGTTGTGCATTCTTAGTCACTTAGTGGTATCTGACTCTTTGCAACCCCATGGACTATAGCCTGCCAGATTCTTCTGTCCATGGGGATTCTCCAGGCAAGAGTTCTGGAATGGGTTGCCATGCCCTGCTCCAGGGGATCTTCCCAACCCAGGGATCAAACCCAGGTCTTCCGCATTGCAGACAGATTCTTTACTGTCTGAGCCACCAGGGTAGCCCAAAGAAGAAGTAACTAACTTTATATTATGTCTCCTTTTTTTTTTTTTTTACCAGGCCCATCCCCTGGACCTGCAAACAACTAAATTCATTTATGCTGCCTTCCTAGCGTCTGCTTACAAAACAAAACCAAACTTTCCCTTGACTAGGAAACCTGTCTTTCTTATTGATATCAACCAGATTTCTCAACAAGTGGTCATACTTGGCTGCTCCTATGTCCTTTTCTTCATCTATTGCTATTCAGGGATCACCTTGTGATATGCCTTATGCTTAGCAGGTGCTCAGATGCTAGGAAGTTGGTGGATGGCAGGTGCTGAGTTATCCCTGTTAAAGAGTCTTCCATGACAAGGCTTGGCGCTTGGTCCCGGTTCCTTGTGTTTCTCTTTAATGGGGTTCTCTTCCCTGCTTTGTTCTATGTTATCTGCTTTTTTTCAGGCTTCATTCAGGCCTCAGTGCTGCCTCACTCTACACCATCATCCTTGGTGATCCCACCCTCTCTCCTTGTTTTACCTTCTAACCTGGTACTGATGGGATCTGGGCATCCAACTATCTTCAGTCCAGATCTCTCCCCCATTAAAAAAAAATTATTTTATTTCCTTATTTTTGACCCCACTGGGTCTTCGTTGTGCTGTGTGGGCTTTTCTCTAGTTGCAGCAAGCAGGGGCTCCTCTCTGATTGCTGTGCAAGGACTCATTGCAGTGGCTTCTCTTGTTGCAGAGCACGGGCTCTTGGGCGTGTGGGCTTCTGTGGTTGTGGCTTCCAGGCTCTAGAGCGCAGGCTCAGTAGTTGTGGCTCATAGACTTAGTTGCTCCACAGCATGTGGGTTCTTCCCAGATCAGAGATCGACCTGTGTCTCCTGCACTGGCAGGCAGATTCTTTACCACTGAGCCACCAGGGAAGTCCTTCCCCCATGTTTATATTCAGCTTGCTATCAGAAATTTCTAGGTGACAGAAGCACTAAGACTGTCTGGGTTGGTCACAATACCACCCGCCGTGCAAGCATAAAACCTGACCTTCAGCTTCACAGAGGCCACCTTCTACCACACTCTCCACACTACACGCTCAGAGACCTTGTGTGTGACCTTGGAGATCAGTTTGTCCTCCTGTCCTGGGGCCTTTGCACACGATATTCCCTCTGCCTGGCTTCTTCTTCTTTTTTAAAAATATGTATTTCTTTATTTGGCTGTGTCTGATCTTAGTTGCATCATGTAGGATCTTTTATTGAGGTGCGTGGACTCTAGTTGTGGCTCAAAGGCTCCAGAGTGGTAGGTTCAGTAGTTATATCCATGGGCTTTCTCGCTATGATGCATGTGGGATCTTAGTTCCCTGACCAGGGATCAAACCCGTGCCCCCTGCATTGCAAGGCAGTTTCTTAACCACTGGACCACAAGGGAAGTCCCTGCCTGGCTTCTTTGTCTCTGAAACCCTAATCGCTAATGTAATGCTTAATGCCCAGTAGGTGCCCAGTAAATGCTGGTTGAGTTCCTTCCTGGAAGGAAGGAAAGAGAGAGGAAAGAAGGGAGGGAGGGAAGATGGAGACAGGGAAGAAGGCAGGCCCAAAGCAAGCTGAGTGAAGCCCACACTTTGCTTTCAGCAGAATTCTGCCTCTCTCAGTGACACATACTCTCAGACATGAGTTGTTTTAAACAGGAGGCCCAGACATCATGACACAGAAGAGAGGTCTGCCTTCCTTCTGCAGGAGCCACGGGATGGATGCAAGGGCCTTTCAGCTGGCTCTCACATCCAGCCTTCAAGGCCATCATTAAGGTGTGACACTTGTCAGCCTTACACCTTTGCGGGGAGCATAACGGCTCACACACACCCTTGTCGTTTGGGCAGGACAGTTCTGTGAGATGACCATTCCTGTCACCAGTTTACACCAATAAGAAGACTGTCACCAGCTCAAGACTTTGGGTTCCAAGTTGGGAAGCCTTTTTTTCCCTCACCCTGGCCATAGAGGGCTATGGAAAATGATGAGGGGCTTACAGTGGTGGTGGGGAGACTTCTACATGCACCGAAGGAAAGAGCCACAAGAGTTGGCTCCAGCTAGGGAGGACCACAGTTTGATAGCAAAAACCTCTCCTGGGAACTGGGACATCCCTGACTCAGGGACCCACTTGATAAGTTTGTGCCTCAGTGCTGTGGGGTGATATTACCCCTGATGTCTGTCCATAAAAAAGAAACTGGTTCCCCAGACCTCATAGCCAAGGAGTTCAGCACTGTGTTTTGGGTTCAAGGCCAAGGATATGACCAAGCCAGTCCTGGGATCCTGTTTCCTCTGACCTCCTCTGGCATTAAGTAGAGCATCAGTCAGGAGCTGATCAGAAAACACAAATCTGTTTCTAGGTATTTCAGCAGAGGTGCTTGAATAGAGGGACCTGTTTATCTAGGTGGTTGGAGGCTGTAAGAGCAGAGAGGACCACTGGGATAACCCCGAGACAGTAACTGTGGGAAGACACCTCCATTCCTAGGACCAGGGAAAAAATGGAAGAGGTTGGACTTATCACTTGACACTTTGAGGATGGGCCAAGGGAGCTGGGCTCAGACCTCCAAGGTGATGGTAACTCTTGGCTGCCGCTCATCCATCTGAGGGGCACAGGAGGCAGGATTCCTGGAGAGTTTGTCTCTGGATCACCTGCTGCTGGTGAGGCAATGCTGACAAGAACCACATGCAATAAGGGGAAAGCCCTGTCTCATCCTTTTAGCCCTTCTGTGTGGCACACTTATCAGTCCTTCATAGAAGCCCAAACTATAAGAAATTTGCAAATCTGTCCTCTTGCCCTGATGAGTGGGGTGAGGTTTATTTTCACCCACTGAAGCTGTATAGGGTAGAGGTTAGAAGAGCAAGCTCAGGAGACAGACTGCCTACATACAAAGCCATGCTCCCCCTCTGATTTTGGCATGAGCTTCAGCTCTCTCTGCCTCTCTTCCTAGGCGTGCTGTGTGATCTGCATCGTGTTGCGTGCCATACACAATGCGTGTACAGCACTCGGAAATATTCTCCATTATCATCTGACCATCACTGCTCCCAGGCCAGGCATGGCTCCAGGCTCCGGGGATGTACAGGGATTAATACAGGTGGATTTCACCCTCTTGGAGGTTATAATTTTATGGGGATAGTTTTAATTTAATAAGCTTATTTCTCTGCAGGTGACAAAGCTCTCACACCGCATCTACCCCATCTTCCTGCCTGGATCAGTTTCTGCTTTTCCTCCTTCAAAATCTTGAGTGATGAGCAAAAGGTGAGGTTCTAGAATTCCCTGAGGGACAGGAAGTCATCCCAGCTCCTCTTTTCCCTCTTGAGTTCCCTGGTTGGGTGGTTAGTCACTGATTTCTGCGCTTATTCTTGTGATTCCTTCTCCTAGCCTATTGGCCCCTGTCCCTCCTGTGGGGCCTTCATGCACTTTAATGCAGCCCAAGAGGCCCCCAGGTTGTAAGGTCATGAGGACCAGCTCCCAGCACCCTACACTCTGATGTTTTAGCATATCTGAGGGTCTCCCAGAGCCCTTGGAATAAGANGGGGGCTCCAAAATCACTGCAGATGGTGATTGCAGCCATGAAATTAAAAGACACTTACTCCTTGGAAGGAAAGCTATGACCAACCTAGATAGCATATTCAAAAGCAGAGACAAACCTAGAGAGTGTGTATTAAAAAGCAGAGACATCACTTTGCCAACAAAGGCCCATATAGTCAAAGATATAGTTTCTCCAGTAGTCATGTATGTATCTGAGAGTTGGACCATAAGGAAGGCTGAGTGCCAGAGAATTGATGCTTTTGAACTGTGGTGCAGGAGAAGACTCTTGAGAGTCCTTGGACAGCAAGCAGATCCAACCAGTCAATCCTAAAAGGAAATCAACCCTGAATACCCACTGGAAGGACTGATGCTGAAGCTGCAGCTCCAATACTTTGGCCACTGATGCAAAGAGCCAGCTCACTGGAAAAGACCCCCATGCTGGGAAAGATTGAGGGCAGGAGGACAAGGGGATGACAGATGACGAGATGGTTGGATGGCATTATTGACTAAATGGACAGGAGTTTGAGCAACCTCTGGGAGATAGTGGAGGACAGAGAAGCCTGGCGTGCTTCAGTCAGTGGGGTCGCAAAGAGTCAGACACAACTGAGCTGAACAACACAGACTGAACAACAACCCCCCTAGAGTCAACGCTTCGGAATAAGACTGACAGCCAGCGGAGTGGGAGGGGCTCACTCTGGAGCCAGGCTGAGCTCTCTATGTGCATCTTCCCTTCCAGTTCTCATAACAGCACGTGATCCCCATTTCACAGATGAAGAGATGTGAGCAGAGACTGTCTGTAACTTGCCCAAGGGTGCAGCGTTACCAAAGGGCAGACCTGAGACTCCACCTGAGGACTCCCAGGTGCCCCTGGCACTGCCCCTGGCAGAGTGCGGCCATTCCAGATGGGCAGTCAGAACTTTCTCTGCGGGCAAATGTATCTTCACATCACCTGCCAAGCACAGGTGCATGGCAAAGCCCACTTCGAGAGCCTCTCTGGGTGTTCATGCTGTTGAGGTTGAATTTTTCCTTTTTTACAAGTTTTCTTTAGCCAGAGAAGGAACCGAATTCCATTATATTTCCCCCTCTTCCACATTGGTTTGTCCTCCTCCGTGTCTTGATTGCCATCCACCTCCGCTCCCTTTCTGCCCCCAGTCCTTCCTATGCAGGTTTCTATTTCTCTGTCCTCAGTCTTCTCCCATTGTCTTGCTAGTTTTTCTTTCCATCCCTTGCTGATGGCCCCTGCTCCTCTTGGCCCCTTCCCTGCCCCAGTTCCCTCCACTCCTGTCCAAGATGGCAGACCTCTCCCCTGCACCTCTCCCCTAACTCATTCATCCCCAGTTTTCCCTTCTCTCTACCTTCCCGCCTCGCTCTTCTGGCCAATTCCCCCTCCCTGAGCTCTCTTGCCTTTATTGCCTGCATGACTGCTCTGGTTCTCTAGCCCATCTTCCCCTCAAAGGCATTCACAGCTCGGCTGTTATTCTTGTATTAGCATTGAACCCATTAAAGCTAATTTGTTTGCCCTAATCTCCATTTATTTTTCCCTAGTTGATATTAGATTTCCCTTTCTATTGCTCCAGCATGATTTTCTCTTTGTCTTCCTAATGGTCTACCCTCCCCCCCCACCTTCTTCTATTAATCTGGTTGGCTTCACTGTGTGGTTTCAAGGCCTTTCTCCGCCTCCCCCAGCCCTGAGATTAACCCTGTCACCTCTCTCCCAGGAAAGGACCCAGGGCTTGGATTTCCAGGGATGGAGCTCCTGTAAATGTCAGTCGACATGTTGTTGTTATCATTTAGTTGCTAAGTCATGTCTGCCTCTTTTGAGACCTCTATTGACTATAGCCTGACAGACTCTTCTGTCTATGGGATTTCCCAAGCAAGAATACTGGTGTGGGTTGCCATTTGCTGTTCCAGGGGATCTTCCCCACCCAGGGACTGAACCCAGATCTCCTGCATCACAGGTGGATTTTTTACCCCTGAGCAACCAGGCAAGCCCCCTAAATGGCCTCTCAGCTCCCTCAAAATAGTATTTGATGAGAGTTCCTGCCTTATCCTGAAGCCTGTCTGGAAAGCTCAAGGATCCAGGGTCTGGAGAACTGGAGGCACGTGGAATGCAATAGGCTGTTCTGAGCCCTGAAAGCTCACCCAGCCCAAGGGTTTCCTGGCTATCTTCCCCTTTGGGACTGTCTCAAGTTTTCTGGAAGCCTCTGCAAGCTTCTCAGATCCCATAGATTGTCGTTGGTGGTGTTCAGCCTCTCAGTTGTGTCCAATTCCCTGCCACCCCACAGATTATAGCACGCCAGGCTTCCCTGTCCTTCACCATCTCCTGGAGTTTGCTCACACTCATGTCCACTGAGTCGATGATGCTAGGAAGCCAAACAGCACTGGGCCACTTTCTCCCTGTGATTAATATTGGGCATTGTCTCTCCTCCATCCTTGTTTCCCAAGCTGGAGACATATTCCTTCCCCTTCCTGAAGAGCGGAAGCTTCCTCTCTGTGGATGTGGCTTTGGGGTGGCTAAAACACATCCCGCATCCTGGCCATCATGTTACCGAGGACAGAGGCCTGCCTGGACCACCTCTCAAAAGCCTTCCCTATCCCCTACCTTCTTCCCCTCTGATTGCCCTGGTCCACAGCCCTCCATCTGAGTCTCATTATTGGGCTTTCTTGGGGCCAGTGCTCTGCCTGCCCCCTGGACACCTAGCTCCTGGAGGACAGGTATAGTGTCCTATCCGACCATCTAAGCTTGCATCACAGGAAGAAGACTGGCGATTTCCACCCTGGTTGCCTGCTAGAGTATCTCGGGTATTCAGAAACTTTCCACCCCTGTCAGTTCAACCAGAATCTCTTGGCACAATGTACATATTTTTAAAAAGCTTGTCTGGCGATTGCCCAGAGTTTATATCCTCTCAGTAGATGGTCAATAAATATTTATTGAAAGCATGAATTTATGGATTAAACACAAATTTCCAGTGAGAGGCTGCAAATGGAACTTTCCGGTACTTGCTGGTGGTTGCCTAGAGGTCACTGTCAGCTCCTTCCTTGCCACCGAGCCTCTTAGATGCCTCCGGATCCCTGGAATCGCACAACTGGGGTTACAGTGGGAAGACCCAGGGCCTCTGCCTCTCGGAGAGTGGGCACATGCGAGGCAGGCGCGTCAGCACTCAGTGATCCCACCCTTAGGAGCCCAGCATCTCACTATGCTGGGCCCTCAACTCCCCCTGGGGTCAGAGGCTCATGGACATTAATGCTGTTTTTCTTTTGGTGGTTCTATATTAAGGCAATTTCAGTTCATTAGATTTCAGTTCATTAGATTTCAATTCAACGAAAGCCCACTCTATGCATAATAATATTCCAGGCTGTGTGTATGTGGGGAGACGGTTTCTGAGTAGAAGACACAGTTCTTGCCCTTGAGAAACTTACAGGTTCATCATCCCTGATACCCAAAAGAAGCTTAAAGTTTTACAATCTATTCACAAGCACTGTCTCCTTCAATTCTTTTCATAACCCTGTGAAAAACCTGTGGTGGGGTGTATGTGTACATTTCTGTGCATGTGTGTGTGTGTGTGTGTGTGTGGCTGTTTGTACTCCGATGTATGTCTGTATGAGTGTGTGAGTGTGTCTCTTTGTGTACCTATGTGTATGTGGCTGTTTGTATCCCTATGTGTTTATATGAGTGTGNCCTGTGAAAAACCTGTGGTGGGGTGTATGTGTACATTTCTGTGCATGTGTGTGTGTGTGTGTGTGTGTGGCTGTTTGTACTCCGATGTATGTCTGTATGAGTGTGTGAGTGTGTCTCTTTGTGTACCTATGTGTATGTGGCTGTTTGTATCCCTATGTGTTTATATGAGTGTGTGTGTCCCTCGCTATATATGAATGTGTGTGTATGTGGCTGTGTTCTTTTTTTTTTAAATGTGGCTATGTTCTTGTGTGTGTGTGTATGAGTGTGTGTGGGTGTGTCTGTGTGTATATATGTGTATGTGTATGTGGCTGTTCATGTCCATGTGTATGTGGCTTTTTGTGTTCCTGTGTGTTTATATGAGTGTGTGTGTCCCTTGGTTTGTATGAATGTGTGTGTGTGTGTCTATTCTTGTCCTTGTGTGTGTATATGAGTGTGTGTGGGTGAGTCTGTGTCCCTCTGTGTATATATGTGTATGTGTGTGGGGCTGTTTGTGCCCGTGTATGTGTGGTTGTTTGTATCCCTGTGTGTATGTATAAGTCTGTGAGTGTGTGTCTGTGTTCTCATGTGTCTGTATGAGTCTGTGTGGGTGTGGTTGTTTATGTCCCTGTATGTATGTATGTGTGGCTGTTCATGTCCCTATGTGTATGTGTGTGTATTTGTGTGTGTGTGTGTGTGTCTGTTCATGTCCCTATGTGTATGTGTGTGTGTTTGTCTGTTCATGTCCCTGTGTGTGTGTGTGTGTGTGTGTGTGTGTGTGTGTCTGTTTATGTCCCTATGTGTGTGTGTGTGTGTGTGGCTGTTCATGTTCCTATGTGTGTGTGTGTGTGTGTGTGGCTGTTCATGTCCCTATGTGTATGTGTGTGTGTGTGTGTGTGTGTGGCTGTTTATGTCCCTATGTGTATGTGTGTGTGCGTGTGTGTGTGTGTGTGTGTGTGGCTGTTTATGTCCCTATGTGTGTGTGTGTGGCTGTTTATGTCCCTATGTGTGTGTGTGTGTATGTGTGTGTGTGTGGCTATTCATGTCCCTATGTGTATGTGTGTGTGTGTGTGTGGCTGTTTATGTCCCTATGTGTATGTATGTGTGTGGTTGTTCATGTGCATGTGTGTGTAGCTGTTTGTATCCCCGTGTGTATGTGGTGTGTGCACGTGACTGTTTGTGTCCCTGTGTGTATATATAAGTGTGTGGGATTGTGTCTGTGTCCCTATGTGTGTGTGTGTCTGTGTGTGTCACTTGGTTGTGGGAGCAGGAGTGGTCTTGGCCACCCTGAGGAGTCAAACAGGTTGGAACAAATGAAGAACAATGGCTTTTGTGAGTCTGACACATTGAGCAAAATCTGTGACAAAACTGTGTATCTGTGGCTTCCACACCTGTCAACAGCTGGTTCCCCAGAATCAGAAGCTGCAGCAACATGGATAACACACTCTACAAGACTGCCTGAAGAGACAGGAAGGTGCAGGGTGCAGACTCAGCCTGCAGGTTGTGGTTTCAGGGAGGAAACTGGAGAGGCGCTGAGAACTTGGAGACCAGGGTCGCACCGGCTCTGGGGCCTTCCTGTCTGCACTTAGGTTTCCTCATCTGGCCTGAAAGGCACAGATCACCTCTACTGTCCTTTTAGTCCTGACATCCACACCTGCAAGATTGCCCTCAGGCCCGAGAATGGAGGCCAGGAACTGCTGATACTAGAGGGGGTGCAGAGAGAGCTCTGCTGGGGGGACATTGGGCAAGTTTTCCATGGGGGAAGCTCAGGGCCACCTATGGAAAGGTGAAGGGCGAGGCACACAGTGGGCCCTCAGGCTGCTCACGACCTGAGCGATGGCAGACAAAAGTGCTCTGCTGGCCAGCGATGGAGGGGGCATGTGCGAGTGCCAGGCTGAGGGCCACATCTGAGAGGGCCCCTGGCCAGGAGGAGAGGCCACCTGCCTGACGCCACAGACTCACTTCACGGCAGAGCCCAGGCAGGACTCATGTTTTCTGAACCGTGCTCCCGCTCATTCCACAGCCCAGAGGGCCCTGTGGAATTTCAGCACCATGTCAACTGGGGCATCTTGGCTGACAGTGAAGGAGATGGCAATGCGGATGATGGCCAATGTATTCTGAGCCCAGGTGCACCCCGGAAGAGTCCTGGTCCTTTTACCAGTTTGCTTGTCACTTGATTTTCTTCTGTGGGGAAACCGAGTCTTGAAGCTCTTATCCATGGATTTTGAATTTGGGAAGCAGAGTCCCTTCTTGCATGGGATTATGGGGCTGTTAGCAGCAAGAAATCCCTCAAGAACAGGTGTCACTTCTCCCTTCTCTTGTTAGTGTTATATTTGTTTGTTTATTGACTTTGGCTGTGCTGGGTCTTCATCGCTATATGCAGGCTTTCTTTGATTGTGGTGAGTGGGTGCTACTCTCAAATTGGGGTGCACGGGCTTCTCACTGCAGTGGTTTCTCTGGTTATGGAGCACAGGCTCTAGGGCGTAAAGGCTCAGTACTTGTGACACACCAGCCCCGTGAAATGTGGAATCTCCCCAGACCAGGGGTTGAACCTGTGTCTTCTGCATTGGCAAGCAGATTCTCAACCACTGGACCACCAGAGAAGTCCACTTCTCCCTCAGTCAGTCCCAAACCAGGGCTTCTACAGCTGGCATCACGCAAACCGAAAGAAGCTAAAGTGGGACTGAGCTAGACCTACCACCAGCAACACTCAGACTATTACACATTGAACTGTGCTCCCCCAAAACTCACACGTGGATGTCCTAAGCCCCAGCATTTCAGAATGTGACCATATGCGGAAATAGGGTCTCTGTAGATGATCAAGTTAAGATGAAGGCATCAGGGTGAGCCCTAATTCATTGTGGCCACATCCTTTCAAAAGGTGAAATTTGGACACAGAGAGAGAGAGACATGGGCAGAATGCCATGAGAAGACCGGAGTGATGCTGTTGCATGCCAAGGAACACCAACCCAGCACAGCACCAGACGCTAGAGGAGCAACACCAAACAGATTCTCCCTCTCAGCCCTCAGAGGAAGCCAGCCCTGCCAACATCTTGACCTCAGACCTCCAGCCTCCAGAACCACGAGACCACACATGTCTGTTGTGAAGTCCCTATTTTGTGGTACTTTGTTACAGCAGCTCCAGCAAACACACAAGGTTCTAGCTCTGCACAGACACAGCAGGCTTGGGGAAGCCTGCTTGTAGTTGAGGACGCCACCTTGGATAGTTAAGGAGGTGGCACTAGTAGTAAAGAACTCACTTGTCAGTGCAGGAGACATAAGATATGTCGGTTTGATCCATGGCTCAGGGAGACCCCCTGGAGGAGGGCATGGATACCTGCTCCAGGATTCTGGCCTGGAGAATCCCATGGACGGAGGAACCTGGCGGGCTACAGTCCATAGGATTTCCAAGAGTCGACACGACCGAAGAGACTTAGCACACATAGTCAAGAGCAAAACTGAGACTGTACCTGAGTCTGACCCACTCCTGTCCATACCCAGATGGGACCTCTCCCAGTAGAGGAGTTGCCAGGCACACAGAAGGACTGACTGTCTCTTCAGAAGGCTGGCATGAGAGACTCCACGTGGGATTAACTTCCAGTTGGGACTTGTGGTGGGCTGACTCCAGATCACTGGTTCCCCGGTGCTGATCTACAGTGGCAACATGGGAAGCTGGTAAAGGAGGTAGATTCCAGGGCACCACATTGGGTAACAGAGCCCCAGGAGCCTCTGATGCTAGACAAGAGACCACACTTGAGAAATATTTGTAGAAAGCAACTTTTCAAAAGGTTCTTTCATTTAGCAAATATTTATTAAGCATCTAGCATATATCTTGCTTGTTTAGTCACTAAGTCATGTCCAACTCCTTTGGGACCCCGTGGGTTGTAGCTTGCCAGGCTCCTTTGTTCATGGAATTTTTTAGGCAAGAATACTGGAGTGGGTGGCCATCTTGTCCTCCAGGGGATTTTCCTAACTTAGGGATCGAACCCAGGTCTATTGCATTGGCAGGCGGATTCTTTATCACTGAGCCACCTAGGAAGCCCCCACCTCAGGCCCATAGTGGCCACTTACTATAAAGAAAAATAGGAAAGTAATTACCGTAATATCATGTGAAAAGATCAAGTATATTTCAGATTGGGAAAACCTCATTTAAAACTTCAGATATACAAGTTAGGTCAACTAGGAAGACAACAAAGCATGTTATGAGAGAATTATGTGAAAACTACCATCATGAAGTTATATGGAACCCTCACTCCCTATAATATTTTAGGGAAATGCTGGGGACGCAGAGACAGCTAGAAGAGTTCTTATTCTAGCTCAGAGGCAAGTGAAGTGGGCAGTCAGACAGGATAGTCACTAAATGTGAGGGTATCAGAGAGGGAGGGTCTGGTTTAAGGAAGTCTTGTTGTTGAGTTGCCAAGTCACGTCTGACTCTTTTGGGACCCTATGGACTGTACCCACCAGGCTACTCTGTCCACAAGATTTTCTAGACAAGAATACTGCAGTAGGTTGCCATTTCTTACGCCAGGGGATCTTCCCAATCCAGGGATCGAACCTGCGTTCCTATGTTGCAGGCTGATCCTTTACCACTGAGCCACCTGGGAAGCCCAAGGAAGTCTTGGGTTGGCCAAAAAGCTTGTTTGGGTTTTTCTGTAACATGGAAAAAACCGAGCAAACTTTTTGGCCAACCCCAAAGAACTTGAACAGGGCATTGTGAAGGGGAGTAAGGGGGTGGGGACAAGGTTCCAGGCAGCTGCCACTGACTGGGCAAAGGCACATTGGTGGCAATGTACACAGTGTATTTTGGAAACAAAGGCTAGTTGGCTGGAACATGAGTTTGCATACTGAAATAGTGGGAAATAGGGTCAGAGGGGTGAGATCAAAGCTTCTCGGGTTGTTCACCAGCGGTTTGCCCACAAATGCCTGCTAATGACTGGATGCAAAGGAAGTGTTAGCAGGACTCGAAGATGAATTTGGAAAATCACCAGACTCAGATTCTCTGTAACAGGACTGGAAAAGGAGGGAAACCAGAACATTTTGATAATGTGAATCATCTAGCGATCACAGACCGTTGCCAAGCTGTTCCACTTAATAAAATACCACAAAGCCCAAAGAAGACAGAGTAAGTGGGTATGTGGCTCTAACAAGAGAACTAAAAGGAATTTGGAAATCAGCAACAAGAGAAATGTGGAGTCTGGCTAGCGGAGGATGGCAGTTTCCATGCACAGCAAGTGAAAAGCTCTCCACCGCCCCCCACCCCCATGAGTGCGCTGGACTCAGGCTTGGTGATGGCAGGGTTAGAGTGAATTCCTTCATCTGGCCCCTCTGGTCCAAGCCCCACACAGATTGTCTGAACCCATCTGTCTTGCTATTGCTGTCTGCTATGGGCAGGGCTGACCCTGAGTCCTGGAACCTGCCCATACTCTTAGGACATCACATCTCTGCTCCCACTGGTCCCTCCTGAGTCCCTGGTGGATTTCTGCCCCTGTCTCAGGGCAGGCTCCCACCCGCCATCCACTCACGGCCCAGCATGCCACCACCTCCTAGCTCAGCATTTTGTGCCTCTCTGGACTGAAACCCTCACTCCTCTCCATGCTGTGGCTAAGAGTCCAGTTTGCTTTCCTCTCTAGAATGTCAGCATAAATGCAGAAGCATGGTTCTTGAGCCCTGTAATCCCATAGCTAACTTCCATGCCTGCCATACTGAAGGACTCAGTGGATATTTACTTACTGAGCTGAATATTAGAGTAGTGATTCCCTTTGAGACAGGAATGAGAACTCTAGGCTTCTGTGGCCGGGAATGTAGGTTTGGGGAGAGCACAGCATAAGAACTGGGAGTAACTGAGCATGATTGGTGGGGGTGAGGTGAGACACACGTGCCAGGCACTGCCAGGCAGGGACAGGCTTGCCAGGGAGTCAGAGTCAGAGATGAAGGGACTACAGATGCACCCTTAGAAGCTACAATAAAGCCTGGAGCAATGCAGGCACAGCATCCACAGGGAGACCCACCTAGAAGTGAAAGAGGCCAGGAAGAGTGGAGACAGGTGCATCATAGGAGTAGAGGGCAGGGAACAGAAGCACCTCTGGTGGACAAAGTGGTCTGTGCCTCCAAAAGGAAGAAAAATACATCATGATTTCTATGGCTGGTGTCATGGGCTGAATGTTTGTGTCCATCCAAATTCATATGTTGATGACCTAACCCCTAATATGATAATATTTGGAGGTGGAGGCTTCTGGAAGATGATTAAGGTCAGATGAAGGTGTGAGGGTGGGCAGCTCATTATGGGATTAGTGCCCTTGTAAGAGGAGGAAGAGACACCAGAGCTCTCTCTCTTCAGCCTCCTGCACTGAGGAAAACCCGTACAAAGACACAGCAAGAAGGCAGCCATCTGCAAACTGGGAAGAGCACCCTCATCAGAGCCCGACTGTGCTGGCACTTCCCCCTAGACTTCCAGCCTCTAGAGCCTTAGAAATAGGTGTCTGTTGCTTAAGCCACACAGTCTGTGGCATTTCGACATCAAAGCCCAGGCTGACTAAGACAGGTGACTGGGATGGAAAGGTCAGAGGTGACAGGATCTTCAGAGAAAATCTTGAGTGGAGGTGACATGGCTCTAGGTGTATGCGAGGGAAGCTGAGAATGAGACAAAGGAGTAACTGCTCAAGGTGTGATGGGCAACTGGATGCAGGCAGCTGAGTGCCAGGAGACCCCAATGTACTGTACCCCATGCCACCCTTCAAAAGGGAGCACCGTATCATGAGAGTCCCAGTTATAGGCATAGAGCCATTCCTCTGCCACTATGCCATCTGGGACATGGCATAGTTATCCGACCTCAGTTTCCTTGTCGGTAAAATGGGGCAACAGGGCTTCACCCTCCTGGCCTTGAACAACTCTGGGTCTCGGTAGCCAATTTGACATTACAGAACCTACAAGGCTTCTGTGACATGCCATCCTCAAGTCTAGAAGGTGAGAGGTATAGAAACAGACATTCTTAGACAAAGTAGGCTGCAAAACATGCCATAAAAATAAGGTACTAAAGACACTGAGGAGAAGGAGAGGAATTCTGAAAGGCTCTAGGAGGAGGTGGCATTTGAGCAGCATGGGCTGAAGATGGCTGAGATGTATGTATCATGGATGTGAGATCCAGCAGGCCCCCCAGCCACCCACTGAGGCAGGAATCATGGGTCTGCTTCACTGGTGAGGGGCTCCAGAGGTCACACAGGTGCCCACGGTCTGAAAGGGGATTCAGACCACATGTGCTTAGCCCCCAAGGACCCGTATCTTTGGCCATCTCCATCCAGGGGGAAGGGGTTTCCCTAGTGGCTCAGACAGTAAAGAATCTGCCTGTATTGCAGGAGACCCGGGTTCGATCTCTGGGTTGGGAAGATTCTCTGGAGAAGGGAATGGCAATCCATTTCAGTATTCTTGCCTAGAGAATCCCATGGACAGAAGAGCCTGGCAGACTACAGTCCATGGAGAGTTGGACACAACTGAGTAACTAACACACACACACACAAACATCCAGGGTAAAGAGGTTCCCAGGCCTCTCTGCAGGGCAGGATAATGAACACACAGAAAAGAGTCTGTAAACAATACAAGGCTGTGTGCAATTGTGTGTACATGGTAGGATAGTGAGTGACTTCCTGGAAGGTAAGGACAGAGAGCAGCGTGGGCAGGGGCTCACCGCACTCCTGCCTAAGCCTTCCTGGGGAGATGGACACCTTCCAGCCAAGTCGACCAGTCAGACTCCAAGGAAAGCAACTGTGATGAAGCAATCAGTGGCAACTGCGTGACTCCAGGAAAACTCTAGAGAGGGTGACACTCAACAAGAGGGTGAACCCCAAGACCCAGAGCATGTCTGTTCCAGCTGGGGACACCTGTCCAGACAGCTCTGAGGCCAGCAGGAGATGAGTGGCTTGTGGGATCTCTGGGGTGTTATATCCTGTGATGCAGGAGACCCCAGTTCCATCCCTGGGTTGGGAAGATTCCCTGGAGAAAGGAATGGCTTACCCACTTCAGTATTCTTACATGTACTGTACCTTACATGTAAGTACAGTATTCTTACATGTACTGTACTGGAAAATTTCATGGTCAGAGGAGCCTGGTGGGCTACAGTCCATGGGGTTGCAAAGAGTCGGACACAACTGAGCAGCTGACACTTTCACTTTCATATCACCAGAGAACACCGGGCCTGGAAGGACCCAGGTCTTGCCACTCTGCCTAAAGGGAGATGTCTTATAAAATCTGCAAATCTCTGAACACACGGGGGTTAAGCATTAGATGTGTCCAGCAAAGGTTCTGATCTGGTCCACGCTGTTTGCACCTACAATTCTGCAACATTTTGCCACAAGCTGGCCAGCCACCCAGAGCCCCAGTGTACACCGTCATGGAGCTGACTGATCCAACACAGCCTCACGTGCTGCCTTTCTTGAACAGTGACTTCTCCAGAGATCAGTCAGACTCCAGAAGGCCAGATGAGGTTTATCTGTTATCAGCAACCACACGATTGTGCGGGGGTGGCTATTGGCGATAAATGAGCTTTGGTGTTCCTACAACTTGGGTTGTTAGTTTGCAGTCCTCATCCAGACACTGAATTGTTCTGTCTGACTATTTTCAGCCCTAGTACTATGTGTTTGGCCCCTTTGACTTGAGCCCCTGCCCCAAGATGGTGCCTCTCACCCCTGTCATTTGCCTGGGCTACCCTAGCACTGGGTGCTGCCAGCAACGGCATGATGTTCTGTGCGGGGCAGGTAGCATCCACCAGGGCTTGTGACATTGGATGAAAGCTCTGACCTTCAGATTCCAGCTTGACCCCAGTGCTTCTCCGGCCCCAGCATCCTACCCCCCAGCCTCCTCCTCCAATTGGAAGTCACAGCCAGCCGCCCCGAGGACTCATCAGGAAACCACCCCATTCCTGCCATCTCCATTTCGACAGTCATCAAGAACAATCTCAGGTTCAAGGGGAAGAGCACAACAGAGCTGGAGTCAGAAATCTCTTGCTTAGCTAATTCCAGACTTTTAAATGTCAACCAGGGTTTGCTATGGTGCCAAAGCTGGATTACTATTACACAAAGTAGGAAAATATCAGACAGAAGGTAGGGGTGGGGCTGGAGAGGAGAAGAAAGAAAGCAGAAGATTCATGGATTTTTTTTTTTTTAACATACGGTTCTGGATCAATTAGGAATCAGGACTCAAGCCATGCAGGAGATGTGGGTTCTATCCCTGGGTCAGGAAAATCCCCTTGAGGAGGGCATGGCAACCCACTTCAGTATTCTTGCCTGGAGAATCCCATGGACAGAAGAGCCTGGCGGGCTACACTGAGTCACAGAGTTGGACACAACTGAAGCAACTGAGCATGCACGCGCACACACACAAAGCACACCTCCCTTTGGTCCTGTCTCAGCTATCCGTACATCACAGATGCACGCTCACTCTAGTTCATCCTTTTTCTAAGGCCAGCTCTACCAAAACCCTAGAATGTTCTGGATGCCAACATAAAGTCCACAGACAGCCCATTCTATCGTGAACCTGCTGCTCCCCGATGATTGGGTTTTCTGGTAAAAAGAAACAAGGACTCCTTTCTCAGAGTGGATTGGGGCAGAAGCTGATCATAGCCACAGGGCTCTGAGTCAGCACTTTTCATGAATCCTTTCATTTAATCCAACACCCCTAGACTGCAGGTCTATGATTTTGTCCAAGTAGAATATTAACATGTCTGTTCTAAATCTTTTTTTCCCCCTTAATTTATTTTTATTATTTTGGGCTGTGCTGGATCTTCATTGCTGTGCCGGTTTTTCTCTAACTGTGACACGCAGGAGCTGCTCTTCAGTTGCTGTGCTGGGGCTTCTCCTCTTGTAGAGCACAGGCTCTAGGGCACAGGGCCTCGGTAGTTTCAGCTCCCAGGTTCTACAGGGCAGACTCAATAGTTAAGGCACACAGGCTTAGTTGCTCTGTGGAATGTGGGAGACACTAGGGATCGAACCTGTGTCTCCTGCACTAGAAGGCGATTCTTTACCACTGAGCCGCCAGGGAAGCCTTGTCCTAAATCTTAACTGGAGCAAAATTTTGACACAGGGTTTTGAGTTACGCATGGAGAGTTTCACAGGAGATGCTAAAACAGTGTCTTGTTTGAACATCTGTCCCGGAGAATTTGGGAGACCGGGTACCCATGTATCGGAACAGGGGAAAATTCTTGAGTAGTTGCTATGTGCCAAGTGAGGAAACTGGTTTCACTTTTAGTGTTTCCTAGAAATCCTGAAGTATGCCCATCTTCTATACAGAGGAAACTCGTCCCCAGAGAGACAACTGACTTGCCTAAAATCACACAACAAGAAAGCAGCAGGGTCAGGCTCATGTGCAAAGCCTCTGGAGGCGCCCCCCAACTGCCTACAGAGATGGAGAGGAATTCATTCACAGAACATGGCTTCACAGCGACTCCAAAAGTCCTTTGCCCTCTTGACACCTCACAGCCACCCCTGAGTTGATCTGAGGAATAACAGTTCTCTCAGAGAAGCTGAGGAATCAAAATGCAACACACACAGTGGGCCCTGGGTGTGTGCAAAGATGCAGTTCACAAGATGACAGCAGATTAAGCTGTTTGTCCCTCACATGCATCACCCAACCAGCTCCCGACCACTCTGCTGTGTGGGCCTGACAGTAACAATACATCCCGGTGGACTAATTAGCACTAACAACTCAGGTCACACCAAGGCCACTTAGGGAAACAAGTGCAGAAGAGAACACAGAGGAGCGCTGGAGCTGAGGACAGGAGAAAAAAGGAACACAGTTATAGAAGAAGGGGTCCACCCATGTCTCTGCAAAAGGTATAATTTGTAGAAGACTGTCACACAGAGTAAAGTAAGTCAGAAAGAGAAAAACAAACATTGTACATTAACACACACATGTGGAATCTAGAAAAATGGTAGAGATGATCTTATTTGCAAAGCAGAAATAGAGACAAAGATGTAGAGAACAAGCGTATGGAAACGGGGGAAAGGGCTGGCTGGGATGAGTTTGTGAGATCTGCGACTGACATATATACACTGCCATGCATAAAACAGATCAGACGGTAAAGCGTCTGTCTACAATGCGGGAGACCTGGGTTCAGTCCCTGGGTTGGGAAGATTCCCCTGGAGAAGGAAATGGCAATCCACTCCAGTACTATTGCTTGGAAAATCCCATGGACAGAGGAGCCTTGTAGGCTACAGTCCCATGGGGTCACAGAGAGTCGGACATGACTGAGCGGCTTCACTTCACTTCACTTCAATGAGTACTTACTGTATAGCACAGGGAACCCTACTCAGTGCTCTGTGGTGACCTGAATGGGAAGGAAATCCAAAAAAGAGGGGATATATGTGTATGTATGGCTGATTCACCTTACTGTACAGCAGAAACGAACACAACATTGTCAAGCAACTACCCTCCAATAAAAATTCCAAAAAGGAAGGGAGAGAAGAAGCAGTTTTCTCTCTCCATGTCTTTCTCTGCTTAAATCAAGGATGGGTTTGCTTCTGAGAAATGCAAGCAGCCAGGAGCTGGGCAGTTGCATTCCACAGCAAAAAGGGACAAAACAACTCCCTTTCCAGCTCCTGGTACAAGTGGAACCTTGGCTGAAGCACCAAAGGAGCAGATGACTTAATTTTGAACTCTCGAGTGAGAGGAAGCCTCAGGAAGCAGAAGAGGGAATGAACCTAAACTTGGGGAAATAAGATCTGGTATTCCAAGGGCTCCCCACTTGCTGCCTGTGGAGAGGGCACCCAGCAACCACCCCTGACTTTGTGGTTTGGTCTTCCCAGTAATTCTGAACCTGTGTCCATCATTCCCACTAATGTATTAGTCTCTGAAATGTAGCCAAGCAGGCAGGCCCAGTGGGGCTTGGAAATGCCGAGGGAGCAAGCTCCCTGATGGCCTATGATTTATGGAGGTACTTGTGCCAGTCGCTCAGTCATGTCTCACTCTTTGCAAGTCCATGGACTGTAGCCTGCGAAGCTCCTCTGTCCCTGGAATTCTCCAGGCAAGAATATTGGAGTGGGCTCTTATTCCCTTCTCCAGGGGATCTTCCTGACCCAGGGATCGAACCTGGGTCTCCTGCATTGCAGGCAGATTCTTTACCACTGGTGCCACCTGGGAAGCCCAAAGGCTCGTGCTCTAGGTGAGACTTAAATTCACAACCTCCGCATTGCTCTGCATGTACTACTGTATAAGTACCGTGCACTAACGGATTGCACCGCTAGAGCTCTGAGGTTCTTGTGGGTAGCCGCTTTTTTTGATGCAGGTGGAAACATGGCAGCAGTGGAAGGGATGTGTTAAAAGAAAGCTCCCTCTCTCTGCTTTTCCTGAGTGGCTGACCATCTTCTTCCTCCTCACAGGACCTCCAGGAGGGACATCCAGATAGGGACCAATGCTCCCATTTTGCAGATGGGAAGACTGAGAATAGTCTGTTTTAACTGAGTTGGAGCTTTAGGGACGGTGATAAGGAAACCAAGCCAACAGACTGATGGTCCTATCTGACTCTATTGGTAAGAATCTTTGAGCCTCCTGACCCAAGATGCTGGCCTAAGTTCCCGATAGAGTTGCAGGCGTGAAGCCATCTAGTGATGCGGGGAGTTTTGATGAGCTGAACTTTGAGAAAGAAGGCAGTGGAAAGGGAGCTGCAGACATATTAGCCTCACTGAGCACAAGTGCTCCTCTCTTCTGTAAAAATGTCCGTAACACACCTGCCTGGTGACGCCTGAAAATTAAATGAGATGATGGATGTGCTCTCTCCCAGCAGAATTCCACACCTGCAATAGCCCTCAGAGATAAAATAATCAGAACTTACATCTACCAAGGGCTCACTAAGTGCCACGGTGTGCTCAGCATTGGGTATCACATCTCTCTCTTTGGATATGAATGAGGCATGAGCAGAGCTGCCGCGGCTGTGGACAGGCTGTGTGGAGCCTTGACGATCCTTGGCATTTTCCATGGTATTCAGGACCTCCAGAGGATCCTCCAGCATTAACACAGAAACAAGACCCACGTATCACTGGAGGACCCCTGAATTTCCCTCCCTTTGATCTGAGACATGCCGCGGCAAGGAGACACTGGTGTGTACCCAGGCCCTTTGTCCTTCGTGGGGAAGAAGCCCTAGTCAAAGTAAAGTCCGTACTCGGTGACCAATGGTGGTTTAAAACGGAAACCTTTCTACCATGATTTTTCTGATCCATAGTGCCAGTAAAAGACATTTGCTCATGTGGCTCACCTGACCAAGGAGGGGTCTGGAGGGGTTTTAAGAAACCCCCAAAGACTTCTCAGCCTTGAGTCTGGACCTCAGTGACTAAACACAACAGAACATGTTTAGTCGCTCAGTCATCTCCAACTCTGCGATCCCAAGGACTGTAGCCCGCCAGGCTCCTCTGTCCATGGGATTCCCCAGGCAAGAGTACTGGAGTGTGTTGCCATTTCCCTCTCCAGGGGATCTTCCCCACCCAGGAACCGAAGCTGGATTTCCTGCATTGACTGCTGGGTTCTTTACCATTGAGCCACCAGGGAGGACCCAGTATACAATTGAGAACACAGATAAATAAGGAATTGTGGATGCCCCTGCCCACTCTACCCTGATCCAGAAATTCTATCCTAGGGTCACTGACCATGGACTGGAGAAACCAAGATTCGCCTGGGAGGATGAAGTTTTCAGGAACAAGGAGACCCTTGGACTGAGCTTTCTATACTTTTTCTTCCAAAAAAGAAACACCTAGCACCTCTGTTGGAAGCAGGCATTGCACCTACTTCCTAGGCAGAATGTCTTTTTAACTGCATCTCCAAAAGAACCTGAGCCAAGGTGTTCTAGAAAGAATCCTCCCCACCAAAGAATTCTGAGTGGGAGGCTGCATCCTCCTCTTTTTTGAAGGAGCTTTACACCCCCAAGTTGTATCTCTGAAGGGAGTGAAGGCTCCTGGGGGCTGAGATACAGTCTTTCGCCCAATCTCAACTAACAAAAGCAAACTGTAGCCTGGAATGGGAGGGGCACGCTCCCCTCCCCCCTCCTTTTAAAATCATTTTTTCCCCCTTAAATGAAATTGGTCTTTTATCTCTTTGTGTACTCAGAACCTCGGAGCTCAAAGCTTTCTCAGCGCAACTGAGAAGTCACTACCTCTTGGATTGATAAATAGAGCAGCTTTAAAATGCTTAGAACTGAAGACAGACCAACTGTGGCGAGAGAAAGTAAACACATCCCCGCATCAGTCAACCCTAGCACGCTCCTCGCTGAGATTACAAACTGCAATTCCTGCCGGAGCTGGTGAGGATGCTGGAGGAGACTGGGGCGGGGTTGCGGAGGGCAGAGCCACAGAGCAGCCTCCTCTGCTTCTTAGTCATGTCCCAGAGGAGACGGGTCACCTGGGAGTCCTCTCAGGACTCAGTTTGGACGTTCCTAAGCATAGCCGGCTCTGCCAACTGGTTTCACGCCGGAAAATGTCCCAAGAGAAAAAGGAACCCCGCTTCCTTCTTTTGATCTCAAGGGGTTCCTCTGCCTTACCCCTACTCTCTGTGTGCAGGTGAAATTCGCCAGTGAGAGAACTGGATTTTTTCACAAAATAGACTGTGATCGCTACATAATTTGATATGACTATTTGAGGAACTTTTCCCATGAAAAATCCATACTTTAAACACTCTCCCCCCAAACATACACACACAAACTGTTTTTATGAGAACCAATTAATAAATGCTAATTCATCCAGGCATATCTCCACTAAATTACTCTTTCATTTAATTGCAGGGGAATTTTCCATTACTAAACTCTCCCTTGCTGATTTTTTTTTGCATTATTTATACATTATTTCAGTTTCACTAATAGTGAGGTTGGTATGCGATATTATCTGCTGTTTGTAAGTTTTAAATTTCTTTTCATTTAACATGTTTCCTCATTCTTGTCCCTCCACGTAATCTGGGAGAAACATCATTAAAAGCAGACAAGATTTTAAACATAAATGATGGAAACAGGCACTGGCTGAAATGAACCTGACAGGACAGTGTCTTGTCTGATGAAACTGCTCTGATTTCAGGCATGCGTGGGTGTGCGGGAGCGTGTGTCTCCACTTTGGATTAATGTGGAAATGTTTTCCTATGTCAGTGAGTCACAAGTCAATCTACGGAAAAGATTGTGGGTTCAGAACTAGGAATGATCCCAGGGGCTTTAATAATAAAAATAAACAACACTTAAATCTCTTTATAAGCCACCAGAGCACAATGTCTCTTTTCTTGCTTCCTTTTTGTGGGCACCAAATCCAAACTTTGATGTCTAGACACCCCAAATTCAGACCAGCCAGTCCCCAAAGATCCTGCCTTTTTATGCATGAACAAGTGGGGATTCTGGTGATGGTGATGGTTTGGGGAATGTGGTTGAGATCATATTCAAAAGGACGTGTTTTAAAGTAGAATTTTGATTTCCTTATATTGAATGGCAACGTTTCCAAGTACCTGGCTACCTTCATTTCTGAAATGAGTTCTTTCTTTTTCCCCTCCAATCACCTTCTTCCCTTCTAGGCTCCCCTCCCTCATTGTCTCCTTTTAGTGTCTTACTTTTTCTCTTTAGTCTCTCCCTTCTTTTTCTTTCACACGAACACATTCTAGGGAATGTGAATGATTAAACTGTTTACTCTGAGGTTTGAGGTTTAGGTATGAAAAGTCATGTCACTGTAAGTAAAGTTTCACCTTTATACCCAACTCTATCAATAATTACAGAGCAAGGATGACGGTTAGTAAATCTTTCTTACAATTTGCTCTTACAAAAATGATACCATTTATTCTGAGTGTACTGAGCTCCCTTGATCTTACTTTTCACAAAAATTAATTACAAAGCTGAGTAACCTCCAAAATGAAGTCAGTATATAAAGGGATGTATATTTCTGGGAAAAGGCATACACATAAAACACGTGCCATATTAAAATTCAAGATTCGTGGCCATAAATAGAAACTTTTGACATGTAGTTATAATGGTAGGTGCTCCCCTCTGAACCAAAATATCTCTTAATAATTAAATTTCTGAGATTGATTTTTGTGTTTTTTTTTTTCCCCTCCACTTCCTTTGTCCTCTTCAGTAAAATTAGGTACAGTCCTTTTGGGTACAGACTGATAAAATTAATTAACTTTCCTTCCACCCCAAAAATGTCCCAAATAAATGCTTCCAATAGACATCAAAAAAGTGTCAATTAGAAATAATTACTTCTTATCAATCAGTGGGGCAATTAAAGTGACAAAGCTTGAAAAGATACTTATCTTAAAACTAATTCACAAGGTAGCTAAATTATCTCCTAATTAACTTGCATGGAGGAGGGTTGGAGGATGGACCATCTCCAAACAAAGATGAATTGAGGAACCCCAATACCTCTTTATGTTCCTCAAGACCTTTTCTCATCCCTAGACCTTATTTTCAACCCAGGCAAGAAACCTGGGAAGAAAACAGTTTCTTGGCTTCCTTTGCTCCTTTTTAAAACCGAGAGGAGGGTATGGGGGGCTCTCCATCTGTGATCTAAGGAAGTTAGGGAAACGCTCTTTCCTTAATGAAAAGTCTCATCTTACTTCTTGAATAATATATTTTCAGGAGTTGGGGGAAGAGGATTTCTGAAAAGTTACTGTGCATAACTTTTAATAACAACGTGCTTGCTTTTTTTAACTGAGCCCTCTTCCTCACGGATGTAGTACTGTTTACATTCTAATATTTATGTGGCATCTTTTACTCTTTAAAGAGAAGTTCTTGCTCAGGATCTCTATTCCTTGATGCTAAAGAAAACTCCCAGTGGATTTTACGGCCTGTTCATCCCATCGCTGACCATCGGCAAATCAGACTCATCCACTCTTCGCTCTCCACATCCCTTCAGAATAAAACAGTAGGGAGGAAAAAAGAAATTTTAAAGATCCCTCTGCAAAGCAAGATCAGCCGGGGGTGAGCCGCAGTGGCTGGGGCGGCAGAGGCCGCGCAAAACTTTTCTCAGCGCGTTTCGTTCCATCTGAAACCGTGAGCTGGGCCTCGCTTCCGCGAAAAGATCCCGCCGGCCGCCTTCATCCCATTTTGCTCCAGGGAAAAGCTTCAAGAAGGCTTCTGCAGGCAAAGTCCAGGCAGAGCCATGAACTCACGGAGAAAGAAGGAAATCTCTAAGACCAACAAGGATAATGGGTTTATAAAAAAACTGGAGGGCTCAGCTTGTGAATTTAGCTCTAAATACAGACAATGGTGTCAGGTGATTAGAAAGACGGAGGATCTCTCACTCAGATTTACCTGGAGAGGATTTGGAAAAGAAACAGGGGACAGCTTGAATCTTTTGAGCTATGCTTTAAGCAATTTTCTTCTGTTTCGTTAGCATTAAATTAAACTATAGGAGAAAGCCTTTCTCTCTCTCTCAGATTTATTTTTTTTATTTGTTTTGGGGAGAGGATTGAAGAAGTCCCCTCTAGACAGAAAATACTTCCGTCCCAGGCCCCGCCTGCGGTAGGGGCGAAACCGCTCCCTCCCCAAACCCAAGGGCAATTGCTTCCGAGCTAATGGAAAAGCAGGGTCTCGTCATCTGGGTTTGGGGATGATTAAAAATAAAATAAAAATAAATCGTGCCCTTTCTTCTTTCCCTCTTGATTTCCATATATTCTAACGAGCGCTTCCGTAATGACAATCAGTAGTGAAAACAAAATCCAGCCAACCCGAGGGACCGTGACATCGTCTTATTTCTCACGCAGCGACAGAGAGGAAAAGGTCTGGTCCAGGACTGTAAATTCGAGGACCGAGAGAGAGCACCCACTCTTATCACCGCCAGAGCGGTCAGGGGAAGGTCGGCGGCGGCTTAAGGGTTGGGTAGAAAGAAACCCGGAGCGGAGCAGAAGCTGCGGGACCAGCCTGGCGTGGGATCCGGCACCTGACGCCGCGCCGCGCTCTCGGCCTGGAGACCANCCCCTCCACTTCCTTTGTCCTCTTCAGTAAAATTAGGTACAGTCCTTTTGGGTACAGACTGATAAAATTAATTAACTTTCCTTCCACCCCAAAAATGTCCCAAATAAATGCTTCCAATAGACATCAAAAAAGTGTCAATTAGAAATAATTACTTCTTATCAATCAGTGGGGCAATTAAAGTGACAAAGCTTGAAAAGATACTTATCTTAAAACTAATTCACAAGGTAGCTAAATTATCTCCTAATTAACTTGCATGGAGGAGGGTTGGAGGATGGATCATCTCCAAACAAAGATGAATTGAGGAACCCCAATACCTCTTTATGTTCCTCAAGACCTTTTCTCATCCCTAGACCTTATTTTCAACCCAGGCAAGAAACCTGGGAAGAAAACAGTTTCTTGGCTTCCTTTGCTCCTTTTTAAAACCGAGAGGAGGGTATGGGGGGCTCTCCATCTGTGATCTAAGGAAGTTAGGGAAACGCTCTTTCCTTAATGAAAAGTCTCATCTTACTTCTTGAATAATATATTTTCAGGAGTTGGGGGAAGAGGATTTCTGAAAAGTTACTGTGCATAACTTTTAATAACAACGTGCTTGCTTTTTTTAACTGAGCCCTCTTCCTCACGGATGTAGTACTGTTTACATTCTAATATTTATGTGGCATCTTTTACTCTTTAAAGAGAAGTTCTTGCTCAGGATCTCTATTCCTTGATGCTAAAGAAAACTCCCAGTGGATTTTACGGCCCGTTCATCCCATCGCTGACCATCGGCAAATCAGACTCATCCACTCTTCGCTCTCCACATCCCTTCAGAATAAAACAGTAGGGAGGAAAAAAGAAATTTTAAAGATCCCTCTGCAAAGCAAGATCAGCCGGGGGTGAGCCGCAGTGGCTGGGGCGGCAGAGGCCGCGCAAAACTTTTCTCAGCGCGTTTCGTTCCATCTGAAACCGTGAGCTGGGCCTCGCTTCCGCGAAAAGATCCCGCCGGCCGCCTTCATCCCATTTTGCTCCAGGGAAAAGCTTCAAGAAGGCTTCTGCAGGCAAAGTCCAGGCAGAGCCATGAACTCACGGAGAAAGAAGGAAATCTCTAAGACCAACAAGGATAATGGGTTTATAAAAAAACTGGAGGGCTCAGCTTGTGAATTTAGCTCTAAATACAGACAATGGTGTCAGGTGATTAGAAAGACGGAGGATCTCTCACTCAGATTTACCTGGAGAGGATTTGGAAAAGAAACAGGGGACAGCTTGAATCTTTTGAGCTATGCTTTAAGCAATTTTCTTCTGTTTCGTTAGCATTAAATTAAACTATAGGAGAGAGCCTTTCTCTCTCTCTCAGATTTATTTTTTTTATTTGTTTTGGGGAGAGGATTGAAGAAGTCCCCTCTAGACAGAAAATACTTCCGTCCCAGGCCCCGCCTGCGGTAGGGGCGAAACCGCTCCCTCCCCAAACCCAAGGGCAATTGCTTCCGAGCTAATGGAAAAGCAGGGTCTCGTCATCTGGGTTTGGGGATGATTAAAAATAAAATAAAAATAAATCGTGCCCTTTCTTCTTTCCCTCTTGATTTCCATATATTCTAACGAGCGCTTCCGTAATGACAATCAGTAGTGAAAACAAAATCCAGCCAACCCGAGGGACCGTGACATCGTCTTATTTCTCACGCAGCGACAGAGAGGAAAAGGTCTGGTCCAGGACTGTAAATTCGAGGACCGAGAGAGAGCACCCACTCTTATCACCGCCAGAGCGGTCAGGGGAAGGTCGGCGGCGGCTTAAGGGTTGGGTAGAAAGAAACCCGGAGCGGAGCAGAAGCTGCGGAACCAGCCTGGCGTGGGATCCGGCACCTGACGCCGCGCCGCGCTCTCGGCCTGGAGACCAGTCCTGATTCCGAGGCGAGGGCGACGTGCGTCTTTATACCCGCATTAGGCTAAAGACTAAGAGACTAAAACCTGCTCCTGGTCCCAGAAAGTGGTCAAGGAGCTTTTATGACGCCTGGGCGCGGAGTAAGGAGTGCCAGGCGCTCCGCTGAGTCTCCTGGCTCGCCGACCCCGCCGCTCCCGGGAGCATTGGTGAGATTTCCACTCCGCTCCCCCGAAGGCCGGGCGCCCACAGAGCGGGGCAAGGACCGCGGTGGCTTCGCTCACCTCCGGGCACCGGGACCGGGAGGGAGCGTGCTGCTGACTCCGTCTCCGGTGGTGGAGCGAACCCGAATGAGAAACCTTCGGGCGTCCACGGGGGTCCCCGCGCCTGTACCGGGGATCCTCCGCCTCCAGTCCCAGAGCAGCGCGGCGCTCTGGGCTAAATTGAGATCTCAGCCGCGCGCAGCGCCCGATGCGACCCTCCTTATTATAACAAATGTCCCGCTTGCCGAGCGGGACTTCATATTCTCCGAGAATTCATCTGAAATATTGATTTCCTCTCACTCCACCGGCCCAAATCGATAGCGTTGCGCCCTGGCCCCATAAATCGCCTTCCCCGCGGCTGGCCCGGCTCCATCCATCACCGCGGACCGGGCCGTGACTCCTGCTCGCTGTCCACACTTGCTGAGCGCCGGGCGGGCCATGCCCACTGTGCTGACCGGCCCCAGCCCTGCGGCTCCTTCCTGGCACAGACCACCCCGACCTGAGCCCAGAGGTCTCGGAGAGTCGGCGCCGCGGCCAGGGAGCCCGAGCGCTTTTGAAGGCCGTGGACCCGGATGCCGGTGGGGAGCGGGATTCGGCCCGCGGAGGACTCAGTCCTCGCCCGGCCGGATGCCCCGCACGCGGGTCCCCTTCTGACCTGTGTTGAGCAAGGAGGAGTCCGATAGCCCTCCAGTGCGCTCACGGCTCCTGGGCCCCGGACCGCGGGCTTCTCTCGTATGGGCTGGAGAGGTGCGCGGGGCTCAGGGTCCCGCCTGGGGAGCCTCAGGAGAGAGCTGCGCGCACCCGGGGACGAGGGCTTAGAGGTCGGGAGCAGGGGAGCTGCAAGTCCAGCAGGGGCGCGGCGTAGGGCCTGAGAGCGCGCAGGATGGCCACTCTGACGGGCCAGGCGAGAGGCGGATGGGACGCGGACACTCCTCTGACCCCATGGAGAGCTCCTCGCCCCTCCCGGTGGTCCGCAGAAACCCAGGCCTGGGAAGGTCGGTTCCGCCGGGCCGAGGGGAGACCTCAGGGCCCAAGAGAGTGGCGAGGCGGCCGCTGCGGAGAGCCAGGCCCGAGGCGTCCCCAGCTGCGCCCCCACGCAAGGGGTCCAGTGAGCCGCGAGCCCCACCGACCCAAGCGCACGCACGGACGCACAGCGACGCGGGGGCTCCGGGGGTCCCCGGCCACGCCGCGTTCTTACCGGATCTAATGGAGTTGTGAGGCATCCCGGAGAGTCGCTCGCAGCCCGCCGAGGGCTCAGGGCTTCCTCACGCAGGTCCGCGCCGCGCCCGCCGCCACGCCGCTGCCCTGCACAGACCCGGGCACGGGTATTAGACTCCGGCCCGCCGCCTTAGACCTCCTCCCCAGGCCCTACCCCGAGGCTTTCATCGCCAGGCAGTGGTCGCAGGATTTTCAGTCTAAGAGTGGCCAACCTCAGGCCGGCTTAACCCATGCGGCCGTCCGGAAGAGCCGGCGTTGGGGTCCGCTGGGCAGCGCCAAACTCTAACCCGCTGCCCTCCGCTCGGCTGCCCCAGCCTCATCTAGTTTAACTTGAGAGAGAAAAGGCTGCTGGGCTTCCTGGGACCCTCTCCCTTCTCGATTCACCCCTCTCTCCCACTCAGCTTTCAGCCAACCCCTGGGCGGCATACCTGGCCAGCCGGCCACAGGCCCTCACTGCCTGTGTCCGCCCTCGAGGGTGCCCTGGACCCCGTGTCTCTCCTCCTTCCGAAGTTTGTTCCCATCCACCCGGCATCGCCGACTGGTTTTATCCCGCCAGGGCCCGGAGAGATGGGTCTGGAGAGGCTCGCAGGCCGCCGATTGGCTGGCTGGGTGCGGGAAGGGGAGGATTTTGCAAGGGGGACATGGCTGAGTGGACTCAGGAGTTAGAAACATTCACTGGAGCTTCTGTTTCCAGTGGAGAGAGGAGAGAGAGGCAGCTGAGCCCTAACTCAGCAGGCCTGGAAAGATCTGAGGAGTGTGCGATGGAGGCTTTAGAGCCTGAGGACAGGGGTCTCTGGGAACCTCTGGGCCAGTGAAGCCCGCCACCTTTCTTGCTCCCTGAAGAATTTGAACTTGGGGGAAGAGTTCAGAGGACAGGCCTAGTTGAGGGCCTAGATTGCCTAGATTACAACTCAACCTGGAAGTATGTTAGAAAGGGACAGGGTGAGCTGACCTTTGCCTTGTCTGCAGGAATAAGCAGCCTCAGGGGAGCAGGGGTAAGAAGGGTTGGATAAGAAGGGCTCTCGGTGGAGATGAGAAGCCCTTGGTGGGGGCGAAAGCTTCCTCCCCTTCTTCATTGCTCTCCTCTTCTGTTGAGGAAGCAGATGCAGGGATGGCTGTGTGGGTGAACCAATGTCCTACAGAGCCAGCGGGTGCTCCCACACTCAGGCCTGCTCTGGACTCAGGGGTACAGCTCGGGGGAGAGCGATGCTTGTAACTGGGAGGGGCTGCTCTGGGGTGCAGAGGCCAGAGCCACTGGGGTGAGAGGGAAGGGATGAGGCAGAGGAAACAGGGGTAATCCCGGAGTGTGTGTGCACGTGTTTGAATAGCGCACGCGCGCACACACACACACACACACACATCACCCCACAAAAGCTTTCAGGTTAATCCATTTCCTCCTCCTGCCCAGCCTTGCTCTTTCTGGATTTAGCAGAATGAATCATTCTATGGATAGAAAAAGAATATGTATGTCCTGAAATGGGTCCTCCACCCCTACATGTGACTTGAAACAAAAAACAATTGGTGCTTTATTATTTTAAGTGCTTCTCGAAAATTGTTACTTAAGATTGCTCTGTGGTTTCACAATGTTCAGATATTCTGCTTCTCTAGTCAGACCTCCCCCCAGCTCCACTCTCAGCCCAGAGAGACAGAGAAAAGAAGAGTGACGGGGTGAAAGTGGACCTGGGTATAGGTCCCACAGACCCCTCTGCCCTGCCTCTGCCAGTTTGCTGCTCTGATGCCTGCCCTGTTGTCTGTAGGGGAGCTGTGAAATGTGGAGGCCGCTCAGAGACTGTCCGCCCAAGCTCCCCTCCTGCCTGGGGTTGGGGGAGGGCAGTGCTCCATCCAGGGTGAGCCTGACAAGCCCTCACCCAAACAGTTCTGCAAACCTCAGATTTGACCAGGCCAAGGGGCTGACAGGTACCAATAGCCTTTAAAATGCACGCATTCAGTCTTGCCAATGCTTTCCTCCTGTTCGGCAAAACAAAGCCCCTTCTCCCTCTTTGCTTTTAGAAAAATTTCTCAGAAGACAAAAACAGCAAGTTATTGAAACATTCAGGTCCCAGTTGTGAGTTCGTGTTTTAAAAAATTCATTTTACTGTGACAACTTAATCTGCACATCTGCACACCTTGAGAACAGCCCACCCTCAGATTGGGATGACAGTGGGTTACCAAGAGGAGGCACCATGGACGAGTTCTTCCAAAGCCAAGAGCCAACAGGCAGTGAGAACACAGTGAGCTCCGTTGCCTCTGGGTCTGGTTCTGCTTTCTAATTACAATGGGAAATAAGAACTGAGTTCCCTGCTACTTTCTAATTCTTTTCAACCAAGGCCAAAGAAATGGTTATTAACCAGTATCCTGACTTTTTTGCAAAATGAAGCTGAAAAAAACTATATATATATAATTTTCCCAGGTGGTGCAGTGGTGAAGAATTCACCTGCTAATGCAAAAGACGCAGGAGATGCAAGACTTGAGTTCGATCCCTGGGTCAGGAAGTTCCCCTGGAGGAGGAAATGGCAACCCACTCCATTATTCTTGCCTGGAAAATTCCATGGACAGAGGGGCCTAGAGGTCTATAGACCACGGGGTCACAAAGAGTCGGACACAACTGTGCATGCATGCCATTTGCTCCACAAAGTGTGTATATATATATATTAACAATTATATACATATAATTTTAAAAATGGTTTTTATCACAGTTTTTTCTCAAACAGGAGAATTCCATGATCCTTTTAGTTAAGCATGAACATCTCAAGCCTTCCTTTGATGTAATTACAATTTCCAAATAAATTTAGCATGCTAAGATGCTGAGAGCAATGGGAAATTTAGTACTTCTTTCAAAATCCGACACCTTCTGCCCTTCTCAGATGTGATGTCCATAAGCTTTTCACACCGAGACTATCATCTGGCAATGTGTGGTTTAAACCCGGTTATGATTTTTTTAAACTCAGTGTTTTTCCAAGAAAATGTAATTATTTGCCGATATGAAAATCAATAGGGAAGAGAGAGTAACTTTGGTTTCCTTTAAAAATCTGGCAGATGTGGCCACAGATCTGAGTGTTTCTTTGTGGAAATGAATTGTCTTGTGGTTCAACATTCCAAGAGGTTAATATACATCCCAGGTGGCTGCCTAACCCCCATGAGTCTTCTGAGATTTTAAAATTCCAAGTTGATCCACTGAACCTTCCAAAGGGGGTCTGTCTTTCCACAATTCAGCTGAAATCCACCCAGCTGGGGATGAGACTGAGGACATTCCCTAGATGTGGGGTTTGGGGTGCTAAAATGCCCAACTGTCCTGGGGAAACCAGAATGAGCTGGTCATGTCAGCTGATAGAGTTGGGAAGGAAGGTGGTCTGGGGTCTTTTATAAGAAGCTCAGTTTAAACTGTCTCTGGGTTGGGTGCAGATGGAATTCTGCAACCTCCTGGCTCAGGTCCTTGAACCCCAGAGTGGGTCCACAGGCTTCTCTCCCTATCACCTCTCTATAGCCTAGGTGAAGGGACCCAAGACCTCTTCCATCCAGAGGAGGAGATCCCAGTCCCCAGCTATCTTTGGGGAGATACTTGCTCCCTGCTTACCCACTATGCCACCTTCCCCTACATGGTAAACGATCCCAGGACTAAAGTGCATCCTTTGGGAAAGAAACTGCAGCTCCCTACCCTGAGTTAGAAGGCTAGCTTGTCACCCCTGGCTGTGTGAAATGGGATCATTCCTTTTCTCTGAATCTTACTTTCTTCTTCTGTAGCATATGGATGGGGGTAGCAGTGGGAGTAAGAGGGTGAGGAGGGTGAGACCCACCTCATTGCCTTGCTGTGAGGATGAATAGAATTATGAACGTAAAAGGCCTTTGAAAACTGCAGCTCTGTACAAAAGTTAATTATTATTAGACAACAAAGGCCGGGCAATACTTCCAAGAAGGGCAGAGTTAAAGCTCCTCTAAAATTTTGCTGTGCAAGTCGGTTCCTTTCATCCTTTCCCAGCAGCACTGTGCATTCGTCAAACAGCCATGTGAGCCACTGGGTGATGGACAGGTGAGCTGTGGGGCAGGAAAGGGCCAGTGAGCATGCGCTGATTCTGTGGGTACAGGGTGGGTGTAGGGAATGCTCTGGGGCTGGGGATGTCTGTGAGGGGTGCAATGAATAGTTTCTGTCCCAGAAAGAGGGCAGCAGAGTCAGTGCATATGTGTATGGGGAGGGGGGGCGGCGCCGGGGCAGAGCTTTGATGCCCTGAGAAGTGCTCAGGGCACCACTCTCTCCCCCTTCCTCACTTCTCAGACCTGTCCAATTGTGTCACAGCCAGGTGGGATTTTTACCTTGCCCCCCATGCCTCAGGAAGTGGCCGACAGTGTGCCCTGAGGCGTCCTGGCGGCTGTGCCAGAGAATCAATCATTAATTACCCTGGCCTCCTCCTCTCCTCCACTCACCCTCCGGGCTTTCAAAACACAGAAATACAAATACAGATCCTGGCAGGGGAAAGGAAAGTGGAAGGCAGTTTGGAAAAAGCCACCCTTGGCATCTGTCCAGTTGCTTTGGGGGTTGGAGATGTGTCCTGGGCACAGGTCTCTGGAGCTCTTTGCCTACCCCAAAGCACCTGGTGGCTGCTACCTGGGCTGGTAGAGAGCAGGGAGACTTGGTATTTTCAGAGTTGAATAAGAAAGAATCTCCTTTGGGGAAGCAGAGAGAGGTCAGATTTTTTTTTTTTTCTCCTGCTTTTAACAGTGTTTTAAAAAGTTGTAAATAATGACCTAGGTTCCTTTGCCACCCGTTTTGCAGATGAGAAGACTGAGGCCAAGGAAAAGTGAGTACAATTTCCAAGGTTACCCAGCTGGTAGGTGGCTGACTCAATGTTCAAATAAACACAAGGCACCCGGGTCTGGCCTTAGATGTTAGAAATTCTGCTCACTCCTGCCTAGTTCCCTCACTCCCCAGCACCTACTCTACCTCCTATCAGAAAGGAAGGTTCTGGATCCCAGGGTGTGGTCAGGGTGAGATCAAACTCCCAGGGCCAGAGAACTTTCCTGCCACAGGAGACAAGTGCAGCTCACCAGGCAGGAATGCCCTCCCTTTTGCCCAGCCCCAGAGTCCAGCCCAGAGCAGAGGGGGTCAAGACACAGGAGTCCTCTTAGGTGGACACCAGGGCACTGAAGTGGGCTGCCCTCCTGACAGCTGTCCTTGGAGAGGTGCCAAGGGAAAAAAACAGGTCTGAGACTTTTCATCAGATCCAAGGTTGGTTTTGTTCTTAGTGGCCTTGGAAGGCCAGAGGTGTCTGATGTTGGCACAAACCATAGAACAGAGCCTGGTAGTGCCCAGGGCCCTGATGAAAGAATCTGAGACCCTGGCGATAGGGTGGGAGAAGGGGGGAGAAGCTGAGGGATAGAGAAGGAGTTGGAAGGTCTAACCTGCCTCTTGCCCCCAGCCTTCACTGCCTACCCCCCGGAAGGCTTCCCACTTTCTAAGCTGAGTAGCCCTGGGCACCTTGCCATGCTTTGGGCCTTGGCTGGGCCCAAAACTCTCTCCCTGTTTGGACCTCTTGCATTCTTCCCACAGACTCTACAGCCTTTGACTCCCCTGTGTCTGGAGGAGCAGAGCTTTGGCCTCTCCGTTTTTGGTCTTTAGGGTCTAGTTGTCCCAACAGTGTGGTCCTCTTTGGTCCCTATAAGAGGAGGGGACATGCCATCACATTGATGGAACACTGAATATGCATTTCCTTCTAAGAACAACAGCTAAATCTACTATTATTTACAAAGTATTACTAAATGCCAAAAACTGTCAAATGCCTTACATTTAACCCTATTTATTTTCCACAACAGCCAGCGAAACTGAGTTTGGGGGAAACATGGGCATAGGGGCTGCTCTGGATCATCCCATGGCTGGCCAGTGAAGTCATGATGGGAACTTGGGCTCATCTGGCCTGAGACAGCCTTCCCTCCACTTTCCCACAGGCTGTTTAGAGGGCAGGACAGCTTTAACAGCTCCAAGAAAGCTATTGGAACAAACTAGGAAGAAGCAAACTAGAAAACCTGTTTTGTTTGTCAGTTTCAGGGGCCACCAGTGGCTTAATAGGAGAAAGCATGACCCTTAGTAATGAGATTTACACTGCCGAGATTCACAGACAGGCCAGAGATACATGAAAGAATGAAAAAAAAAAAAATCAAGGTGGAAGTCATGTTGAGTCTTACCTTTCTCCCTAACTGAGTTTTCACGCACTTAGCAAAGTGCAGACACAGAACACATTTGTGGCAAGAATGAGTTAATCATCTACCTATGGATTTTCCTCTTTACTCCCCCTGTGTTTCAAGCTTTATTGAGGTATAATTGACAAATAAAATTGGCAAATGAAATTGGCAAATATCATTGTAAGATATTTAAGGCGTATGTCGCAGGGATGTGATATATGTATACACTGTGAAAGGATTCCCACCGTCTAGTTAATTAACACACCCATCATCTCATTCGTTTGTCTGTTTATTTTGGTGAGGATATGTAGGTTCTACTCTCTTGCGAGTGTGTGTGTGTGTGTGTATGTGCGTCTGTGTATTCAGTCACTTAGTCATGTCCACCTCTTTGTGACCCTATGGACCCTTGCCGGCCAGTCTCCTCTGTCCATGGGATTTTGCAGGCAAGAATACCGGACTGGGTTGCCATTTCCTCCTCCAGGGGATCTTCCCAACCCAAAGATCAAACCCACATTTCTTGCATCTCTTGCACTGGCAGGCGGATTTCTTACCACCTGCATCACCACTATATAAAACAGTGTTATCAGCTCTAGTCACCATGCTGTACATTAGATCCTCAAGAACTTATCTACAGAACAGAAACAGAGTTACAGATGTAGAAAATAAATTTATGGTTACTGTGGGAGAGGTGTAGAGGAGTAAACTGGAAGATGAGGATTGACATATATACCCTACTGTAGATAAAATAGATCACTAATGGGAACCTACTGTATACCTCAGGGAACCCTACTCAATAATCTGTAATAGCCTATGTGGGAAAAGAATCTAGAAATGATTCACTTTGCTGTACTCCTGAAACTAACATAGCATTGTAAACCAACTATACTCCAATTAAAAAAAAATCTGTATCTTTTCTGAAGCTTCTAAAAAGTTCTTTCCATTTGTAGGCATGTGGTCTTTACGTAAGGTAGCATGTTCTTTTCTGCACCCTTAATGCCTCTCCTTTGAAGCTGTGGGCCTGATGGCTCCTGTTCACTTCATCTACTTTGCCTCTCTCCTGGCAAACTTTATCTTGTTGCTCTGAAACATCAGTTTTCCGAGTAGAATCACTTCTCTCAGGCTCACTCTGGGGTTTGGGGGGAGAGACCCCACAGTCCTAGAGAAGGATCTTTTCCCACTCAGATCCTGACACCTGCCCTTCCGTCGTACAGAGAAAGGGTAGGGGTCACCATTCTCTTCCAGGCTGGGAATCTGAGGCTCAGAGCTGATGCTCTGGCTCCACTCTGTACAGGTTGTGTGATCTTGTGCCAAGCACCCAGCTTCTCTGAGCTGAAGCTTCTAAGTCTGAGAAGTAAGACTAATAAGTGTCTTTCTTTCATATTGTTATGATGCTTAAGTCAGACAGAGCACTTGGAGCACAAAGGACGCTCAGAAATGGTTACTAGAATGGAAATAAAACTAGTCACAGGCACTTCCCTATCAGTCCAGTGGTTAAGACCCTGCACCTCCCCTGCAGGGGGCATGTGTTCCAAGTTCCTGGTCAGGGAACTGAGATTCTGTATGCCTGCCTCAACAACAACAACAAAAACCTAGTCACAACACAGGTGACGGAGAGCGTTACTCATGGACCTCGGCGGGTGGCGTCACTGTCACCATACTCAGGACACAAGGAGACACTGAGAGATTCCTAAGAGCAGAGGGGGAATGGCACTGGGGAGGAGAATTGAACTTGCAGGTTCCTGGGAAAACCAGAGCACAAGGCCACCAGGTACNTCCTAGAGAAGGATCTTTTCCCACTCAGATCCTGACACCTGCCCTTCCGTCGTACAGAGAAAGGGTAGGAGTCACCATTCTCTTCCAGGCTGGGAATCTGAGGCTCAGAGCCGATGCTCTGGCTCCACTCTGTACAGGCTGTGTGATCTTGTGCTAAGCACCCAGCTTCTCTGAGCTGAAGCTTCTAAGTCTGAGAAGTGAGACTAATAAGCGTCTTTCTTTTATATTGTTATGATGCTTAAGTCAGACAGAGCACTTGGAGCGCAAAGGATGCTCAGAAATGGTTACTAGAATNCACTCTGTACAGGCTGTGTGATCTTGTGCTAAGCACCCAGCTTCTCTGAGCTGAAGCTTCTAAGTCTGAGAAGTGAGACTAATAAGCGTCTTTCTTTTATATTGTTATGATGCTTAAGTCAGACAGAGCACTTGGAGCGCAAAGGATGCTCAGAAATGGTTACTAGAATGGAAATAAAACTAGTCACAGGCACTTCCCTATCAGTCCAGTGGTTAAGACCTTGCACCTCCCCTGCAGGGGGCATGTGTTCCAAGTCACTGGTCAGGGAACTGAGATTCTGTATGCCTGCCTCAACAACAACAAAAAACCTAGTCACAACACAGGTGATGGAGAGCGTTGCTCATGGACTTCGGCGGGTGGCGTCACTGTCACCATACTCAGGACACGAGGAGACACTGAGGGATTCCTAAGAGCAGAGGCAGAATGGCACTGGGGAGGAGAATTGAACTTGCAGGTTCCTGGGAAAACCAGAGCACAAGGCCACCAGGTACGTGTGAGCTGCTTTGTCCCTTTCCCCCCTCATCTGGGCTGTGCACCCACGCCAGGCTCCCTGAGACTGTGCTCATAGACCAGACCAGCTCTTCCAAATTCTTCACCCAGAGAACTCTCCTCCCCGACTCTGTTCNGAATGGCACTGGGGAGGAGAATTGAACTTGCAGGTTCCTGGGAAAACCAGAGCACAAGGCCACCAGGTACGTGTGAGCTGCTTTGTCCCTTTCCCCCCTCATCTGGGCTGTGCACCCACGCCAGGCTCCCTGAGACTGTGCTCATAGACCAGACCAGCTCTTCCAAATTCTTCACCCAGAGAACTCTCCTCCCCGACTCTGTTCCTGTGACTCCAGAACATAAGACATCATTCCTGGAGGGGCAGGCATGGGCCTCGGCTTCCCAGGTGGCCTGGGTGGAGTGGGGTAGGGAGAGGGGAGCCTGGCGGGGATGTCTGATCTGTCACTTTCAGATTTATTGATAAGCCAGTGTCTTCTCTAGTTTTCTTTGTTTTTATTTATTTACTTTTAGCTTATACATATAATAGGTCATAAATAATTTAAACAGAAATGATAAATGTCTCCCTTCTTCCAGCCCTTAGCCCGAGGTAACCCTGTTATCTTTTCAATATTTGTTCTTCTATTCATACCTAATGTCTGTAACTGTAGAAATAATGATCTCTGTTTGGAGTGTGTGCTTTAGCATGTGTAGTGGCATACCAGAAGTAAGTTTCACTCTGCTTAGTAGCATAATGAAAGTGTTTCGCTCTACAAATTGTGCGTATTCACTAGCAACATCTGAAACATCTTTGCTTTTCAAGACTGCCTTGTCCTTTTGCACTTTTCCATCAGGGTCCAAAATGTGAATGGGACAGAGTCTAAGTAACTGTCCTCCTTTTGATGGATATTTATCACTCATCTGGGTTCTCATCAAAATTGTTCAGTGAACTCTTGTGTATGTACATGGATATTTTCTTGAAAAAATTGAAACTGAAAAATGGGATTATGGGAGCACAGGGTGGGGTGGGCACCTTTAAAACAGGGATGAACTACTTGGCTTCCCTCAAGCCTAGTCTGGCTTCTCTTTTCATGACCCTTGAATATCCCTTTCAAGATGGAAGGTAAGCAAGTCAGGTGGAGTAAGAAGGTACCTGTGAGACTGCCTCATCCAGGGTCACTGACATCCTCCATGGTGCACAGATGTTGCTGGGGAATGTTCCTCCTCCTGAGCACATTCTGGACTGCCCCAAACTAATCAGGGAATAATTGCATTTCTGCTCCCTGGGATCCCAAAGCCATCTTCATAGGTCAAATTGGGTGACTGAATTCAGTGTTACAGTCTCTCCTTCAAGATTCAAGAGAGAACTGGACTTCCATGCTTGGGATGCAATCTCTCTATTCTGGAGCCTGAGGAGTTGGGAGAGACCTGAGTTTATGATACAGTCTTGCTCTGAGCTGTGTGATGTTGGGAAAGTCACTCACCCACTGTGATTCTCAGGTTCTTCATACTTCGAAAAAAATGCATATAATATTCACATCTTATCAGCAGGGTGGGGTGAATTGCAAACTTTTAAGAAATGTGAGGAATGATGGATTTGAAGCAGTTATGATATTGAATATAATGCCTGGATGACTTCACCAGGATAGCCCTTTCTCTTTCCCTCACTCCAACCCTCTCCTTATTCCTTCTTTCTTTCCCTATTCCTGTGACCCCAATGCTTCCTTTCCATGTATTTAATTGTGCAAATCTTTCTCAAGCATCTGTAAAGTGCTGAGTACTCTGCTAAGACCTGGGAATACCATGCTGACCAGAACAAGAATCATGTCCTATGGAATGAACAGACAGGTCTGAAGGGAGGTGTGCTGCCTGCTGTGATGGGGTGGGGTGGAGGGCACCTCACAAAATTTTAGCTGTTCAAAAAGGACCTGTAAGCAGAGACCTGAAGGAAAAGGTAGAACCAACCAGAGGGAAGGGAGAAAGTAGAATAATCTGACATGAGCAGAAGAAAATAATGCATGTGAAGATCCAGAGACTGGGGGCAGGGGGAGGGGGTCTGGCAGGCGCCCTTAGGGAACCGAATTCACTGCAGCGAGAAAGCACACATGCTCAGCTGCTCAGTTGTGTTCACATCATTACGTGACTGTAATGCCATGGACTGTAGCCCACCAGACTTTTCTGTCCATGGAATTCTCCAGACAAGAATACTGGAGTGGGTTTCCATTTTCTTCTTCAGGGGATCTTCCCTACTCAGGGATGAAACCTGTGTCTCCTACATTGGTAGGTGGGTTCTTTGCCACTGTGCCACCTGGGAAGCCTGCAGTGAGAAATAAAGTGTAATTTTAGAATATATGTGTGTGTGCAGCTGCCTGTGCACAGGTATGGTGAGGGCTGAGGGATAGGACTGGGAAAGTGTGCATGGTTGGATCAGAGGAGTCCATAAGGAATTTGGACTTTATCCTAAGAAGCAAAGGGACGTATCTAAGCAGATTCTAGTGGGGGAGGTGGGGAAAGAGCGGCCAGACTCCTGTTTTAGAAAGTTCTTCCTGGTGCAGTGTGAGAAAGACTTGGAGGAGTCCAGGTTGCAGGCGTAGGAGGCCCAGTACCGTAATTCCTTTCAGGCTGATGGGAGCATCAGAGGTGGAGAGAAGGTATGATGGGGATGGGGTGGTGGAAACATTGTCACAGTCACCTGTTGACTCTGTTTCACCCTGGGTCTGGTGGTGATAGGTTGCAGTCCTATGAAAACCAGATTGAATATAAGTGCTAGCCCTCTTACCTTCCTATGCTTTCTGGAGGACTCAGACCTAGGGTCTCCCCAGAAGGGAAGACAGATTTGGCTCTTCTCAAAGCTTCCCAATGGCCCAGGAGAAGTTTGTCTGGTAAGAGATCAGACAAGAGAGAACGGAGATGTTGGTCCAGGACCCAGACTGTGATTGATGGGCTGATGGGAGGGAGAGGAAGCATGCACTCAAAGTTGCTGAGGAGTTTGGATTTCAAATCCCGCTCTGATCTGGACACAGATAGCACCCTTGTGACTGGGTAACAGAGAAACAATGACCAGGGGATAGTGGAGGGGGGGGTAGTTGGAAAGTTATATAAAGAATATCTGCCTCTATGTAGGACAAGAAAAAAAAAAGAGAGAGAGAGAATTGGTTGAGAGTCAGGAGGTTGGTGGCTTCCCTGGTGGCTTAGATGGTAAAGAGTCTGCCTACAATACAGGAGACCCAAGTCCGATCCCTGGGTTGGAAAGATCCCCTGGAGAAGGGAATGGCTACCCACTCCAGTATTCTTGCCTGCACAATTCCTGCCAGGTTCATGCACAGCCTGGAGCCTGGAGGGCTATAGCCCATGAGGTGGCAAAGAATCAACACAACTGAGCAACTAACACACACAGGGTCTTAGACTTGAGACCGAGGCTATGGGACCTTGGGGAGGTCACTGGCTTTATCTGGGCCTTGGTGTCCCCAACTTTATAAATGAGAACTAAGTGGGAGGTGGAAAGTATACTGGCTTTCAAGCCTCAGTGCAAAGGAATATTTCCTAGAAATGTGAGCAAAAAAGACTCAATATCTTTAAGCCATAGTTTTTCATTTTCAGTACAAAGTTCTTCAGGATATCTTCCTCACTAATCTCACTGGGTTGGCTCTTATGAACCGGCACGTGTGGAAGTACTTTGAAACCCTAGAAGTCATAGTAATACTGTAGACTGATACAAACTTTAGAGTAAATAAAGGCTACCTTATCCATTTATTTCATTTAATATATTCATCAGTATTACCTGTATTATTAGTATTGCTATGTGTATCTACTGCACAACAACACATAATACTAAGTATCCTATATATGATACAATATATATTGCTATTTGTTGTTGTTTAGTTGCTAAATCTGGAGAAGGCAATGGCAACCCACTCAGGTACTCTTTCTTGCCTGGAAAATCCCATGGGCAGAGGAACCTGGTAGGCTGCAGTCCATGGGGTCACGAAGAGTCGGACACTTACTGAGCAACTTCACTTTCACTTTTCACTTTCATGCATTGGAGAAGGAAATGGCAACCCACTCCAAGTGTTCTTGCCTGGAGAGTCCCAGGGATGAGGGAGCCTGATGGGCTGCCATCTATGGGGTCGCACAGAGTCGGACACAACTGAAGTGACTTAGCAGCAGCAGAAGCAGTTGCTAAATCATGTCTGACTCTTGCAACTCCATGGACTGTAACCTGCCAGGCTCTTCTGTCCATGGGATTCTCCAGGCAAGAATACTGGACTGGGTCGGCATTTCCTTCCCTAGGGGATCTTCCTGACCCAGGGATCAATCCCAAGTCTCTTGCATTGCAGGCAGATTCTTTATCACTGAGCCACCAGGGAAGCCTGTAGATGCTACTGCTAACCTCATGGCTATTTGGAATTTCCAGCTGGTAGCAGAAGGGCCCTGATGCTGGGAATCCTGGGGGCCTAACTCTATTTCTCACTTGCCTGGTCACTTGGGGTCAATGATTTCCTCTAGACAATTTTGACTCTGGGGTCTGGGAGCTGGGTTCGGGGTGTTGGGCCAGGGGCACAAAGTCAGAACTATTCCAAAGAACAGAAAAGCCCCTCTCCTTCTCCAGGTGCCTGGTGCCTTGCCCCAGCTGCGGCCAGGTGAGGATGCCCCTCCTCTGCTTGGGGAGGAGAGTGGGGATATGAAAAGAGGGGCCTCGAGCAAAGGGCGAGCCCCCGCTAGGCTCAGCTCCACCTCTCCCAACCCCCCACCCCCACCACCCCAGCAGCGTGGCAGACTTGCTTTAGATCCCTGTTCCTCCCACCAGCTGGGGCTCCAGGTGCCTTCCTTTTGGGTACCTAGAGAAGTCAATGGCACCCCACTCCAGTACTCTTGCCTGTAAGATCTCATGGGCGGAGGAGCCTGGTAGGCTGCAGTCCATGGGGTCGCGAAGAGACGGACACAACTGAGCGACATCACTTTCATTTTTCACTTTCATGCATTGGAGAAGGAAATGGCAACTCGCTCCAGTGTTCTTGCCTGGAGAATCCCAGGGACGGAGGAGCCTGGTGGGCTGCCGTCTATGGGGTCGCACAGAGTCGGAGTCTATGGGGTCGCACAGAGTGGGACACGACTGAAGCGACTTAGCAGCAGCAGCAGCAGCAGCCTTACGCTACACCGGCCTTCATTTGCATGGGATCCTACCCTTTTGCAGCTTCAGTATCATAAGGAGCCAAGAGTTTAACCGAGCATCCTTGAGCTGCGCCCTGGAAGGCAAGGCAGAGCCGACTCCCCAGCCCCGCTCCCGCCCCCATTTGTGGGGGTGGAGGGGTGGGAGGCGGGGAGCTGCCAGCTTTCTAGCCCCTTGGCCGCCCCGCCTGACTCGGACCCGGGCCAGCAGAAGCAGAACGCTTCAACTTCCCCAGCCCCCGCTGGCGTGGCCCCAGTCCACCTCAGTCCCTGAGCCAGGGGGCGTGGTCCTCTGCACTTCTGCAGTCTGTGTATTGAATCCACAAGGAAGGCAGGTGTTTGCTGGATCTTGGACTGAGTTTCTGTGGTCAAAGCACCTGTCTTTGAGACCCCATGGACTCCATGGTAGCCCACCAGGCTCCCCTGTCCATAGGAATTCCCCAGGCAAGAATACTGGAGTGGGGTGCCATGCCCTCCTCCAACGAGTGAGACAAAGAGTAAGACAAAGAGTAAGACTTAGTATACAGACACAGGCACACAGCTCCTATCTGGAAGAAACTGATCGCTGATCAGAACTGTATTGGAGATTACTCAAGCCTCAGGAGGTCTCCACATGAAGGGCACTGGAGTTCAGAGAAAAACAGGACTTGAGCTGCTAGTCAATGCCAGACACTTACTGATTCGGATTAAGAAGATGATTCCGATGCTTAGACCCAGCAGAAAAATTAACCAAGGTCACGTAGCTGGCTTAAGCCCAGGCCCATCATTTCTCACTCGAGAGAAGAGCAGGCTCTACCTTGGGAAGACGAGACCCCTTCCTTCCCGGGCGCTCCTGCTCTAGTGAGAAGACCCAGACAAGGGAGACTCTAGCTCGAGGTCTTTGCTTCTGACCCACACTTTCTTCTGCCTCATGGCTCTGGCTTCCTCAAGACCTGAGTTTTCTTCATAATCTCCCACCAGCCTTCTCAGCACCCTGCTCACCTGAGTCTCCTCCATCACCAGGCCTGTACCCAGCTTTCCTCTCTTGATGCCCTAAGGTCTCAAGGCCAGGGAGATGAATAGGGTCAACCTTCCTCTGTGTAGCAGCCCCCGTACTTAAAGAATAGTTGTTATCCCATTTCCCAGATTGATTCTGAAGATTCACCTTCTGACTTCTGTGAACTCTCTCTTCCTTTTCTACAAATCCTTTTTCATTTCCTTAAACTAGGAGATGGGAACATAGCAAGGGGTACTGGGAGTTGCTCTGATTTCTTCCATGCAGTGTCTGATACAGAATAGACAGCAAACAATGAATGAATGGGGCTTCCCAGGTGGCGCTAGTGGTGAAGAATCTGCCTCCAAATACAGGAGACTCAAGAGGTGTGGATTCCATCCCTGGGTTGCGAAGATTCCCCTGGAAGAGGAAATGGCAACCCACTCCAATATTTTTGCTTGGAGAATCCCGTAGGCAGAGGAGCCCTGCAGGCTACAGTCTATGAGTCTGCAAAGAACTGGACACGAATGAGCACATACCCACTCTTAAATAATGAATGAGCTTAGAATTAGACTCAGACTTCCACATTAAAGGAGGAAGGAGGCATGCACCAGAATGCAGAAATGTTCAGAACCCCTTATTCACTGACTCATGTCCCAGTAAACCTGTCATATTTCTGGGATCCTCTGGGGGCTGTCATGACATCAACTCCTCCTGCAGTGCTCCAGAGGAAGTCAGTAAATATTCCCACTCACTTTATCCTAATAAGCTTCTGGAAGTGGGAGGCCAAGGGGTTGCTTTGCCTTCTGGAATCACCCAGACAGTCAGTCAACAGCATTCCAGGCCCAGGAGAGGGCAGGGTAAGCTCAGGATTTCCTTTAGAGGTGTGTTTTCTGTGCAAAACTTTAATGCCTTATTCCTCGTCCCTACCAGATGGTGAAGCACATGGAAGATAAAAGTCTTTCATTAGCATTTTCCCAGCCATGCACCCCAGAGTGCAGTGAGCCACCCCCTTTTCTCCATGTCCCTTGCCATGTGTGTCCTGCTGAATCAGGGGAGATGGGCAGGCTCCTACGAATGATGCCAATGACTAATACCCACGGGGCACTTTCTCATACCACCCTGTTAAACAATTGATGTGGTGAGTATTGATCTGTTTCACAGATGAGCAAAGTAAGGCCCTCATGAGCTAACATACCCAAGGGCCCCGAACTATGAGTGTTGGAGCCAGGGCTTGGCCCCAGACCTTCTAATTCCCGAGACTGGGTTGGGTGTTTGTCAGTGTGGAAGATTGTCTGGAAGGCAAATGGAGCCTTGGCAAGACCCTTGTATCTCCAGGCTTTGGCTTCCTGGACGAAGAACACTTGAACAGCTTGCTTAAAATGACCCTAAATGGGTCTCTTTTCTAATTAAGGCACAGTGACTCCAGAGATGCATTAAAACACGTGTTTGTCTTGAAAAGAATGTGACAATATCAATCCAAAGACCCATCAGACTTATGAGCAAACATTGGGCCATTCGACTAGCTCACTGTCACCCCGAAGCAAAAGAATGATCCTCAAAGGGTAGCTGTTTAGGTGGAACTTGCAGGAGGTGCATGGCTCACAGAAAGATTATAGTCTTAGGTGGCATTCGTGGTAACAGGGAATCCAAGGTGCAAGTGTTGATACTCCCTCTGCATTCCTTGTGAGTCACGTTGCCCCTTGGGTATGGGTTCAGTTCTCTTTTTAAAAAATATGTACTTATTTATTTTAATTTATTGGGTTCTTGGTTGCATCACATAGGGTCTTTCATTGGGGTGCACAGACTCTATCTGTGCTGCTTGGGCTCAGTAGTTTCAGCTCCTGGGCTTAGTTGCTCTGCGGCAAGTGGGATCTTAGTTCCTCGACCAGGGAACCCATGTCCCCTGCATTGCAAGGCATATTCTTAACCACTGGACCACCAGGGAAGTCCCTGGGTTCAGTTCTAAACACAACCTTCAAAGGAAGAAGGTGAGAAACAGAAAGAGAGGGGATCAGAAGAACATAAAGAGACTCTAAACCTTTCCCACTGAGGATGAATGAATAGGGTAGGGGATATTTTACCCAAGAAGAGAAGGCCAAGGATGAAATATGGAAGCTGTGGCAAGGAACTGATTCTACCCCCTCTCCCCCACACCCCGGCTCCCCCCCTTCACCCCCACTGGC